>JAAALK010000284.1:56185130-56204624 GCA_019279435.1 Zizania palustris | reverse complement strand
CGAAGGCGAAATTATCACGGCTCCGACACCTGCTCCAGATGCTTGGAAAGCTCCATCAGAGTAAATAGTCAAAATCCCTTCACTTGGCTTTTCCGGAGCCAATGCTACAGGGGGAGTCCATTCTGCCACGAAGTCCTCCAACACTTGTGACTTAATTGATGTTCTTGCCACAAAGGATATGCCAAAGGGTGCTAACTCAACGGCCCACTTCCCAATTCTTCCCATAGAATCCTTACTTCGGAGCATATCTCCCAAAGGATATGAAGTTGGTACAATTACATTATGTGCCAAGAAATAATGCCTTAGCTTCCTCGAAGCCATTATCAGAGCATAAGTGAATTTCTCAAGCTCGGAATATCTTGTTTTTGCTCCAGGACAATGCTTCGGACACAAAATAAACTGGATTTCATACCAACTTCTCGTTGAAATCAACCTCTCTGACAAGGACTGCATGACAGTAGAGCCAGTAGCTGCGAGGTAGAGGAGTAGGGTTTCGTCCGCAAAAGGCACCGTGAGTGTAGCAAGGTTACTGAGATAATTCTTAATATCTTCGAAGCTCTTTTGACACTCCGGTGTCCATGCAAAATCTTCTGACCCTTTCAATGCTTTAAAAATGGGCAAACTTCTCTCCGCAGACCTTGCCAAAAACCTGCTAAGTGCTGCAAGACGACCAGTCAGCTTTTGCACTTGCTTTAAATTTTCTGGGGGAGCCATCCTTTGCAACACAGTTATGTGAGTGGGGTTAGCTTCTATCCCTCTACTTGAAACTAGATACCCTAACAATTTTCTAGTCTGCGCCCCGAAGATACATTTTCCGGGGTTAAGACGGATCCCACATGCCCGAAGGCTATTGAATGTTTCTGCTAAGTCTAGGCTATGTTGGTGCTTTAAAGCACTCTTTATTACAATATCATCCATATAGGCCTCTACACTGCGACCTAATTGATGACCTAGAGCTTTAGCAATTAACCTCGAAAAAGTAGCCCCGGCATTTCTTAAGCCAAAGGGCATTCTTACATAACAAAAGACTCTTGAAGGAGTTACGAAGCTTGTCTTGATTTCATCTTCGCGCTTTAGCCAGATTTGATGATAGCCGGAGTACGCATCGAGGAAGCTTAATAACTCCGAACTAGAAGTAGAGTCGACCAATTGATCAATTCGGGGCATGGGGTAGGGGTCACGGGGGCATGCTTTATTCAGGGATGTAAAATCAATACACATGCGCCACTTCCCTGAAGATTTCTTCCTAACGAAGATCTGGGTTGGCTAACCACTCCGTATGAGCCACTTCTCTGATAATCCTAGCCTTCAGCAGCTTTTCCACTTCGTCTTTGGCAAGGATAGCTCTCTCTGTAGACAGCTTCCGGAGTCCTTGCCGAACGGTCCGAGCCTTCGGGTTCACAAGTAAACTGTGCTCAATAATATCCCGACTGACTCCGGTGATGTCTTCATCAGACCAAGCAAAGACATCTAAATTCTCCTCAACTACTTTCTCTAACGAAGTAGTGACTTCTGGAGGCAAGTCTTTGCCAAATTGAAATGAATATTCCTTGCCATCTTTGACAATAACCTTCGTTTCAATCTCTCCTTCGGGGCTTGGCCTTGGGAAGGATTTCTTCGAAGATTCATTGGGAGCAGAGAAATCCTCCGGGTTATCTTGCACGCTATTCACCTGTCTCGGATCAAGAGGAGGGCCATGACCATACTCCGCTCTTCGCGCGGTAGCCTGATCTCCGAAAACAGTGAGCACTCCCACCTGTGTGGGCATCTTCATACACAGGTAATTATGATGCGCCACAGCTCCGAATTGATTCAGCATGCCCCTTCCGAAGATGACATTGTATGCATATGGAGCATCCACAACATCAAAAATCACTTCTTCTGTCCTGGCCAGTAGCCCCTCTCCAAAAGTAACTTCCAGGCCAATTTGACCGAGGGCATCGAGAGGGGGTCCTGCGAAGCATTGTAAAGGACGGGCTGGTGGGAGAAGATGCTTCCTGGAGATGCAGAGTTGATCAAAAGCTTGAACAAAGATAATATCTGTCGAACTCCCTCCATCGATTAGCACACTCCGGACCTCAGTCCCTGCTATGTCGGCAGTGATGACGAGTGGGTCTGCATGTGGAAACTTAATACCAGCTGCATCATCTGCAGAAAAAGATATCGGCACATGGGACCATTCGGGCATAGCAGCTGTAGACGAAGAGGATCCAATATGGCCCACTTCTCTAACATATTCTCTTCTCTGCCTCTTCGACATACTTCCGAGGGTCCCTCCTCCGGAGATGGGGAGGACTACTCTTTTCCCTCGATCTTGTCCCTCTTCTTGCTTCGGAGGTGGCATAACATTGACCACCGGAGGCCGTCTTGCAGGGTCGAAGCTCTCTATTCGTGCCACAGCCTGGACATGCTCCGGATGCACTTCGGTCGGAACTCGGTCAGTAGTGCCTCGACCCGAAGTTCTTTCCAAATACTCTCCTCTTAAAGCAAGTATAGATTTGCACGCATCAGTTGCGTGACTCCGATTTTCACCATGGACACAGCAGAAAAAGGCCTGGGCTTTGCCAGCCAATTTCCTTGGCGGCCTCCAGCCACTGGTCTTGCTTCCTGAAGGCTGCGGAGCCCTTGGGGCAAACTTCTGCGGGGGTGCGATGTTCAAAACTTCTGAACGAGGATGCTTTTGCCCCCAACGCCTGTCGTGCTGAGCTTCGAAGCTAGGCCATTGCGGCTGTGTTGAAGTTTTCATTTCCAACTTAACTTCTTGTAGTATCGATGGAGTTGCAGCAGTTCTCCGAAGCCACCCCTCTTTTGACCTTGCATATTCTTCGAAATAAGACATCAACTGAGCAACAGAAGATATCTTTTTCCTGTGAAGTTTATCAAGGAGGCCCGCATGAATAACTCCCTCTCGAGCTGCGTCAACTACAGAAGACATAGTTAACCCTCGAATTTGCGATTTCGTATGAGCGAAGCGCTTGAAATACGGTCTTAAAGTCTCTCCGGTGAGATGCTTCACCTGGAAAAGGTTTCTTGTTGACATTGGGGGTACGAAGGTACCCTGAAAGTTGCTCACAAACTTCTTCCTCAACTCCCCCCATGATCTAATTGATCCTGGCTTCAGAGACCAGAACCACCGCAGTGCCACTCCTTTGAGAGCTAGGGGAAAACATTTGGCCATAGTGTCTCGCACTCCCCCGCTGGCTTCAATTGCAAATGCATAAGAACGGGCGAACTCTCCAGGATCTTCATCTCCGGAATATTTGCAAAGCTTCGACATTTTGAACTTAGGGTTGAAGCGCACTTTCTGTAACTCAGGATGCAGTGGAGATTCGGTGTCAAAGGAAGCATTCTCCGGGGCTTCGGGATAAGGAAGTTCGTCGTCTTTGGGCACTTCGGGGATGACTGGGGTGGCCTGAGAACGAAGCCTATCTACGGCTTCTTGCCGCCACCTTGCTACTTCAGCTTGGAGACTGGCCATTTGAGCGGCCATATCACCAAGACCATCTTCATCTCCTCCGGAAGGACCTTCCGGGTCTTGAGAACTGTACGCATCAGTTCGAAGTGGAACTTGAGGTGGAAGAGGGACTCCAGCTGGCCGAAGTATAGATGGAGTTGGGGGAGGAACTCCGAATGCTCGAAGAAGGGAAATCCCTTCCGGAGTTTGAGGTGGAGGAAACGTCGAAGGCCCTCCGACCTCAACTGTGTTTGAAGATCTTGCTCCGGAGGTCCGAGGAGACCTCCGAATAGGACTACCACCTGCACTCCGCTTGGGAGGCATGGTTTGAGAACTTGGTAGAGAACGAAGTTTTTTGGACTGGGTTTCCCATGGACGGCACCAACTGTTGGCGTAAATGATTACGCTAACAGGTTTCTGAAGGTTAAAAACTAACAAACGAAGTGTTTGCAAAGTAAACTATTTCAAGCCTCTGAAAGGATAATAGCTTAAAACAGTTCGAAAATGTATATTGAATAACTTGTATTAGGTCCCAATTACAGGGTAAAACGGGGGGTATTTATAGGCCCAAACATTAAGGAAAAGACACTTTTACCCCTCTATTACAACCGACATAGTGGAAACTATTCGGTACTCTTAATAGGGCTAAAATGGTAAAAGACTAATCTAATGAGAAAAAAGATAAGTCTTCCATCCTAGCTGGCAAGGAAGCTCTCGGAAGAGTCCTAGTTCGAAGATATACTCCGAACTAAAGTTCGCCTCCATACTTCAAACTTGATCCATGGTGATTCCGGAGTTATATGCTGGAAACCTTTGATTCAATCACCTGCCTTTGTCCTGTTACCATAATGGCTCTGAGGATGAAATATTTTCCCCCAACAGTGATGATGTATTCTTTTCCCTCTACCTCCTGGGTTAGCACGGCCCCAATCACGCTATCTTCAGCAGCGATGTATAGCTAAAACGAAATCCCGGCTTTGGGTGCTCTCACCACAGGTAGTGATGAAAAGCACTCCTTGATCTTCTCAAAAGCACTTTGTTGGCTTACCCCCCAAGTGAACTCAACTTCGTTTCTTAGCCGGAGTATGGGGACTGTTGACACGGAAATGTGCCCCCGCACTTGGGTCAGTCCGACGATCCAAAAGTGCACGGATACTTAGGGACAAGTCTAAGCGTGACGTGGCACTGACGTCGCGTTCCGACTACCCTTAATAGTGATAAGGGGGGTGGAGTCGCCAGGCAACCAGATTGTAGAAAATAATCAAATTAGCCAAAAAAGATAGATTAAACAGAATAAAGTCAGCAAACCAGTCGGAGCCCATCTAGTTCGAAGTCTGGTGCGAAGGGTCACCGAAGTGTACCTTCGGCGTCTGATGCGAAGTACTCCACCGAAGGGTGCTTCAGCGTTCGGACTGATCCGGTCGAAGATGGACTCCGAATGGATCTGGACGCGATGATCACCTCCGAACAGCGGGGTTCGGCATGAGATCTCCGATACAGCAAATTACGAAATAATGACGCGAGGGCCACACGCAAGTGAAACTTCGTCCAGTGCGGAGTATGGTCGTGGCGATGCCTATTGCGACAAACTATGCTAGTGAAGCCTGTTGCTGGAGCCTGCAGTCCCACCGAAGGGTATCCTGGGGACCTCTGAAACTGATCTCTCAGCTCCGGACACCTCCGACGAAGTGGCTCCAAATGTGCGAACCTGCAGCAGAAGAGTGTGAAGTACCAATTCGGCCTGAGGACCGAATTTTGCTAAGTGTTGCACTAGTAGCGAAGGTAGCAATCTATTACGCAGATTAGCGGATACTTCACAGGCGAAGTAACAAGGTGATAACAATCTATTACGTAGATTAACGGATACTTCACAAGCGAAGTAACAAGGATTACCACTGTTCCGTAGTGGCCGGCAGAGGGCTTCCAGGCAAACCCATGAAGAGGTACAGTAAAATAAAGGTAAAGTAAATACGATCAAAGCATGGGGCTTTTGTTTGGTTTGAGTTGGGGGGGTTCTCTACGCCGGCCTTGGGTCTCTATTTATAGGGGCTTAACTCCTAATCTAATCTGCTATTAATCCAGTCAGATAGAGATAAAGATTGAGCGGGAAACACATACAACTCTATCTCTGCCGAGGTGGGCTTCAGCCAGTCCCGTCGAGGCCTGCTCCTCGGGCCGAAGCTTCGGTAGCGTGGGCCTCCGAAGGCTTCCCGGCTGAAGCCCATGGCTCAAAGGACTTCGGGCCTGTAGGGCTTCGGACAGACCCTGGACATGTGTACTTTCAGCCCAAATCACCAAAATTGATATTTTGATGATCTAGCTGTTGGGGGAAAATATTCCATCCTCAGGGTTATTGCCGTAACAGCACAAAGGCAGATAATGGATTCGAAGGTTTCCAGACGTCCATCTTCGAAGATGTCCTGAGTCAAGCTCGAAGTATGAAGATAAGCATTGGTTCGGAGTATATCTTCGAACTAAGGCTCTTTGAGATCTTTTTTGCCAGCTAAGATGGAAGACTTATCTTTTTTTCTTATTAGATTAGTCTTTTACCATTTTAGCCCTATCAAGGGTACCGAATAGTTTCCACTATGTCGGTTGTAACAAAGGGGTAAATAGGTCTTTTCCTTAATGTTTGGGCCTATAAATACCCCCCGTTTAACCCTGTAATAAGGACCGAATACAAGTTATTCAATACACACATTCGAGCTATTCTAAGTTGTTATCCTTTCGGAGGCTTATAACAGTTCACTTCGCAAATACTTCGTTTGTTAGTTTCTATTCTACAGAAACCTGTTAGCGTAATCTTTTACGCCAACAGTTGGCGCCGTCCATGGGGAACCTAGTCCAAAAAACTTCGTTCTCTACCAACTCTTTACATCATGCCTCCTAAGCGGAGCGCAACTCGTAACCCTGTTCGGAGGTCCTCTCGGATCTCCGGAGAGGCACCATCCGACACGGTTGAGGTCGGAGGGCCGTCCACATTCCCTCCACCTCAAACTCTGGAAGGAGTTTCCATCCCTCGTACATACGGAGTTCCTCCGCCAACTCCTTCCATACATCGACCACCTGGAGTCCCTCTTCCACCTTCAATCCCACTTCGAACTGATCCTACCAGTTCTAAAGACCCGGAAGATCCTTCCGGAGGAGATGAAGACAATCTTGGAGATATGGCCACTCAAATGGCCAACCTCCAAGCCGAAGTAGCAAGATGGCGGCAAGAAGCTGCGAACAGGCTTCGTTCTCAAGCCATCCCAGCTATCCCAGAAGTGCCTGAAGACGACGAACCCATTTATCCCAAAGCCCCGGAGAACGCCTCCTTTGATAATGAATCTCTGCTGCATCCTGAGCTGCAGAAAGTTCGCTTTGATCCGAAGTTTAAGACTTCGAAGCTCTGTAAGTATGCTGGAGATGAGGATCCCTGTCGCGCCCCGATTTAATAAATCAGGACTTTATTGAAATTCCATAGAAAATCAATAAAACAAGATGTTCATCATGCGACCACGTACAATACGGGCAATCATTCACGGTTCGTAGACCGCATTAATACAAAAGTGAATAAAGATGAAGAGAAACTAATAAAATAAGGGTCCTAGATGAACGCCTCCTTCCAGTCTCGCCTTGACTGGGTCGCTACTCCAGACCTTCATCCTCCTCGTAGTAGACTGGCTCTGATGGTGTAAGTCAACGGGGTGAGTACAGATGTACTCAACAAGCCACCGAATGCAAATATAATGCAAGGTAATAACAAGGGAGGTAGTGGCTAGTTTTGCGGAAGCAGCATAATTGTAAAGCTTTAAATGTGAGCAATTTATTAGTACGGAAAAGTAAACAGGTGTGTGTGTGCATCATCATCTTCTAACTCGAGGGGTACAGTCAGCCCCACCTCGCTCAACAGTCCTTACGTGCCATGAATAACTCGACCATTCAAACAATTGTAAACTAACTGCGAGTAGTCACACAACCCGCCCTTGACCGTGGGCTCGGCTTTTCGAAAAGATTGGATTACTCTGATCAGAGATGTACCACTGTACCCACAAGGCACGCACTCATCACCTACACCGAAGTGTAACGAGATGACCCATCACACGGGAACTCGTGCCAAAACCTTCCATATAGTCCTCCCCGACCCAATAGCACCCTCTTATGGGTTTCATATGGTGTCCCGACGCATCGGAGCCCCACCATACCCCCCCTTGAGCCTCGTTGGTACAAGTCGCCCGCAGGCTAGCCCCTTGCCCCCTCCTCTATGGTGCATCGAGCCGGAGTATTCCATACTTCCAGTTAGGACTTACCCATTAGACTTGTGGTTGGTACGGAAGTGCTTTGCAACAGATCCCGCAGACCGGTCCTTATAGTGCCCCGGGGCGACAAACCAGTGCCCGAGCTTGCACCCGGAACCCACCATACTTATAACTTAGCCAACTCCAACAGAGTCCAGAGACGAGAATAACGGGGAAATTCATATACAGAATCCAGCTATCTACGACTCATTCTTTTTATCCTATAGCAGTTGTGCCAGTACATTGGGCACTAGCTAATAATTTTATAGTAGAGTGACAAGGAGTTAAGGCTCAATAAGCATGGCTTGGGTTTGCACACAAGGACGGGGATCTACTAAATATATAAGTGTAAGGCTTGAATATTTGACTAATGCAACATTAACCTATGGGTTATAGCGATAATTTATTAAAATATGGGCTCAATTATGATCAACTGTTTCCACAGAGATGGTCGATGACTTGCCTTGATCAGAAAAAGGGGGATGGAGGAACCTCGGGGTAGAACTCCTGCTTCTCGATGAACTCGTAGTCTTCTCGATACGGAAAAATAAACAATACATTCAATAAACAGATAAAATCCACCAAATAAAGGAACATACATGGTTGAGGGTGTTTTTATGTGAGGTAATGTTTTAATATTCTGAGTTTTTGCATAAGCAGTAAAGTTTAACTTTTTAGGATTTTTCCCTAATTCATTTTGCCGAATTAATAATTTATCCCTAAGGGGTTTCTATTCTTTTATTTGCTAAAAATATTTTGGGTAACAATAACATACTGTTTTTATGGCATTAATGTGTAGAGAATAATTTACTGAATTTAACAAAATTTGAATGGTGAAATTTGGAGTTAAATTGAGCAAGATATGAATTTTCAAAGTTTAAACAATTTTCTGGAATTTTATTTAAACTGGAAAATGGGTTCTAGTCCACGGTGAGCCAGGCCCACGGTGGACCGCGCTACTGTGCGCGTGGACCGAACCGATCTGGATCGTTCGATCCAGATCGAGCGGCCGGGCGCGAGGCGGAACGTTTAAATGAAAATGAACGGCTGTGATTAAAACGTGGCGAACGGGTACACGTGGACGCACCAGATGGATCCGGGGGTTTAAGTAACGATCGACGACTGCGATCGCACGATACCTCTTCGATCAGATCCGAGGGCCCGGATTAAATCCCGAAGGGATTTAATCCTAACCCTCCGATTTGGATCGGATGGCCAGGGACTCGTCCGGCATGGCACGAGCTAAGGGGGCGATTACCCCCTTCGTTCTTGGCTCCGGCGGTCCAACGGCGAGGAATTCCGGTGACGGCGGGGGTGGAACGGTGATGCTACGGCCAAAAATGGAACGCGGAGGTCAAGACGGTCTTGGCCATACCTTCGGAGGCGACGACGGGCGATGGACGGCGATGGCGGCGAGGGTAGACGGCGAGGAGTCGTTCGGGTGGTCGTCGGCGACGTCGATCCGGTGGTCTGCACGACCGATGGAGGCGTGGCCGGGGACGGGTGGACGACGGCGGACTAGATGGGGGCGGTGGCTAGGGCAGGGGAGGCCGGAGGCGGCGGCGATTGCTCGCCGGAGGTGGAGCAGAGGGGAAACCCGAAAAACGGGAAATGGGTGCTCTGTTCTCGCTCGGCTCGGGCTGCTACGGTGTGGCTGAGGGCGGTGGTCGCTGGTGGTTTAAATAGGGGGGTCGTCGGCGTCTAGATGGCAAGCCAAGCGGGGGAACCCGAGGGTTTATTTCCTAACTCCGACGAGGTTCCCTATTACCTCGGATTGGCTTCCATAAGCGCAAAAACGCGTCGAGTTTTGATGGAAGGAGGTCGGGGGCGGTCGGGGAAGGGGATCCGAGACGAATCCGAGCGAAAACGGGCACCCGGCGGAACAAGGTCAGCAGGTGGAGGCCGCTAGGGAAAATGGCTGGCAAAGGCCAGACCCTTTTCTGCTGCATTCATGGCGAAAATCGAAGCCATGCAACTGATACTTGCAAGGCTATACTCACTCTAAGAGGAGAATATCTAGAAAGAACTTCAGGTCGAGGTACTACCGACCGAGTTCCAGCTGCAGCGCGCCCAGAGCCGGTCTAGGCTGTGGCGCAGATAGAAAACCTCGAAGCCGCAAGACACCCTCCAATGGCCAATGTTATGCCACCTCCGAAGCAAGAGGAAGGGCAAGACCGAGGGAAAAGAGTAGTCCTCCCCATCTCCGGAGGAGGTACCCTCGGAAGCATGTCAAAAAGACAGCGAAGAGACTACGTCAGAGAAGTGGGCCACATTGGGACTTCGTCGTCTGCAGCTGCTATGCCGGAGTGGTCTCATGTACCGATATCCTTTTCCGCGGAGGATGCAGCTGGCATTAAATTCCCACATGCAGACCCACTTGTTATTACTGCTGATATTGCGGGCACTGAAGTTCGAAGAGTATTGATTGACGGAGGCAGTTCGGCAGACATCATTTTTGTTCAAGCCTTCGATCAATTGTGCATCTCCAGAAAGCATCTTCTTCCAGCGGCTCGTCTGTTGCAAGGCTTCGCAGGACCTCCGCTTGATGCACTTGGCCAAATAGGCCTGGAAGTTACCTTCGGAGAAGGTTTGTTGGCCCGAACTGAAGAAGTAATCTTTGATGTTGTAGATGCCCCGTATGCTTACAACGTCATCTTCGGAAGAGGCATGCTAAACCAGTTCGGAGCTGTGGCGCATCACAATTATTTGTGCATGAAGATGCCCACACAAGCAGGAGTCCTTACCGTCTTCGGAGATGAAGCTATGACTCCAACGGAGCTCAAAGGAGGATCACTTCGCAGCACCGAACCGGAGATTGAAGAAGAAAGACAAGCTTTGCTAGATTTATCAGAAGAAACAAGACTTCGAGATGTGGCAAATTTATCAAAGTATCATCAGTAGACGAAGGCTTGGTTTGACCCGAAGGTTAAGCTCAATGAACTAAGACCGGGTCATCTTGTTCTACGAAGCATTATAGCGCCAGGGAAGTTAGGAAATAAATGGGAAGGTCCGTACCTAATTGTTCGTTCAGGATGCCCTCGCTCTTTTAAATTAGCTAATTTAGAAGGTGAAGAGTTAGCACATACTTGGCATGCGGAGCACCTAAAGCGATACTTCGCATAAGGGTTCCTTGTAAATCACTTGTAATCATCTTCTGAATTAATAAAGCATATGGTCCAGATAGTGCCTTCCCCTCATAAACCTCCAGCTTCCGAGTGGACGCACTGGAACCGCGGGGTTGACCGAGAGGGAAGTGTCATGAAGCTGAATCATATTTTCGGACTTCGAATCATTGGTTCGAAGCTTCCGACGTGGGGGCTGACATAATCCGGAGTCCAAGCCACCGGCTTGTAGGCATCCGTAAAAGAGCCCAAAACCACATCATGCGGAGTCCAAGCCATTGGCTGGTAGACTTCCGTAAAAAGAGCCGAAGGTGGCCAAAACATGCGGAGTCCAAGCCATTGGCTGGTAGACTTCCGTAAAAAGAGCCGAAGGTGGCCAAAACATGCGGAGTCCAAGCCATTGGCTGGTAGACTTCTGCAAAAAGAGCCGAAGGTGGCCAAAATATACGGAGTCCAAGCCATTGGCTGGTAGACATCTGTAAAAAGAGTCCAAAGAGACCATTGCCTACTCCGAGCCATTGGTTCGACAGAGTTCGCAAAAAAGAGCCGAAGGTGGCCAAAGCAAAACAGAGTTTGAGCCATGAGCTTCGAATGTCTATTAACATAGTCCAAAGTGACAAATTATCTAAGACACTAAGGTGTCCTGAAAGTTATCTCAAGTGATTTCTTTCAAAAAACAAGGGTACTAAGTTGCCATTCTTCAGACTACAAATAGTCGAAGACATTTTATAGGATTTTAAAAGATCTTTAAATTGCAGAGGGGCTCCGAACCCCAAAAAATTATACTCCGAAGTTTTTTCTTTACGCATAACCATCTTTGAATACTGTTCGAAGTTGCTTATACCCAAAGAGGGGCTAGTAAATATGGAGACAATTTTAAATCGGTATTCATTATTCGAACGAATATGTTTACAGGTTACATCAGGAAAAATTGGTATCTATACGAAGAAGGAATCGAAGACCTCTTCGATCTCTAGAGCTAGGGTTGGAATGACTAGTTCCAGTGCCGGGAGTTCTAACAACTTTACGTTCAACTCTTTTGCCCCCTTTCGAAGCTCTAAAGTCCTTCTGTTCTTGTTGAAGCTCGGCCCAAGTTCGAAGCCGTTCGGGGCTCCTTTCCCAGCTTCCAAGTTCTTTAGGTTTTTTACTTCGAACTTCATCTTCGTCTTCGGACCATATAACGTCTTCAGAAGACGAAGTGTTCAAGGTAACCTCTTTTTCTTCCTCTTTAATATAAGATAGTATATCTGTTGGCGTAAAAGATTACGCTAACAGGTTTCTGTAGAAAAGAAACTAACAAACGAAGTGTTTGCGAAGTGAACTATTCTAAGTCTCCGAAAGGATACCAACTTAGAATAGTTAGAATGTGTGTATTGAATAACTTCTATTCGGTCCCTATTACAGGGTGAAATGGGGGGTATTTATAGGCCCAAATATTAAGGAAAAGACCTATTTACCGCTCTATTACAACCGACATAGTGGAAACTATTCGGTACCCTTGATAGGGCTAAAATGGTAAAAGACTAATCTAATAAGAAAAAAGATAAGTCTTCCATCATAGCTGGCAGAAAAGATCTCAAAGAGCCTTATTTCAAAGATATACTCCGAACCAATGCCTATCTTCGTACTTCGAGCTCGACTCAGGATATCTTCGAAGATGGACGTCTGGAAACCTTCGAATCCATTATCTGCCTTTGAGCTGTTACGGCAATAAACTGAGGATGGGATATTTTCCCCCAACAGTAGCCCCTCGAATACGCTTCTCCGTTATCCTGTAATGTTAGGAGAGAAGTATATGGAAGAAAAAATAACCAAGCGTAGGGGTTATTAGATTTTAATTCATCTCCGAAATGTACGAAGATATAAAATTCTAAGTCAGTCTTAAGACAATTACTTTCAAGCTATCTTAGAACTGACTCAGGAAGTTCGAAAGCCTTTTAGACTTAGAAGAAAAAGCCATTAGCTTCCTTCTTCTAACGGAAACTATAGAACGCGTTAATTTCGGAGAAAAGTAAGGGGCAGGAATGCGAAACGGCATGGACTAACGGTAAAAAATGTAAAGTCTAGGCTATAAATAGAGGGCCTAGAACTTTCCTGATTACCTTTCCGCTGTTCTCTTGCAAGCAAGCACCCTTTGAGCCCTTCGAGCCCTTTGAGCCCTAGCCTCCATTTTTCCTCCAAAGCAACGTGGTAGCTCTAGTGGCGAAAACCAAGAGTTCTGGAGCCCCTTCGGCCTTGGCTCGGCAGCAGGCGGCTGCAGCAGCAACGGCTGCGACGTTGGCGACGGAGCCTCCAACACCCGCAACGACATCCATGGTGGCAGGAGGGAGAAATCCCCAAAATGTTGATGATCAAGGTCTCTGCCCGCCATCAACGAAGTACTTGGATCAATCCTTCCAACTGGGATCTTCTACCTGCAAGAGGGAATCACTAGCGGTCGCAGTAGAAGGGAAGATTAGTACCGGAGTCATGATCCGCAAGCCTGGAAAGGAACTCATCCCATCACCAAGGCCCAGAGAAGTGGTCGTCTTCGAAGCCTTCTTCGAAGCCGGCTTAGGCCTTCCAGCAGTGGACTTCTTGGCCGAGGTACTCGATTTGTTCCACGTCACCCTTCCTCAACTTTCTCCGAACGCAGTAGCACGCTTAGCTATCTTCGAATGGGCGTTGAGAGCCGAAGGCTGTGAAGGGAGGGCAGAGATCTTCGCTGCGCTACACAGAGCGTCATGCCAACCAAAAACCTTCGTAGGCCCCGGAGGTGAAAAAGTGGTAGTAGCCTTCGGAAGTATTAACTTCAGGCTTCGGGATGAATACGCCCTTCAATTTCCTGTTAAGGCCATCAATGCAAGATGTTATACCGACTGGGTCATGAGATGGTTTTACGCCGAAGTTGGGGCGAGCAATCCTCTGGCCGGACCTCTGAAAGAAATCCAATTCCGGAAGGAAGCCTTAGTGCATCCAGACCAAGGTCAGCTCGAAGCTCGCCTCAGCCTACTTCAGAAAATCAGTCGAATGTTGAGCATGCGAGACTTAGCCGAAGAGTTCCTCGGGTTACAAATCTCTCCACTGATGGCCAACTAGCCTATTGTTGGGGGAAAATATCTCATCTTCAGGGTTATTGCCAAAGCAGCATGAAGACAGCCAACTAGTTCGAAGATTGTCCTGAAGACCTTCTTCGAAGATGCTCGGAACCTGGTTCGAAGCCCGAAGACAGGCATTAGTTCGAAGTATGTCTTCGAACCAAAGCCCTTCAGGATCTTTTCTGCCAGCTAAGATGGAAGACTTATCTTCTATCCTATTAGATTAGTCTTTTACCATTTTAGCCCTATTAAGGAAACCGAATAGTTTCCTTAATGTCGGTTGTAATAGAGGGGTAAATAGGTCTTTTCCTTAATGTTTAGGCCTATAAATACCCCCCATTTCATCCTGTAATAAGGACCGATTACAAGGGATTCAATACACACTTTCGAACTATTCTAAGCTATTATCCTTTCGGAGGCTTAGAACAGTTTGCTTCGCAAACACTTCGTTTGTTAGTTTCTTTTCTACAGAAACCTGTTAGCGTAATCTTTTACGCCAACAGTTGGCGCCGTCCGTGGGGAACTTAGTTCAAAAAAATTCGTTCTCTACCAATTTCTTGCATCATGCCTCCTAAGCGGAGCGCACCTCGCAATCCTACTCGGAGGTCTTCTCGGATCTCCGGAGAGATACCCTTCGACACAGTCGAAGTCGGAGGGTCTTCGACTATCCCTCCACCTCAAACTCCGCAAGGGGCTTCTATCCCTCGAGGATACGAAACCTCTCCGCCAACCCCTTCCATACTCCGACCGCCCGGAGCCACTCCGCCACCCTCTATTCCGATTCGAACTGATCATACCAGTTCTCAAGACCCGGAAGGTCCTTCCGGAGGAGATGAAGATAGCCTTGGAGACATGGCCACTCAAATGGCCAATCTTCAAGCCGAGGTAGCAAGGTGGCGACAAGAGGCTGCGAACAGACTTCGCTCTCAAGCCACCCCAGCTATCCCCGGAGTGCCCGAAGACGACGATCTTGATTATCCCGAAGCCCCGGAGAACGCCTCTTATGACAATGAATCTCCGTTGCAACCCGAGCTTCAGAAGGTTCGCTTCGATCCGAAGTTCAAAGCTTCGAAGCTCTGCAAGTATGCCGGAGACGAAGATCCTAGTGAGTTTGCACGTTCTTATGCCCTAGCGATTGAGGCTAGTGGCGGAGACAGAGAAACTATGGCGAAGTGCTTCCCGTTAGCCCTTCAAGGAGTGGCGTTGAGATGGTTCTGGTCTTTAAAGCCAGGATCAATCGCTTCGTGGTCACAGTTGAAGAAGAAGTTTATAAGTAACTTTCAGGGCACCTTCGTGCCCCCCATGTCGACAGGAAGCCTTTTCCAAGTGAAACAGCTCCCCGGAGAAACATTGAGGCAGTATTTCAAGCGCTTCGCTCACACGAAGTCGCAAATTCGGGGGCTGTCCACATCCTCGGTGGTTGATGCGGCTCGGGAAGGCGTCAGTCATAAAGGCCTTCTGGATAAACTGCATCGGAAGAGCATCACCACAGTATCACAGCTGATGTCGTACTTCGAGGAATACTCGAAGTCAGAAGAAGGTTGGCTTCGGAGGACTACTGCTACTTTGACAGTATTGACAGAAGTTAAAGCAGAGGTGAAGACTTCGGCACAGCCGCAAGAACCAGTCTCCGAAGTGCAACATGATAGAAGAAGAGGGCAAAAGCACCCTCACTCTGAAGTCTTAAACATTGCACCCCCGCAGAAGTTTGCACCAAGAGCTCCACAGTCTGCGGGGAACAAGTCCAGCGGCTGGAGGCCGCCAGGGAAAACGGCTGGCAAGGGCCAGACCCTTTTTTGTTGTATTCATGGAGAGAATCGAAGCCATGCAACTGACACCTGCAAGGCTATTCTTACCCTTCGGGGAGAATACTTGGAGAGAACTTCGGGTCGAGGTAGTACCGACCGAAGTCCAGCAGCAGCAGTGCGCCCGGAGCCGGTCCAGGCTGTGGCGCGGATAGAAAATTTCGATGCTGCAAGGCATCCTCCGGTGGCCAATGTTATGCCACCTCCGAAGCAAGAAGAAGGGCAAGATAGAGGGAAGAGAGTAGTTCTCCCTATCTCCGGAGGAGGTACCCTCGGAAGCATGTCCAAGAGACAGCGAAGAGAGTACGTTCGAGAAGTAGGTCACATTGGGACTTCGTCATCTGCAGCTGCAATGCCGGAGTGGTCTCATGTTCCAATATCTTTCTCTGCGGAGGATGCAGCTGGTATCAAGTTCCCACATGCAGATCCATTGGTTATTACTGCTGATATTGCGGGGACAGAAGTCCGAAGGGTGCTAATTGACGGAGGTAGCTCAGCAGATATCATATTTGTACAAGCCTTCGATCAGTTATGCATTTCCCGGAAGCATCTCCTCCCAGCGGCTCGTCCTCTGCAAGGCTTCGCAGGACCTCCGCTTGATGCACTTGGCCAGATAGGCCTGGAAGTAACCTTCGGAGAAGGTTTACTAGCCCGAACTGAAGATGTTATCTTTGATGTGGTAGATGCCCCGTATGCTTATAATGTCATCTTCGAACGAGGCATGTTGAATCAGTTCGGAGCGGTGGCGCATCACAACTACTTGTGCATGAAGATGCCCACACAATCAGGAGTTCTGACAATCTTCGGAGATCAAGCCATAGCTCGGAGGGCAGAATATGGTCACGGTCCTCCTCTTGATCCGAGGCAAGTAAACAGTGTTCAAAATGATGAAGAAATTTTTTCAGCCTCTTCCGAAGCTTCGAAAAAGTCATTTCCAAGACCAAGTCCCGAAGGAGAGATTGCAACGAAGATCATTGTTAAAGATGGTAAAGAATACACTTTTCAATTTGGTAAAGATTTACCTCCCGAAGTTGCAACTTCCTTGGAAAAGGTCGTAGAAGAAAATTTGGATGTCTTCGCCTGGTCTGACGAAGATATCACCGGAGTCGATCGGGATATTATTGAGCACAGTTTGCTTGTAAACCCGAAGGCTCGGCCTGTTCGACAAGGGCTCCGGAAGATGTCCGCAGAGAGAGCTGCTCTAGCTAAGGACGAAGTTGAAAAACTGTTGAAGGCTGGGATTATCAGAGAAGTGGCCCATACAGAATGGTTAGCCAACCCAGTCTTCCTCAGGAAGAAGTCTTCCGGAAAGTGGCTCATGTGCATTGATTTCACATCTTTGAATAAAGCGTGCCCACGTGACCCCTACCCCATGCCCCGAATTGATCAACTAGTTGACTCCACGGCAGGCTCGGAGTTACTAAGCTTCCTTGACGCGTATTCCGGTTATCATCAAATATGGTTGAAGCGCGAAGATGAAATCAAGACGAGCTTTGTAACTCCTTCGGGAGTCTTCTGCTATGTAAGAATGCCCTTCGGCCTAAGAAATGCCGGGGCTACTTTTTCAAGATTAGTTGCTAAGGCTCTAGGTCATCAACTAGGTCGCAATGTGGAGGCCTATATGGATGATATTGTAATAAAGAGTGCTTTAAAGCACCAACATAGCCTAGACTTAGCAGAAACATTCAATAGCCTTCGGGCATGTGGGATCCGTCTTAACCCCGAAAAATGTGTATTCGGAGCTAAGGCTGGAAAGTTGTTAGGGTACTTAGTTTCAAGCAGGGGAATTGAAGCTAGCCCTACTCAAATAACTGCGCTGCAGAAGATGGCTCCTCCGGAGAATTTAAAGCAAGTGCAAAAGCTGACTGGATGTCTGGCCGCACTTAGCAGGTTTTTATCAAGGTCTGCGGAGAGGAGTTTGCCAATATTTAAAGCTTTGAAAGGGTCCGAAGATTTTGCATGGACACCGGAGTGTCAGAAAAGCTTCGAAGATATTAAAGATTATCTCAGCAACCTTGCTACACTCACGGTGCCTATTACGAACGAAACCCTACTCCTGTATCTTGCAGCTACAGGTTCAGCTGTCAGCGCAGTCCTTGTCAGAGAAGCAGATATCAATGGGAAGTTGGTCCAAATCCTGTCTATTTTGTATCCGAAGCATTGTCAGGAGCGAAGACAAGATACTCCGAACTTGAAAAGTTCGTTTATGCTCTGATAATGGCTTCGAGAAAGCTAAGACATTATTTTTTGGCTCATAATGTAATTGTACCAACTTCGTATCCTTTAGGAGATATGCTCCGAAGCAAAGATTCCACTGGAAGGATTGGAAAGTGGGCAGTAGAGCTAGCACCCTTCGGCATATCTTTCCTGGCAAGGACAGCTATCAAATCTCAAGTCCTAGCAGACTTCGTAGCAGAGTGGACTCCACCTGCGAAGTTGACTCCGGAGAAATCAGATGACGGAGTTTGGATTATTTACTCCGATGGGGCTTTCCAAGCATCCGGAGCAGGCATTGGGGCAGTATTAATTTCACCATCAGGACAAAGAGCAATGTACTCCGCAAGACTCAACTTTAAGTCTACCAATAATATAGCGGAGTACGAAGGAATTTTATTGGGACTCCGGAAAGCACGTGCTCTAGGGGCTACAAGGATAATTATAAAAACAGATTCTCAGATAGTAGCAGGGCACGTGGACAAAAGTTTCCAAGTCCGACATCCACAGCTTGCAAAATACTTGGAAGAAATCCGCAAGATCGAAGCACATTTCAAGGGTATTTCCATTCGGAGTATACCGAGAGCTGAAAATGTGCAAGCGGACATTTTAGCGAAGGCTGCTGCCGGAGCTGTGGATGTGCCTGACGAAGCTTTCTATGAGGAGCTCAATATACCTTTGGTGCCACAAGTTGCTTCTGCAGAGATTCTCTGCATTCCTAGTGCAGATTGGAAAGATTCGATCATAGAACTCTTGCAAGGAGGAACAAATTTGCCCGAAGAGCCCCAATTGTCAAGATTAAAACTCAGAGCAAGAAATTATCAGTTAATCAACGGTATATTATACAAGGCCGGAGTATGTTCCCCTCTACTCCGATGTATATCTCAAGCCGAAGGCCAAGAAATTCTCCGAGAAATTCACGAAGGCCTTTGTGGAAGTCATTTAGCCCCTAGAGCTCTGGCAGGAAAACACTTCGCCAGGGGCTTTATTGGCCCACAATAACAGCTGATGCGGAGAGCTTGGTCCGCACTTGTCAAGGATGCCAGTGGATGGGTCGACGGAGTCATCGCCCACCAACAGCTCTTCAAGTCATTGCTCCGGTTTGGCCTATGGCCAGATGGGGTATGGATTTAATTGGTCCCTTTCCGTTAGCAAAGGGAAATCTGAAGTTCGCAGTGGTAGCCATTGAATATTTTTCTAAGTGGGTAGAAGCAGAGCCCTTAACAGCTATCACTTCGAATAATGTACAGAAATTCTTCTGGAAGAACATTATTTGCCGGTTCGGAGTGCCTAGATATCTCACAGTTGATAATGGAACACAGTTCGACGCAGAACCCTTCAGGAAGTTTTGCGAAGACCTAGGCATTCAACTATGTTTTGCTACAGTGAGACATCCTCAGTCGAATGGAGCTGTTGAGCGAGCCAATGGAAATATCTTATCAGGGCTAAATCGAAGAATAGTAGGACTATCAAAGGGACTGTGGACCGAAGAGCTTCCGAAGATTCTGTGGTCCATTCGGACTACGCAAACAAGGTCCACAG
>JAAALK010000284.1:56132015-56184130 GCA_019279435.1 Zizania palustris | reverse complement strand
CAGCAGGAAAAACATCTTTAAACTCCTGCAAAAGGTCAGTGACTGCAACAGGAACAGAGCTAGGAATGTTCGCAAGTGAAAACAACACGTTTGTGCAAATCAAGCCGTATAACAAGGGAGTATCATCACAAATTTCAGCAAGGTCAGTTTTAGTTGCAAGCATGACACGCCCTTTCAGATTTATAACTTGTGATGAAGAAGGAGAAGCAATTTTATCTTTCTGTTGCCTCAAAAGCGTCTTAGCTACTTGCTGATTTTCAGAAGGTTGTTTGCTCTTTTGTGCATCCCTAGCATGTTTTCTTGTTCAAATTTTACAATTTCAGCAGGAGTCATAGGAAGCAATGTAACTTTCTTTCCTTTATACATAAATGTGTACGTATTGCTCCTACCATGGTGTGTAGCATCAGTATCATACTCCCAAGGTCTACCAAGTAACAGAGAACATGCTTGCATTGGTACTACATCAAAATCAGCAGCTCCGACGTATGTACCAATGGAAAATTTGATGTGAGCAGTTTGTGTTACCTTGACCTTACCACTATTGTTGAACCATTGCACATGGTAAGGGTGTGGATGCGCGCGTGTGGGAAGTTGAAGCTTCGTTACCATGTCGTGGCTCACCAAATTGTTGCAACTACCGCTGTCGATGATGACTCGTACACGACGGTTATTGACGCCGAAGAAGGTTTGAAACAGATTGTTCCGTTGTGCCCTGTCGTCCTGCTCCATGTGAGTGCTCAAGACGCGTTGTACAATAAGTGCTTCAAGGTCGGCAGTGGCATCCGACGCAATAACAGCGTCATCGTCGAATGTATCATCATCTCCTGCAATGTTAGCAGCAAGTGCATATTCATCCTCAACATCACTAGCACTTACATAGCCACCGTCTTCCGTAGCAATATAAGCCCGCTGACTAGGGCAGTCTTTCATAACGTGTCCAAGTCCTTTGCATCTGTGACACTGGATCGCTGCAGAACGTGCAGTAGAGGCTGCCGAGGAGGTGGGCTTGGCTGGCGCCTTGGATGCTGCAGTCTTGGAACTCTCAACCTGGGTTGTAGATGTAGAAGGTGCTGATGTAGCCGCCGGTCGAGAAGGGGGTGCGGGTGGTCGTTGCTGCTGCCCACTTGAGCGTGAAGTAGCACCACCAATGTTTGTCCTCATGCTGCGTTGTGGTTGTTGGCGACCCTGCAATTCTTTTTCTGCAAGCATAGCAAGGTGGAAAAGACGAGTGATAGTATTGTATTCTTTATAATCAATGATATCCTGAATTTCACGTCTTAAACCACCATAAAAACGGGCCATTTTATCCTCATTGTCCTCCTCAATTTCAGCACGCATGCAACCTATTTGCAACTCCTGATAATACTCCTCTACCGATTTATTTCCTTGGTTTAGGCGCTGCAATTTTTTTTCTCAAATCACGTTTATATGAAGGAGGGACCCATCTACCACGCATTTGCCGTTTTAACAAATCCCAAGTTTGTGGTTCATTTCCAACCTGAACTATTTCAGTCCACCAAAGAAGAGCATATCCAGTGAAGTCACTAGTAGCTAAACGCACGCGGTGGATAGCAGGAACCATGTGAGCATTAAATTTTTGTTCGACTGACATCTCCCAATCTAAATATGCATCTGGATCATAGGTGCCAGCAAAAGGAGGTACTGAAAATTTTACCTTAGAGTAGGGATCATTGTTCCTGTGGTTGTCATTGTTACCTCGTGGAGGGCGGTTGCGGTGGCCGCCCATACCTTGACGGTTGAACTGAAAGCGATGACGTGCAGCCTCGTCAGGGTCAATGGCATTGTTTCCGGCATAGGATAGGTCGTCTTCATCTTCAATATGATCGTCTTCCTCTTCAACATGTTCATCGTTGGCTCGTGTAGCAGGCAATCGTGTTTCCAAGGCAGTCATCCGGTCTACTAGGTCAGCCACAGTACGTGCGAGACGTTCGATGGAATGTTGGGTCTGCCGCTGAGACTCTAGTAGAGCACGTCGTGAGACGCATTCATTAAAATCAGATGGAGGGGTGCCGCTGTTATCTGCCATGTTAGTGAAAGACAAAACAACAAAGAATAATCCTGGTGGAAAAACAGCTCGGTGGGGTGCTGGATGTGTGGTGGAAGCAATTCGTCAAGCACCTTACCCACGCTTGCAAGTGTTCTTACCACGCCGCAGTGAGGTCACCGGCCTACAGGTGATGAACCAAGTGGAGGATGGTGTATAATTGCAAGGAATGAACCTGTCCTGACCAAGAGAAATGTGTAGCTTGGAAGGCAAAGTGAGTAGCAAGGATTAGCGATAATAATAACAGTTAAACCAAGTTCAATAAGTATTCCCTAGTACTCGTCAAAGTTGCTGACCGTGGTGCTCCCAAAGTGAAAGTTCAAGTAATAGAGGGAAACTGTGTGCCCAAAAATCAAAAAGGAAGCAAAAACAGGTCAAAATCAGCTCTCTATAGATCGGACAAGGGATTGGACAAGAGATCGGACAAGTGATCGGACAAGGGTATGTGTAAATTTTTTTTTTCTCTTTTTTTTTTCTGCTGCTGTTCGGATCGGACAAGAGATCGGACAAGAGTTCGGACAAAGGTTCAGACAAGAGATCGGACAAGCAGCAAACAGCCAAAGACTGCCTCAGATTGGACAAGAGTTCGGACAGGAGTTCGGACAAGAGTTCGGACAAGCAAAAATAACAGGACCGCTTCTCTTTTTTTTTATATTTTTTTTCTCCTTTTTTTTCACTCTATTTTTTTTGAAACAAGGATTACCAGAGGAGTAACCACAAAAATTGGCACCTACAACTGAGGTGGGATGTGGCTCACAAAAATTCAAACAAGTTCGCTGTCCGGCGAGCAAAAACTTTTTCCAATTTTTTTCTCTATCTTCCCGATTTTTTTTGGCAATTTTGGTGAGGGCTAACCGACCTTTGTCGGTTAGGGGACCCTCCAAATTGAGTCAGGAACACGCTTAAAAAATTTCAGTTTTTTCTGCCAAACGAGCGAAAAGTTATGCCTGTTTTACTGAAGGGGGGTCACAAAGAGCAGATGTGGAAAACAAATAGGGTTGCGGAAGGGGGGGGGGTTCGGTGGGGAATTTTTTTCTGAGACACAAGAACAACTACTACTCAAACGACACAGAGGGATGACTAAACCAGCAACAAGACTCGACCAAGAACACGAACTCAACAAAGTTAAAACTGAAATTAAAATCGCAAGGCACAAAGGGGTTCTCGGTGGGGAATTTTTTTGGTGCGGTTTTCTGGACTCTGGGTAAAAACAAAAGCAGATCGAGATTACCTAACGGGAAATCTGAGCTCTGATACCAGCTGATGGGGGAGTGGTCCCGATCTTCCGCTAGGTAAGGGATAAACTTGGGTTGGTGGAGAATCTCGACGTTGGCGATCCAAGGCTCCGGTCCGGCGGATCAAAACCTCGCAATCGTTACACCACTGTCTCCGTTGGTTATCAACCACGCAGAACGCGATTGACCTCGCCACGAAGGCTAATTCCTGCAAGCGAACCCAAGAACACAAGCAAGAACAGGAAGGATACAAATCGAATGCCAAATCACAGACAAACGAAGATAAGTTGAGGTTTCACAAACGCCAATGCGGTAGCCAATCGGTCCGGCGCAAGAGGCGGGATCTAAACACAACAGTGTAGATGCAACAATGCAAAACCTAACCCTAGAGGTGGCTGGCGTGAGAATATATAGGGCGGCGGCCTGTGGAAGGGGAACAGACTTGGGTTGTGGGCTAGAAGACGTACAGACTCAAATTATGGCCAACACGGCCCAGTTCTGTCACGCAGTACTGTTTTAAATACACAGGTCGACTCGAGACTCCAAAAGATATGAAAACAACGGCAAAAGATCCGTCTTCTCCTCAGCTTTCCAAAAAGTCCAAGAACGCGCCAATCGGACTTCGTATGAGGAAGTTATGCCCATTTTGGTGAATGGTGGTCGATGTAGTCCGAACCAGCGAATTCTTGACTTCAAATCATCCGTGCGGCTCCGTCTTCAACTCCAACTCTCCTATTCCATCTCCCATGTTCCTAAGCAACAAAATATCACTAGTATTCAGTAGCATCCCATCCAAACAAATATAATCAAAGTTGCTAAGGAACGAATTAACCTCATGGTTCAAGCGACGGGCACGGGCGCGTGTGATTGGTCCTTGTAGTTGAATTGTAGGTGGAGGCTCCATGTGTGTATCATGTGAAGTGATGTCCTCATCAAGCCCCGAACGGCTTCGAACTTGGGCCGAGCTTCAACCAGAAAAGAAGGATTTTAGAGCTTCGAAAGGGAGCAAGAGAGTTAAACGCAAAGTTATTAGAACTCCCGGCGCTGGAACTAGTCGTTCCACCCCTAGCTCTAGGGACCGAAGAGGTCTTTGATTCCTTCTTGGTATAGATACCAATTTTTCATAATGTAATCTCTAAACATATTTGTTTGAATAATGAATACCGATTTAAAATTGTCTCCATATTTACTAGCCCCTCTTTGGGTATAAGCAACTTCGAACTGTATTCAAAGATGGTTATGCGCAAAGAAAAACTTCGGAGTACAATTTTTTGGGGGTTCGGAGCCCCTCTGTAATTTGAAGATCTTTTAAAATCTTATAAAATGTCTTCGACTATTTGTAGTCGGAAGAACGACAACTTAGTACCTTTGTTTTTAGAAAGAAATCACTTGAGATAACTTTCAAGATACTTTAGTATCTTAGATAATTTGTCACTTTGGACTGTGTTAACAGACATTCGAAGCTCATGGCTCAAATTCTATTTTTCTTTAGCCACCTTCGGCTCATTTTTGCGATCTCTGTCGAACCAATGGCTCGGAGTTTGCAATGGTCTCTTTGGACTCTTTTTACGGATGTCTACCAGCCAATGGCTTGGACTCCGTATATTTTGGCCACCTTCGGCTCTTTTTGCGGAAGTCTACCAGCCAATGGCTTGGACTTCGCAGGTTTTGGCCACCTTCGGCTCTTTTTACGGAAGTCTACCAGCCAATGGCTTGGACTCCGTATATTTTGGCCACCTTCGGCTCTTTTTACGAAGTCTACCAGCCAATGGCTTGGACTCCGTATGATGTGGTTTTGGGCTCTTTTACGGATGCCTACAAGCCGGTGGCTTGGACTCCGGATTATGTCAGCCCCCACGTCGGAAGCTTCGAACCAATGGTTCGAAGTCCGAAAATACAACCCAGCTTCATGACACTTCCCTCTCGGTCGATCCCCGCGGTTCCAGTGCGTCCACTCGAAAGCTAGAAGTCTATGAGGGGAAGGCACTATCAGGATCATATGCTTTATTCATTTAGAAGATGATTACAAGTGAATTACAAGGAGCCCTTATGCGAAGTATCGCTTTAGATACTCCGCATGCCAAGTATGTGCTAACTCTTCACCTTCTAAATTAGCTAACTTAAAGGAGCCAGGGCGTCCTGAACGAACAATTAGGTATGGACCTTCCCATTTATTCCCTAACTTCCCTGGCGCTATAACGCTTCGCAGAACAAGATGACCCGGTCTTAGTTCATTGAGCTTAACCTTCGGGTCAAACCAAGCCTTCGTTTGCTGATGATACTTTGATAAATTTGCCACAGCTCGAAGTCTTGTTTCTTCTGATAAATCTAGCGAAGCTTGTCTTTCTTCTTCAATCCCCGGTTTGGTGCTGCGAAGTGATCCTCCTTTGAGCTCCGTTGGAGTCATAGCTTCATCTCCGAATAGTAGTCTAAATGGAGTAAAACCTGTGGACCTTGTTTGCGTAGTCCGAATGGACCACAAAATCTTCGGAAGCTCTTCGGTTCACAGTCCCTTTGCTAATCCTACTATCCTTCGATTTAGCCTTGATAAAATATTTCCATTGGCTCGTTCTACGGCTCCATTGGACTGAGGATGCCTCACTGCAGCAAAACATAACTGAATGCCTAGATCTTCGCAAAACTTCCTGAAGGGTTCTGCGTCGAACTGTGTTCCATTATCAACTGTGAGTTGTCTAGGCACTCCGAACCAGCAAATGATATTCTTCCAGAAGAATTTCTGTACATTGTTCGAAGTGATAGCTGTTAAGGGTTCTGCTTCCACCCACATAGAAAAATATTCATTAGCTACCACTGCGAACTTCAGATTTCCCTTGGCTACTGGAAAGGGACCAATTAAATCCATACCCCATCTGGCCATAGGCCATACCGGAGCAATGACTTGAAGAGCTGTTGGTGGGCGATGACTCCGTCAACCCATCCACTGGCATCCTTGACAAGTGCGGACTAAGCTCTCCGCATCAGCTGTTATTGTAGGCCAATAAAGCCCCTAGCGAAGTGTTTTTCCTGCCAAAGCTCTAGGGGCTAAATGGCTACCACAAAGGCCTTCATGAATTTCTCGAAGAATTTCTTGGCCTTCGGCTTGAGATATACATCGGAGTAGAGGGGAACATACTCCGGCCTTGTATAAAATACCGTTGATTATTTGATAATTTCTGGCTCTAAGCTTTAATCTTGACAGCTGTGGCTCTTCAGGCAAATTTGTTCCTCCCTGTAAAAGTTCCATTATTGAATTTTTCCAATATGCACTAGGAATGCAAAGAATCTCTGCAGAGGGAATTTGTGGCACCGAAGGTATATTGAGCTCCTCATAGAAAGCTTCTTCGGGCACATCCACAGCTCCGGCTGCAGCTTTTGCTAAGATTTCCGCTTGCACATTTTCTGCTCTTGGTATACTCCGAATGGAAATACCCTTGAAGTGTGCTTCGATTTTACGGATTTCTTCTAAGTACTTTGCAAGCTGTGGATGCCGAACTTGGAAACTTTTATCTACGTGCCCTGCTACTATCTGAGAATCTGTCTTTATAATAATTCTTGTAGCCCCTAGAGCACGTGCTTTCCGGAGTCCCAATAAAATCCCTTCATACTCCGCTATATTATTGGTAGACTTAAAGTTGAGTCTTGCGGAGTACATTGCTCTTTGCCCTGAAGGTGAAATTAACACTGCTCCAACGCCTGCTTCGGATGCTTGGAAAGCCCCATCGGAGTAAACAGTCCAAACTCCGTCACTTGACTTCTCCGGAACCAAATTTGCAGGTGGAGTCCATTCTGCTACAAAATCCGCTAGGACTTGCGATTTGATTGCTGTCCTTGCCAAGAAAGATATGCCGAAGGGTGCCAGCTCAACTGCCCACTTCCCAATCCTTCCAGTGGAATCCTTACTTCGAAGCATATCTCCTAAAGGATACGAAGTTGGTACAATTACATTGTGTGCCAAAAAATAATGTCTTAATTTCCTCGAAGCCATTATCAGAGCATAAACAAACTTTTCAAGTTTGGAGTATCTTGTCTTCGCTCCTGATAATGCTTCGGACACAAAATAAACAGGATTTTGGACCAACTTCCCATTGAAATCCACTTCTCTGACAAGGACTGCACTGACAGCAGAACCTGTAGCTGCGAGGTAAAGGAGTAGGGTTTCGTCCGTAGTAGGCACCGTGAGTGTAGCAAGATTACTGAGATACTCTTTAATATCTTCGAAGCTTTTCTGACACTCCGGTGTCCATGCAAAATCTTCGGACCCTTTCAATGCTTTGAATATAGGCAAGCTTCTCTCCGCAGACCTTGATAAAAACCTGCTAAGTGCTGCCAGACGCCCAGTTAGCTTTTGCACTTGCTTTAAATTTTCTGGAGGAGCCATCTTTTGTAGCGCAGTGATTTGAGTAGGGCTAGCTTCAATCCCCCTGCTTGAAACTAAATACCCTAACAACTTTCCAGCCTTAGCTCTGAAGATACATTTTTCGGGGTTAAGACGGATCCCACACGCCCGAAGGCTATTGAATGTTTCTACTAAGTCTAGGCTATGTTGGTGCTTTAAAGCACTCTTTATTACAATATCATCCATGTAGGCCTCCACATTGCGACCTAGTTGATGACCTAGAGCCTTAGCAACTAACCTCGAAAAAGTAGCCCCGGCATTTCTTAAGCCGAAGGGCATTCTTACATAACAGAAGACTCCCGAAGGAGTTACGAAGCTTGTCTTGATCTCATCTTCGCGCTTCAACCATATTTGATGATAACCAGAATACGCGTCAAGGAAGCTTAATAACTCCGAACCTGCGGTGGAGTCAACCAATTGATCAATTCTGGGCATGGGGTAAGGGTCACGAGGGCATGCTTTATTCAAGGATGTGAAATCAATGCACATGTGCCACTTCCCGGAAGACTTCTTTCTGACGAAGACTGGGTTGGCTAACCATTCTGTGTGAGCCACTTCTCTGATAATCCCAGCCTTCAACAATTTCTTGACTTCATCCTTCGCTAGAACAACTCTTTCTGCAGACATTTTCCTGGAGTCCTTGCCGAACAGGCCTGGCTTTCGGGTTTACAAGTAAACTATGTTCAATGATATCCCGATCGACTCCGGTGATATCTTCGTCAGACCAAGCAAAGACATCCAAATTCTCTTCTACCACCTTTTCTAAGGAGGTTGCAACTTCTGGAGGTAAATCTTTACCAAATTGGAAAGTATACTCTTTACCATCTTTAACAATGACTTTTGTTGCAATCTCTCCTTCGGGACTTGGTCTCGGAAAGGACTTCTTCGAAGCTTCG
Source organism: Zizania palustris (assembly GCA_019279435.1). Lineage (NCBI taxonomy): Eukaryota > Viridiplantae > Streptophyta > Magnoliopsida > Poales > Poaceae > Zizania > Zizania palustris. The sequence continues at coordinate 56,175,538 of JAAALK010000284.1, read as the reverse complement.
GAGGAGGCTAGGAAAAATTTCTTCATTATCTTGTACATTGTTTACTTGCCTCGGATCAAGAGGGGGACCATGGCCATATTCCGCTCTCCGAGCAATAGCTTGATCTCCGAAGACAGTAAGGACTCCTGCTTGTGTGGGCATCTTCATGCACAAATAATTGTGATGCGCCATAGCTCCGAACTGGTTCAGCATGCCTCTTCCTAAGATGACGTTGTAAGCATACGGGGCATCTACAACATCGAAGATTACTTCCTCAGTTCGGGCCAATAAACATTCTCCGAATGTAACTTCCAGGCCTATTTGGCCAAGTGCATCTAGCGGAGGTCCTGCGAAGCCTTGCAAAGGACGAGCCGCTGGAAGGAGATGCTTCCAGGAGATGCACAATTGATCGAAGGCTTGAACAAAAATGATATTCTCCGAACTACCTCCGTCAATCAACACCCTTCGAACTTCAGTGCCCGCAATATCAGCAGTAATAACCAGTGGGTCTGCATGCGGGAACTTAATACCAGCTGCATCCTCCGCAGAAAAAGATATCGGTACATGAGACCACTCCGGCATTGCAGCTGCAGATGACGAAGTCCCAATATGGCCTACTTCTCTGACGTAGTCCCTTCGCTGTCTCTTAGACATGCTTCCGAGGGTACCTCCTCCGGAGATAGGGAGGACTACTCTTTTTCCTCGATCTTGCCCTTCCTCTTGTTTCGGAGGTGGCATAACATTGGCCACTGGAGGGTGTCTTGCTGCATCAAAGTTCTCTATCCGCGCCACAGCCTGGACCGGCTCGGGGCGCGTTGCAGCTGGAACTCAGTCGGTAGTACCTCGACCCGAAGTTCTTTCTAGGTACTCTCCCCTTAGGGTAAGTATAGCCTTGCAAGTATCAGTTGCATGGCTTCGATTTTCTCCATGGATGCAGCATAAAAGGGTCTGGCCCTTGCCAGCCGTTTTCCCTGGCGGCCTCCAACCGCTGGCCTTGTTCCCCGAAGACTGTGGAGCTCTCTGTGTAAACTTCTGTGGGGGTGCAATATTCATGACTTCAGAACGAGGGTGCTTTTGCCCTCTTCTCCGATCATGTTGAACTTCGAAGACTGGTTCTTGCGGCTGTGCCAAAGTTTTCACTTCTACTTTAACTTCTTGCAATATGGACGAAGTAGCGGCAGTTCTTCGAAGCCAACCCTCTTCTGACCTCGCATACTCCTCGAAGTATGACATCAACTGAGAGACCGAGGAGATGCTTTTCCGATGAAGCTTATCCAGGAGGCCTTGATGAGTGACGCCTTCCCGAGCTGCATCAACTACCGAAGATGCAGACAACCCCCGAATTTGCGACTTCGTATGAGCGAAGCGCTTAAAATATTGCCTCAATGTCTCTCCGGGGAGTTGTTTCACCTGGAAAAGGCTTCCTGTTGACATGGGAGGCACGAAGGTGCCTTGAAAATTGCTTATAAACTTCTTCTTCAGCTGCGACCATGAATTAATTGATCCTGGCTTCAAAGACCAGAACCACCTTAATGCCACTCCTTGAAGAGCTAAGGGGAAGCACTTCGCCATGGTGTCTCGAACTCCTCCGCTAGCCTCAATTGCTAGAGCGTAAAAACGAATGAACTCTCCGGGATCTTCATCTCCGGCATACTTACAGAGCTTCGAAGTTTTAAACTTTGGATCAAAGCGAACTTTCTGCAGCTCAGGATGCAGCGGAGATTCATTATCGAAGGAGGCGTTCTTCGGGGCTTCGGGATAATCGAGATCATCGTCTTCGGGCACTTCTGGGATAGATTGGATGGCTTGAGAGCGAAGCCTGTTCGCAGCTTCCTGTCGCCACCTTGCTACTTTAGCTTGAAGGTTGGCCATTTGAGTGGCCATATCTCCAAGATTGTCTTCATCTCCTCCGAAAGGATCTTCCGGGTCTTGAGAACTAGTGGGATCAGTTCGAATTGGGATGGAAGGTGGAGGAGGGACTCCGGGTGGTCGAAGTATAGAAGGGGTTGGCGGAGAAGCTTCGTATGTTCGAGGGATAGAAGCCCCTTCCGGAGTTTGCGGAGGGAACGTCGAAGGCCCTCCGACTTCAACCGTATCAAATGGTATCTCTCCGGAGATCCGAGAAGATATCCGAACGGGATTGCGGGGTGCGCTCCGCTTAGGAGGCATGATGTAAGAAGTTGGTAGAGAACGAAGTTTTTCGGACTAGGTTCCCCACGGACGGCGCCAACTGTTGGCGTAAAAGATTACGCTAACAAGTTTCTGTAGAAAAGAAACTAACAAACGAAGTGTTTGCGAAGAGAACTGTTCTAAGCCTCCGAAAGGATAACAACTTAGAATAGTTCGAATGTGTGTATTGAATAACTTGTATTCAGTCCCTATTACAGGGTGAAATGGGGGGTATTTATAGGCCCAAATGTTAAGGAAAAGACCTGATGAGGACATCACTTCACATGATACACACATGGAGCCTCCACCTACAATTCAACTACAAGGACCAATCACACGCGCCCGTGCTCGTCGCTTGAACCATGAGGTTAATTCGTTCCTTAGCAACTTTGATTATATTTGTTTGGATGGGATGCTACTGAATACTAGTGATATTTTGTTGCTTAGGAACATGGGAGATGGAATAGGAGTGTTGGAATTGAAGACGGAGCCGCACGGATGATTTGAAGTCAAGAATTCGCTGGTTCGGACTACATCGACCACCTTTCACCAAAATGGGCATAACTTCCTCATACGAAGTCCGATTGGCGCGTTCTTTGACTTTTTGGAAAGCTGAGGAGAAGACGGATCGTTTGTCGTTGCTTTCACCTCATTTGGAGTCTCGAGTCGTCCTGTGTATTTAAAACAGTACTGCGTGACAGAACTGGGCCATGTTGGCCATAATCTGAATCTGTACGTCTTCTAGCCCACAGCCCAAGTCTGTTCCCCTTCCACAGGCCGCCGCCCTATATATCCTCACGCCAGCCACTTCTAGGGTTAGGTTTTGCTTTGTTGCATCTACACTGTTGTGTTTAGATCCCGCCTCTTGCACCGGACCGATTGGCTGCTACATTGGCGTTTGTGAAACCTCACCTTATCTTCGTTTGTCTGTGATTTGGCATTCGATTTGTATCCTTCCTGTTCTTGCTTGTGTTCTTGGGTTCGCTTGCAGGAATTAGCCTTCGTGGCGAGGTCAATCGCGTCCTGCGTGGTTGATAACCAACGGAGACAGTGGTGTAACGATTGCAAGGTTTTGATCCGCCGGACCGGAGCCTTGGATCGCCAACGTCGAGATTCTCCACCAACCCAAGTTTATCCCTTACCTAGCGGAAGATCGGGACCACTCCCCCATCAAGACCTATTTACCCCTCTATTACAACCGACATAGTGGAAACTATTCGGTACCCTTGATAGGGCTAAAATGGTAAAAGACTGATCTAATAATATAAAAGATAAATCTTCCATCTTAGCTGGCAATAAAGATCTTGAATTGCCTTAATTCGAAGATGTACTCCGAACCAATGCCTATCTTCGTACTTCGAACTTGACTCAGGGTATCTTTGAAGATGGACGTCTGGAAACCTTCGAATCCACTATCTGCTGTCATGCTGTTGCGGCAATAACCCCAAAGATGAGATATTTTCCCCCAACACCAGCTAGGATGGAAGACTTATCTTTTTTCTCATTAGATTAGTCTTTTACCATTTTAGCCCTATTAAGAGTACCGAATAGTTTCCACTATGTCGGTTGTAATAGAGGGATAAAAGGGTCTTTTCCTTAATGTTTGGGCCTATAAATACCCCCCGTTTTACCCTGTAATCGGGACCGAATACAAGTTATTCAATATACATTTTCAAACTGTTTTAAGCTATTATCCTTTCAGAGGCTTGAAATAGTTTACTTCGCAAACACTTCGTTTGTTAGTTTCTAACCTTCAGAAACCTGTTAGCGTAATCATTTACGCCAACAATCACATTCTTGAGCCGCCGCCTGTTGGACGCCGAAACCAGGTATGCGTTGTAGAATGATTGTGTTTATCACTTTACTACGCGTGTACCAAATTACGCCATTATCTTCTCCCCACTACATGTGTTGTCGTTTGCCAAACCGATGTTATAAAGCACATGTTATAGAAGTCGATTCTAAGTGGAAGAATCGGAAAATGGGCTTACACGTTGATTGAGTACGATTTGGCCTACGAACCCCTAAGAGCGATGAAAGGCCAAATCGTAGCCAACTTTATAGTTGATCACTACATAGATGTCAGATGGAGTGACAATATTGCTCTAGTTGAGGTAGTGCCATGGAAACTTTGTTTTGATGGTTCGGCTTGCAAGAGTGGCCAAGGTATTGGAGTACTCTGCCAACCGAGAGACCTGGCATGCCAGAGTCCATAGGCCGAATCCTCCCAAACGGAGAAGGCTCACTGGAGTCCGAACCCTCCAGAGGGCTTCGGCACAGCACACTCCGAACGGCCAGCCCGGCCAGGCTTCGGTAGGAGCAGGAATGGCTCGAAGGGCAACCCGAAGTAAGTAGTTTAGAAATTTTTTCAGAAGGTGAGCCAGCGAGACCCTCTGAAACCTATAAGGGCGATTGGAGGATCCCAATCGTCTAGTATTTGAGAGACCCTAGCCAAAGGGTTGATCGAAAGGTTCGGCGACAAGCATTCAAATTCGGGTTGATAGACAACACATTGTACCGCCGAACCATCGATGGAGTACAATTGAAGTGTTTAGACCATGAACAATCCCAGGTGGCTATGGGAGAAGTCCATGAAGGACTTTGCGGCACTCATCAGTCGGCCCAAAAAATGAGTTGGATGCTTAAAAGAGCAGGTTTTTATTGGCCGACTATGACTGAAGATTGTTTCAAGTACTATAGAGGGTGTGAAGCATGTCATAAGTTTGGCAATATTCAGTTGGCTCCTGCCTCATTGCTCAATCCTATTGTGAAGCCATGGCCGTTTTGAGGTTGGGGTTTAGACTTCATCGACCAGATTCACCCTCCTTCCTCAAAAGGGCATCGGTTCGTGTTGATGGCAACGGATTATTTCACTAAGTGGACCGAGGCCGTTCCTCTCAGGAACATGACTCACAATGAGGTACGTGATTTTACCTTGAAGCACATCATACATAGATTTTGCATTCCTCAAACTCTTACTACGGATCAAGGTAGTTCATTTGTTTCTGGAGAAGTGAGGGACTTCGCCGAATATTATGGTATTAAATTGATAAACTCTTCACCTTACTATGCTCAGGCCGAGTCTAGTAATAAAACCGTGATTAAGCTCATTAAGAAGAAAATTGAAGAGTTTCCTAAAAGGTGGCATGAAGTGCAGTCCAAGGCGCTGTGGGCTTGTAGAATTGCAAAGCACGGTGCTACCAAAGTCAGTCCATATGAGTTGGTATATGGACAAGAAGTCGTTCTACCTGTAGAGGTTGATCTTGACTCCTTAAGAGTGTTAATGCAAGATGGCTTATCGGTCGATGAGTATGAAACTCTCCTGAAGGATAATCTAGAGGAAGTGACCGATAAGAGATTAAGGGCTTTAAAATCCATAGAAGCAGACAAGAAGAGAGTAGCTAGAGCCTACAATAAAAAAGTTAAACCAAAATCATTTCAAGTAGGAGATTTGGTTTGGAAGACGATTTTACCTTTAGGCACGAAGAGTCCCAAATTTGGTAAATGGTCACCTAGTTGGGATGGTCCTTTTAAGATAGCCGAAATCACTCCTAGCAACGCATACGTGTTGGAATCTCTGCAAGGAGAGCGGTTTCGAAGAGCTTTGAAAGGTAGGTATTTGAAAAGGTATTTCCCAAGCATGTGGAAAATAGCATAAAATGTATCGAAAAGCCGATATGGACGGTGTTGTCTTCAACTCTTTGTGCTTTTAGTTCACTCAGTTCACTAAAAGGCAGGGGGTCATGTGTTGATAGCAAAAAATGGCATTAATGGCCGAGATTGTGAAAATATCAGTTTTGGTACTTTGGGCCAAAAATACACATGTCCAGGGTCAGGCCAAAGCCCTACAGGGCCGAAGGTCCATTGAGCTATGGGCTCTCAAAGCCTCTAGCCATCCCACGGCCTTTGGCCAGGAAGCCTTCGGAGGCCCATGCCACCGAAGCTTCGGCCCGAGGAGCAGGCTTTGACGGGCTTGGCCGAAGCCCACTTCGGCAGAGATAGAGTTGGATGCAATTCCGGCTAAGTTTTTATCTCTATCCAAGCTGAATTATAGCAGATTAGATCTGAAGTTTGGCCCCTATAAATAGTGAGGCGAGGCCAGCATAGAGCCCCCCAACACAAATCAACACAAAGCCCTAGCTTTGATCGCATTTATTTACCTTTACTTTTCTGTACCTCTTCGTGGGTTTGCCTGGAAGCCCTCCGCCGGCCACATCGGAACAGTGGTAACCCTTGTTACTTCGCTTGTGAAGTATCCATTAATCTACGTAATAGATTGCTATCGCCTTGTTACTTCGCCTATGAAGTATCCGCTAATCTGCGTAACAGATTGGTACCTTCGCTACTAGTGCAACACATAGCAGAATTCGGTCCACAGGCCGAATTGGTACTTCGAACCCTCTTTGTTGCAGGTTCCCACGTTTGGAGCTACTTCGTCGGAGGTGTCCGGAGCTGAGAGATCGGTTTCGGAGGTCGTCAGGACACCCTTCGGCGAGACTGCAGGCTTCGACGGTAGGCTTCATCGGCACACTTCGCCACAACAGGCTTCGCCACGATCGTACTCCGCTCTGAATGAAGTTACACCCGCGCGCGGCCCTCGCGTCGTTATTCTATAATTTGATGTATCGGAGACCTCACGCAGGACCCCACTGTTCAGAGGTGATCGTCACGTCCAGGTCCGTTTGGAGTTCATATTCGGCTGGATCAGTCCGAACGTCGAAGGCATCCTTCGGCGAGATACTTCGCACTAGACGCCGAAGGTATACTTCGACAACCCCTTCGCACCAGACTTCGAAGCAGACAGGCTTCGACCGGTTTGCTGATTTTATTCTGTTTAATATATTTTTTGGCTAATTGGATTATTTCGTGTGATCTGATTGCCTGGCGACTCCACCCCCTTATCACGACTAAGGGTAGTCAGAACGCGACATCGGTGCTGCGTCACGCTTAGGCTTGTCCCTAAGTATCCGCACACTTTTGGATCGTCGAACTGACCTAAGTGCGGGGGCACGTTTCCGTGTCAACAATTAATATTTAGTTTTTAAGTCGAGAATATTTTTATTTGAGTCAGTTGATTTTTCTAAGGATATTTTAGTAATTTTGGATTTTATTTTAGAGTCAGTGTAATTTACCCTAGGGGTAAATTAGTCTTTTTCATGTATTAGGAGTCGCCTATAAATAGGCCCCTACCCCCTAGGGATAGGCAGACTATTATTTTCCTGAGATCAATCTACAGTCCGTGTTTTTTCTACCGTCACATTCTTTTTGACCGGTTGTTTTTGCTTCGCCGCAGCACACCAGTGCGGCGTGGTTTTTCGCCTTGCGTGAACCAAGGCAGCAGTGCGCCAGCGCGTGCAGGCGGGTCCTACGGCGTGTTTCGGCAGCTCACGGCAGCGCGTGCACCGATCTTGCAGAAATTGCGTCAGGCAGCGGCAGCGTCAGAAGCTTTCGGGCAGCACAGCAACCAGTGCACAGACACGGAAGTCTTCTGCACGTCAGCTTTTTTGGTGTGGGACCGCATTTTCTCCACGGCATTGATTCCGTGCGCACGCAGTCATAAGCAGCAACACTTCCGGCGGAAAATTTTCTAGGGATACGGGCGGGCCCCACAGTGTGCTGCAACCGGCATTTGCTCCGTTCGGCATTTGCAGCTGTGTCCGGTTGCTCCACGTGAAAGCCCACGACTTGAGGCAAACAGGCTTCGGCGGCCGGATTTTCTGCGGCCGGTGCTGTTCACGGATCGGCGCGGTGACTTCCGGATTTTCTACGGCCGGTGCGGTTCACGGATCGGCACAGCGACTTCAGCGAACATGTAGGTTAGCTTTTAATCTTCTATTTTTTAGGTAGATTAAATCTAGTTAATAATCTCGTAGTTATTTTTTCCATCTGCTAAAATTTATTTGTAATCTCGTATTAGTTTTTTAAGTATTTTTAATCTGCTCGTATATAAAAAATTTATATTAGTCACAGTAATATTTTTATTCTAAATTTACATGCAAATTCTTTTAGGTTTATTTCTGAAATAATTTTTGGATGATCCTTGTTTTATTTATTTGATTAGTATTTTATTTTTGGACCACAATCTGAATACTTAATTAATATATTAGGTATTTTGCTTACAGCATTAAATATTTCTAGTACCCATTCTTATTCACTGCAGTTATTTTATTTAGTTTAGTTTATTTTTGAATATCATTTTAATTAGACCACTGGTCATTTTTAGGCTAGACAACTTTAGTTCTCATAATTTGCTTTGCTAATATCATTTCTTTGTTTAAGTTCATTTGGGTGTTGGGATTAAGTCATAGTTTAGCAAGAAATTTTTAGGCGCCCATTCACCCCTCATCTGGTCGCTACTTTCGGTCCTACAACCACTCATGCTCACCCCTATCGTGTTTTCAATTTAGATACTAACACTGTCATCGAGTCATGTGATGTGACTTTTGATGAATCAACCCCCTGTGTTAGTTCTTCTTTTGAACTTGCTAGTGAAAAGGATATAGAGGCGACCATCTTCGAAGAAGAATATTCCAAAGACTTCGAGGACGAACCTCTACTTCCCTCGACATCAATTCCCGAAGCAGACCCCGCTTCGATCACTTCGTCAAGAGGCCCCAAAGTATCTATCTCAACATCGGTCATCTTCGACTACTCCCCAGTACAAGTTGAGGGGTAGACTACATCTCGCCAGGAGGCTCCACACCACATTCAAACGATGCACCCCCCGAGCATATCATTGGTGAGATTGATCAAAGGGTAACACGTTCTCACGCTCATTTCATTGATTCTGCATTTGTTGGTTCTTTTGAGCCCTTAGACATGAGTCATGCTTTATCTGATTCTAGTTGAATCAATGCCATGCATAAAGAACTTGAAAACCTTGAGAGAAACCAAGTCTAGACACTTGTAGATCCCCCTCCTAATGTTCATTTTATTGGAACATAATGGATTTTAAAAAACAAGCAAGGGGAGGATGGGTTGGTGGTTAGAAACAAACCTAGACTTATTGCTCAGAGTTTTCACAAATTGAACGGATTGATTTTGCTGAAACTTTTGCACTTGTTGCTCGTCTAAAGGCCATTAGGATTATGCTTGTATTTGTTATATCCCGTGGATTCAAACTTTACCAAATGGATGTGAAAATTGCTTTTCTTAATGGCTTCATAGATGAAGATGTTTTTGTGAAACAACCCCTAGTTTTGAAAACCCTAAATACCCCCATAGAGTCTTTAAACTTCATAAAGCTCTGTATGGACTCAAGTAGGCCTCTCGGGCATGGTATGATAGACTTAAGTCTTTTCTGCTTTAGCGAGGGTATTTGATGGGTTCAGTGGATAAAACTCTTTTTACACTCAAGCATGGCAAAGATTTCCTCCTAGTTTAGATTTACGTTGATGATATCATCATTGGCTGCTCTTCTCATGATTTAGTTGTCGAGTTTGCAGATATCATGAGCAGGGAGTTTGAGATGTTCGTGATGGGCAAACTCTCATATTTCATTGGTTTGCAAATCAAGCAAAGAAAATAAGGTACCTTCGTTCATCAAATGAAGTACACCAAGGACTTGCTCAAGAAGTTTGACATGGATGATGCGAAGCCTCTCGCCACTCTGATGGCTACTTCAGTAGCATTGGATCCCGACGAGGATTGAGAAGCTGTAGACCGGAAGGAGTTCCGAAGCATGATCGACTCCCTCCTCTATTTGACTGCTACGAGTCCAGACATAAACTTCACAGTATGTCTGTGCGCTCGCTTTCAAGCTTCACCAAGGGTTTCACATCAACAAGCGGTAAAACGCATACTCAGGTATCTCAAACATACCCTTGAATTCAGTATTTGGTATTCTGCATCTTCTTCATTATGCCTTTGAGGTTATTCAGATGCAAACATTGTTTGGTGTAGAATTGATATGAAAAGTACCTCAGGTACTTGTCATTTTCTAGGTACTTCTCTTATTTGCTGGTCTTCTCACAAATAGTCTAGCGTTGCGTAATCTATAGCCGAGGCTAAATATGTTGATAAAGCTAGCTATTGCTCACATATTTTGTGGATGGTTTTCACTTTGTGGGATTTTGGGTTAGATTATAAGATTTTTCCTACTGTTTTGTGATAACACTAGTGCAATTTGTATTGCCAACAACTCGGTTCAGCATTCCAGAACCAAACACATTGATGTGAGATATCATTTTTCTCAGAGACCACAATAAGAAGGGTGATATTGAACTACCATATGTTGATACTTAGAACCAGCTTGCCGATATTTTACCAAACCCCTTAATGCTTCTCGATTTGCTTATTTGCGTGGGGAACTTGGTATTTGTCACTGTTAGGAGAAAATAATTCATCCTCATAATCCTCCAAGATTCCAAGCAAATACATTATACAACAAAGATAAAGGCAAGTCTTAATCTCAGAGCCCAAGACTTACCTCCGGATTGAAGGGCTCAAAGCCGAAGGGTCCGTCCAGGCTCCGGTCCGAAGAGACCCTCCGAAAGGCTCCCCCTCCAGAGTGGAAAACAACTAGAAGGATGGGACGTCTACCCTATCAACATCCTTCGAGCATGTTTTACCATATTAACCCTATAAGGGATGCCGAAATAGTATCCACTATGTTGGTTGTAATTGATGGGTAAAGAGGTCATTTCTCTAGAGATTTTACCTATAAATACCCCCGTTCTCGCCCTGTGAGAGGCATCGAATATTCCGATATTCAATTCACACTTCAAACTATTCTGAGCTATTATCCTTTCCAAAGGCTTAAGATAGTCCACATTCACAAATACTTTGTTTGTCAGTTCTTCATTTTGTAGAACCTGTTAGCGTAATCTTTTACGCCAACAGTTGGCACCGTCCGTGGGGAACTTAGTACTAAAAGCTAGTTCTCTGCCATTTCTTGTACTTCGAAGTGCATTTGCGGAGGGAGTTTCAGAGTCCCAAGATTACGCGCATCTTTCGGCAAGGGGCTTCATGTACAGTTCGAAGGTCTTTTTTTGCCTTCCACCACCGTTTGAAGCTCTCTGTTTCTGGACCCTACTTATCTTCATAAGTCATGCCTCCCAAGCGGAGTATAGCCACCGGCCCCCTCCGAAGGTCCTCTCAGACCTCCAGAGCAGGACCTTCAGACGTTCCCCAAACTCCTAAAGTAGTCTATAAACCCCGAGCAACTGGAGCTCCTCAAACAGCTTCGTCCGTGCTCCAAACTGACTATGTCAGTTCTCGAGACCCGGAGGACCCTTTCGGAGGAAGTGAGGACCTCCCCGAAGATGTGGCCACTTAGATGACCCGACTTCAGGCGGAGGTAGAAATATGGAGGCATGAGGCCACAGACAGGCTTCATCCTCAGGCCAACCCTGCTGCTTCGTAGATGCATCAAGATGATGACCTCGATAATTATCCCGAAGCCCCTCAAATCCAAGAGAGTGCCAAGAATGCCTCCTTCGACGATGAATATCCGCTGCATCCGGACTTGTAGAAGGTGCACTTCAATCCTAGGATCCGAGCCTCGAATCTGCACAAGTACTCCATAGGGTCTGACCCTAGAGAATTCTCTCGCTCTTACGCTCTTGCAATAGAAGCTAGCGGAGGGGTCCGAAATACTATGGCAAAGTGTTTCCCCCTTGCGTTAGAAGGTGTAGCCCTTCGTTGGTTCTGGTCTCTAAAGCCAGGATCAATTAAGTCATGGGAGTAGTTGAAGAAGAAATTCGTGAGCAACTTTTAGGGGACTTTTGTAGCCCTGATGTCTACTAGAAGCCTTTTTCAGGTGAAACAGTAGGTGGGAGAAACTCTTCAAGAATACTTCACGTGCTTCGACTACACCAAGTCCCAGATCAAGGGGTTGTCCATGTCATCTGTTGTGTATGCGGCGCGCGAAGGTGTAATGAATCCCGACCTCTTCAGCAAACTTCACTGGAAGCCGGTGTCTTCAGTAGCGCAATTGATGGCATACTTCGAGAAGTATGCCAAAGCAGAAGAGGGATGCCTTCGAAGGACTACTCCGTCCACACCAACCCTCCCCCAAGAAATCAAGATAGAGCCAGGGGCTCCGAGTCCTCCGCAGGCCCTCTTCGATAATTGTTCCCACGATTAGAGAAGAGGAAAGAAGCACTTTCTCTCTGAATTGTTGAATATTGCCCCCTCCACTCAAAAGATGCTTTCCAACTATCAACAGGCTCAAGGCAATAAAGCTAGTGGCTCGAAGCCACTAGATAAACCAGCTGGCCGAGGCTAGACTCTGGTTTGTTGTGTGCATGGTGAAAACATAAGCCATGCCACAAGAGATTGCAAGTCCATACTGGCTCTCCGTGGCAAGTATCTTGGGAGAAACTCAGGTCGAGGCACTATAGACCGAGCTCCTCCAACAACATGGCTGGAGCCTGTACAAGCTGTTGGGTGTGCAGGCAATCTCGAAGCTCCTATGTAGCCTCCGGTGGCCAACATTATGCCACCACCGAAGCAAGAAGACCCTCAAGATCAAGGCAAATGAGTGGTCCTACCCATCTCCATAGGGGGGACCCTCGGTAAAATGTTGAAGCGTCAATGGAGGGACTACGTCCGGAAACTAGGGCATATAGGGACTTCAAACTCAGTTGCAGAAATGCCTGAGTGGTCCCATGTACCCATATCATTCTCTGCCAATGATGCTGTAGGGGTGAAATTCCCCCATGCTGACCCCCTTGTCATTCCAGCTGATGTTGCTGGAGTGGAGGTTCGAAGGGTACTTGTCGACGACAGAAGCTCCACTGGCATACTCTTCGTCCAAGCCTTCGATCAAATGTGCATCCCCCGAAAGCATCTACTTTAGCAGCTCGTCCACTCCAAGGTTTCGCAGGCCCTCCTATCGATGCCCTCGGCCAAATAGGCCTCGAGGTTGCTTTCAGTGAGGGGCCCTTGACCAGAGTTGAAGAGGTCATCTTTGATGTTGTGGACACCCCATACGCCTACAACGCAATCTTCGGAAGAGGGATGCTGAATCAATTTGGAGCCGTGGCACACCACAATTATTTGTGTCTCAAAATGCCCACGGAAGGTGGAGTCCTTACAATCCCAGGAGACCAAGCTGCAACTCGGAGAGCGGAGTATGGCCACGGCCCACCTATTGATCCTCGGCAGGTAAACAGTGTGCAAGAACACTCAGATGAGCACTACAACAATTTGGCAAACTTCCGTCGGCCAAAGCCGATGGAAGTTAGCCCTTTCCCGACGGAAGAAGCTAACTTCCGTCGGCAAAAGGCTAACTTCCGTCAGCGTACGGCTAACGGAAGCGGGTAGACGGAAGTTAGCTAACTTCCGTCGGCTTTGGCCCTAGCCAACGAAAATTAGCCTTTCTGCCCACGTGGCCGAAAGCAGCTAACTTTCGTCGGCTATGGTCAAAGCCGATAGAAGTTAGCTGGTATTTTTTTTGTTTTTCCTGGTTCCCCTACTCACACTCACATCCAACCACAATTTATATCACATTCACATATAACATCCAAAATAACATGTCACATCCAAAATCACATTCAAACTTCACATAACATCCAAAATCACATCTCACATCCAAATTCACATCCAAACTTCACACATCACATCCAAAATCACATAACACAACTGAATTCACATCCAAAGTCATAGTACACATCCGAATTCAAATATACCATCCAAATTCACATACAAAGTCACATAACACATCGAGATTCACATACAATGTCACATATGTCCATACTCACTGATCACCCACATTTGGGTCATGGGCACCGCCGCTTCCTCCCGCTTCATCAACATTTGCCCCGGAGGCTCCATCCTGACTAGGCATATAGAAACGGTGAAGAAATAGACAAAATTAGAGAATGAACTCAACTAACCTTCTAAACGCTAACTTAAGTATCTCAAGTAATGATATGTCAGGAGGTACCTCAGGTGTAGGAGGAACAAATGGAAGTGGTGGTGGGAGGGGAGGTAGTGGTTGGAACAAGGACATGTCAAATCCACCATGTTGCTGGGCTAGTTGCTACACATGTTGTAATGCAATCAGTTAGTTCTAAACCTATTGCTGAATACTTTATAACTGCAACACTGCAAACTAAACTTACTTGGATCAGCGCCTGCTGTTGTGCTAAGCAGGTGGTATAGTACTCTTATTGTTGCCTGCTATGCTCGTCGCGCCGCCTCATTTCCTCCCTCAGCTAAACCACCTCCGGGTTTGCTTCTGAGCGACGACGGCTGGAGCCAACTCCGATGGAGCTCTGCGATGATTGAGCTGACTTCTAAGCTCTCACCGCTCTCGAGTCAATAACTCTATTGAACATGGAGTACGTGCAACATTGAATAAGTTAGTTACCATTACAATACCATACACAAAACATTGATAAAAACATCATCTCACCATCCATGGCTTTTTTCCACTACCGCTGGAGTACATGGCCATTTGGTTGATAGGTTCTCTCCTGCCAATCATTGTCCTCTCCATGGAGTTGAACCATGTGTTCACCATACTGCACCTGCAAAAACAACTTGTCCGATTAGACGGATAAAAATGAAACGACACAAACTCTTAACATTGATAACATATCTCACCAAATGGTCTGTGGCTGACTGGCTACACAAGATATCTGGCTATGTAGGATCACTTCCTTTGTGACCAGAAGCATACACCTCGATGTCACTTGGCACATTGCCAGCTTTAGCTTCATGTATAGTAGATATGAGTTAGTCGTATTACAATGTATCTATAGATAAAGTGACAGAAGGAGGTCTTACCATGCGTTTAGCGTGGTGGATATGTCCACCAGCACCATATGTATGCTTCAAATCCATCCCACGACATTGTCTTTTCTGCTCAGAAGTCTTCTTGAATGCAGCTGAAGACCAAATCTTGCAGAATTCAAAATATGCATCCTCGTTGTTTGCAAACCACAAAATCCTCACCTGAACAGAGATGCTATTTGTCTTATATGAAAATAAATCTCAACAATCGAAGATTAAAAAAGTTAGAATTGTTTACCGAATGATATTGTTCTTTAGTCAAGTATATTGTGGACGGGAGGTCGGCAGGCTGTGGAGGTCGACGGGCGGTGAAGGAAGGTAGGCGGCGACAGGCAGCGGTCAGCTGCACATCACATATGAAACATATTAATACACAATCCAAAGACATCCCATGTACAATGCACAATGCATATACCACACAATCCCCTGTACAATACACTAACATTTCATAAAGTTGATGATCTCAGTTAACATATCCATGAGGTTGTAAGGCACATAGATATGGTTAGTAGAATAAATCCTAATATTTTTATCTTTTTATCCGATGGTTAAATATAATTTCTATTGTTATCTTAATTAGTTATAGTAAAATTGAATTTGTCTAAAAATGAGTGATGCATATGAATACATTGCAAATTTATACAACAGAAATGTTGGGTGGCCAGCTAGCTACGAAAGAGGTGGATTAATGTAAACTAGAATGGCCAACACGCTTTGCACACTATATTGATAATAGAAGTGACTAGAGTTGTCTCCTATTTGTTTATCTCTTAAACCATTCATGTATTACTAGAGCTGTTTATGACTGGATGTCATCAATTAAGCATACTTCATTTAGCTTACATGGAACACTGGAAGACACACTGAGTGGTTTTAGACACAACGAGGAGTAACAAAGATGTACCACATATACACACATACAAACAAACAAACAAACATGGATGCACATATAAATTGCTCCAAAATTACTATGATCGGAACAAATTCCCAATTGTTCAGGAATAGCATTGTGGCTTCTCAATTGTATAGCAAACAAAAAATAGCATACATGCACATAGAAACAAACAATCATTGCCATTATAGAAAAATAGAATTGTCTCACCGGGACGGGTGGCGCGGGCCGGGCAGCGGCGTCCGACGGATGGCGGCGACGGCCGGGTGTTGGGTCCGGCTGGTGGCCAGGGCGGCGGGAGGCGGCAGCCGTCGGTGCCGGCAGGAGGTGGGCGGTGGCGCGGGAGGGAGGTGGCGAGCGACGGTGAGCAGCACTAGGCGGTGGCCGGCGGCGGCGGGATGTGGCACGGGTGGCGGTGGCGCGGGCGCTGTGGGCGCGGGAGGCGGCGGTGTGGGCGCACGTACAGGGAGTAAGTTCTCTCTACACGCGCGCGCGGTTGGGGAATAAATCCCTTAACTTCTGTCGGCCAGCATTAAAGCCGACGGAAGTTAACTAACCTCATTGTCCCTAAGTCATATCCCACACAGAGGTGGCCCACACGGAGTGGTTGGCTAACCCCATCTTCGTCAAGAAAAAGGGCTTCGACAAATGGTGCATGTGCATTGACTTCACATCTCTACATAAAGCATGCCCATGAGACCCCCTACCCCATGCCCTGCATTGATCAACTTGTTGACTCTATGGCTGGTTCTGAGCTCCTAAGTTTCCTTGATGCATACTCCAGTTACCATCAAATCTGGCTGTAATGTGAAGACGAAGCCAAGACGAGCTTTATAACCCCTTTCAGAGTATTTTGTTATGTTCGAATGCCCTTCGGCTTGAGAAATGCCAGGACAACTTTTTCACGTCTCATTGCTAAAGCTCTAGGTCACCAAATAGGACGAAATGTCGAAGCCTATATGGATGACATTGTAATAAAGAGTGCTTTAAAGAACAAGCATAGTCTAGACTTAGTAGAAACTTTTGAGAGCCTCCGAGCATGTGGAGTTCGCCTCAATCCTGAAAAATGTATTTTTGGAGCTTAAGCAGGAAAATTGCTAGGGTACTTAGTTTCGAGCAGAGGAATCGAAGCTAGCCCGACGTAGATAAGCGGACTGCAAAGGATGGCTCCGCCTGAAAATTTGAAGCAAGTCCAGAAGCTAGCCGGATGCCTCGCAGATCTTAGTAGACTCCTAGCCAGATCAGCAGAGTGAAGTCTCCCAATTTTCAAAGCCTTAAAAGGGTCCGAAAGTTTCAAGTGGACGTCGGAGTGCCTGAAAAGCTTCGATGAAATCAAGTATTACCTTGGAAATCTATCAACGCTTACTGTGCCCCTTACAGAGGAAACTCTCCTCCTTTATCTTGCAGCAACAGGGTCCAGAGTGAGTGTAGTTCTTGTCAGAGAGATAGAGCTCAATGGAAAACTGGTGCAAAACCCAGTATACTTCATTTCAGAAGCCTTGTTCGGAGCAAAAACACGGTACTCCGAGCTCAAGAAATTTGCATATGCTTTGGTAATGGCCTCGCAGAATCTAAGGCAATACTTTTTAACACATAATATAATTGTCCCTACGTCATATCCCCTTGGTGATATGCTCCGGAGTAAAGATTCCACGGGGAGATTTAGAAAATGGGTTGTCGAGCTAGACCCCTTCGGCATTTCCTTCACAACAAGAACAGCCATAAAGTATCAAGTTGTGGCTGACTTTGTTGCAGAGTGGACTCCATCTGCAATATGGGCTCCGGAAGATTCTTGCGAAGGAGTCTGGACATTGTACTCCGACGGAGCATTTGAAGCATCCAGAGCTGGTGCCAGAGCTGTGATAATTTTGCCTTTGGGACAGAAAGCAATGTACTCTGCAAAGCTCAACTTTAAGTCCACTAAGAATATTGCAAAGTACGAAGGAATCCTGCTTGGTCTCTGTAAAGCGCGAGCGCTTGGAGCCACTCAAATTGTAATAAAAACAGATTCTCAAGTCATTGCAGGGCATGTTGACAAAAGCTTCCAAGCTCAACATACACATCTTGCGAAGTACTTAGAAGAGATCCACAAGACGGAGGCATTGTTCAAAGGAATTTCCATCCGGAGCATCCCTCGAGCATATAATCAGCTTACAGACATCTTGGCGAAGGATGCAGCCGGATCATTGGATGTCCCGGAAGGGGCTTTTTATGAAGAGCTTGTCAACCCTTCGGTACATCAGCCACCCTCCGCTGAAGTATTTTGTATACCAATCACTGATTGACGGAGCCCAATATTAGACTTTTTGCAAAACAAATCAACAACCCTCGAAGGCCTAGAATTTCAAAGATTGTAGTCAAGGGTCCTGAATTATAAGCTTGCCAACGGAGTGCTATATAAAGCCGGAGTTTGTTCTCCTCTACTCCGATGCATCTCGCAACCTGAAGGCCAAGATATACTTTGGGAAATCCATGAAGGCTTGTTTGGTAGCCACTTAGCCCCTCAGGCTTTAGCAGGCAAAACACATTGCTAGGGGCTTTATTGCCAACAATTATATCAGATGCAGAATCATTGGTTCGAACCTATCAAGGGTGCCAATGGATGGGAAGACGAAGCCATCGTCCTCCAACACCCCTTCATGTCATTGCTCCGGTATGGCCGATGGCATGATGGGGAATGGATATCATCGGCCCTTTCCCAATGGCGAAGGGCAGCTTGAAGTTCATAGTGGTAGCAATAGAATACTTTTCCAAATGGGTCGAAGCCGAACCCTTAACTTCTCTCACTTTGAAAAATGTGTAGAAATTCTTTTGGCAAAATATTATTTGTAGGTTTGGAGTGCCTAGAGAGTTGACAATCGACAATGGCACCCAATTCGAAGCCAAACCTTTTAAAGAATTATGTGAAGTGCTGGGCATTAAAATGTGCTTTGCAACCGTCCGTCATCCCCAATCAAATGGAGCTGTCGAACGGGCCAATGGAAATATTCTGTCCGGCTTAAATCGAAGGATTGTAGGGTTGGTAAGGGGCCTATGGACTGAAGAGCTTCCTAAGATTTTATGATCCATTCGGACCACTCAAGCTTGGTCTACAAGTTTTACCCCATTCAGTTTGTTGTTTGGAGATGAAGTCATGACTCCGACGGAGCTAAAAGGTGGATCCCTCCATGCAATAAAGCCAGAAGATAAAGATGAAAGCACTTCGCTTGACTTGTTTGAAGAAACAAGGCTTCAAGATGTCGCCAATTTGACAAAGTACCAAGACTAGACGAAGGCATGGTATTACCCGAAAGTAAAAGTTAATGAATTTAGACGGGGTCATTTGGTACTGCGAAGTGTAATTGCTTCGGGGAAATTAGAAAACAAATGGGAAGGACCATATATTATCCTACGCTCAGGGCACCCCGGATCATTTAAATT
This sequence comes from Zizania palustris, assembly GCA_019279435.1. Classification (NCBI taxonomy): domain Eukaryota; kingdom Viridiplantae; phylum Streptophyta; class Magnoliopsida; order Poales; family Poaceae; genus Zizania; species Zizania palustris. The sequence continues at coordinate 56,156,337 of JAAALK010000284.1, read as the reverse complement.
CGCAAATTTAGAAGGGGAAGAGTTAAAACATGCATGGCATACGGAGCACCTTAAACGTTATTACGCTTAGGGACTCCTTGTAAAGAATTGTAAAGTACCTTTCTAAATCAATAAAGCTTGTGGTTTGAATTATGCTTACCCCTCAATATTCCCTACCACTGGTGGATGCATTAGAGGAACGGAGATGCTTGCGGAGGTAAGCATCTTACATTAGAACCCAATAAACGGCCTTCAAACCACTAGTTCGAAGATTCCATAAAAGAGCCGAAGGTGGCCAAATCCTATGGATTCCAAGCCATTGGCTTGATAGCATCCGTAGAAGAGTCTAAGGACTATAAAATAATGAAGTTCGAACCTCCGGGTTCGGAGCATTCGTAAAAGAGATGAAGGTGGCCAAATCCTACGGATTCCAAGCCATTGGCTTGATAACATCCATATAAGAGTATAAGGACTTTAAACTAATAGATTTCGATCCTCCGAGTTCAAAGCATCTGTAAAAGAGCTGAAGGTAGCCAAATCCTATGGATTCCAAACCATTGGCTTGATAGCATCCATAGAAGAGTCTAAGGACTTTAAAGAACAGATTTCGATCCTCCAGGTTCGAAGCATCTATAAAGAGCCGAAGGTGGCCAAATCCTATGGATTCCAAGACATTGGCTTGATAGCTTCTGTAGAAGAGTTTAAGGACTTTAAAAGAACAGATTCTGATCCTCCGAGTTCGAAGCATCTGTAAAAGTGTCGAATGTGGCCAAAGCCTATGGATTCCGAGCCATTGGCTTGATAGCATCTGTAGAAGAGTCTAAGGACTTTAAAATAATAGATTCTGATCCTCCGAGTTTGAAGCATCTGTAAAAGAGTCGAAGGTGACCAAATTATAAGGTTTCAAGGCTCTAGCTGAATGAAACCCATTAAGAGTCCTAAGTGACCAATTTTAGAGCTTTAATTTATAAATTCAAAGCTCCTTTCTAAGCTTGCAGGCATCAAACCATTAATCCATTACGCCAACAATTTTCGTGGTTATCAAGTATTGTTTATGAAGCCTCGACTTTAATATGCTGGGCGTTGTGCGCGACCAGCCCTATAGCATTGCATATGGCCCCCCACCCACAAAGAGGGGCAGAGGAATAAGGCACAATCAAACAATGTTTCTCAAACAAATTATATTGCTTGGTTAAATAACATTACAAAAATCATAATCAGGAAAAATTATTATCTAAGCCTAAATAGAAACGGAGACCTCCCCGACCTCTAGAGCTACCTCTAGGACCAGTTCGGTCTTCGGAGCCTAGAGTTCTCAAAACCTTTCTTTTGGTTAGATTACCCTTCTTCTTCAATGCTTTCCAGGTTTTCTACTCTTCTTGAAGTTCAGCCCAAGTTAGAAGCCGTTCGGAGCTAGCCTCTGTTGGGTCTTCAGCTTGATGCTCCGAATCAGACCAATCCACATACTCCGAAGATGAAGACGCAATTTCTTTATCCTTTCTTTGATATAAGAAAGGACTTCGCTGCAAACATCGGGTGCTATCTCTCCATGCTCCCCCTGAGGAACAGAAAATCGCGGGTGCCTATAAGGCCTTAAGCTTTCGAGAATAACCCATTGTTGGTGAAGCCCTTCGTCAAGCTCTAGTACTTCGAGAACAAAGTCGGAAGCATGTGGCAAAACCTAAAAACAAACATCCAAGCAAAGACTTTTCATTCATAGACTTTTCATTCATTAAAACAAAAGAACATTACAAAGTCTTTTTACATAATAAAGCACCCTAGAAGCTAGACCTTCGGGTTCGGAGGCGGAGCAATTGGCGGAGGTGGAGCCAGAGGCCTCATCTGAGCTTGCCTCTGCCGACGGGCTTCATCGATCCATGCCTTGGCCGTAGCTTCGTTATCTGTTTTCAAGGTCGCCCAGAAGGCTTTCCAAGCCGAAGCCACGTCCAGAGATGGTCGGAGCAAGCCTTCATCAGTGAAGCTTGCGGGCATCGAATCCTTTGTCGGAGGAATGGAGACCCCGATGGCTTCGAGATGATGAAGGACTCCGATCTCAGCTACTTGCCCGGAGATTTCTCCATAGCGCGTATAGGAGCCTTTCATCATCTTGGCCGCCGCTTGGATCATCTTGAGCTTTCGGTTGAGAGGCTCATTCACCACAGCTGAAGATGGGCACACCGTTCTGAAATATTACAGAACACCCTAGAGGGTGTCCATGGTTTGATCAGCTGCCTCGTCGTGCCTCGTCTCGGCCTTTGTCTTCTCGGTAGCGATGGCAGAGAGTTCAGCTATCTTTGTCATTAAGTAATTCTTCTGAGACAGCGCTTGCTGAAGCGCCTCCTAGAGCCACACGAGTTTATCCCCAGAAGTCGCCTCCGTTGCTCGAAGCTTATCAACTTCAGCTCTCAGCACCATTCGCTCCGCTTGGATCTCCTTAATCGAAGATGCCAGGTTGGCATAGCATGCTGCTCCGTTCGGAGCGCTTCCTCCGCAATGGCCTTCATCCTTCACTCTTCAAGGAGTTCTTCCTCCAATCACAGGGATTTATCTTCAGAGCCCTTAAGGGCCCTCTAGAGCGCTGTAACATTCCTTTTGAGCCAATTAAAGTCGAGCTCATTGGAAGTTTTTGCCGCTCTAGCAAGGAGAAATTGCTACAAAAAGAAAAGTAAGTATGATGTAATTACAATAAATTGAATGTGCTCTATGTTCCTTGCATACCTAGAGGGTAGCCCTTTCGAGGGCTAGGTCTAGTTTTGATCCACTGGCCTCGCTCAAAGCGGAGACCAACTCGAAGTTGCCAACCTCTTGGCTCCTTTCAGCCAAGGGCTGCAGGAGAGACCGAAGCCCTGTCAGCTGCTCCAAGAACGGAGCAAATAGCGGGAGCCAGGACAGGGCTCTCTGATCATCTTCAGCGGGGTCTTCTTCTATAGCATCCACCGAAGGGTCGTTTGTTGATGGCATCGATATTAAGGAAGGGAGAGGCCCAGGCCAAGTTTTGCCTTTACCTCTCCCCAGTACAGGAGCCATCGGGGCACCCTCTTCCATCGGAGTGGATCCCTCTGCGAGGGTGACCCCCTCGGCTAAAGCAGCTCCAACAGAAGTAACCTCCGTCACCAGAGCTACCTCTTTTGCCGCAGCCTTGTCCCCAGCTGGAGCTGAGGCTCTGTCTTGGGCCAAAGCCATATTGCTCCTTGAAGCATCTACAAACATAAGGTATTCATCAATTATCTAAAAGATATTTCCAATATAATGAAATTATTTCAGGTATATCAAGAAATAAAGATCGAAGGCTTACCTTCATCTAGATTTGAGGGAGGATTATGGGACCCCCAAGACTCATACATTCTGAGGTACTCCTCGATGTCCACCCCTGAAGTTTGGGCCGGAGTAGTAGGCGTTGAGGCCCTTACCTCCGTCACTACTACTTCGGTCACTAGCGAACCGGGGACTTCCGGCTCCATTACCTGAACCCCCATGGGCTCAGTTCAGACCGCCACCTCCTCGTCGGCCGTCGATGTTGCTCTGACTTCCACCCGAGGTGAATCCTCGGTCTTAGCCTGAGAATCCCCCTCGCCACCTTCCATCAATAGAGCTTCAAGCTCCCTCCCCATTTCAGCCTCCGAGGTTTCCTCCTCTTCAGACTCCTTCGAAGAAGAGCTCCGAATGTCGAGTGAAGATGGAGACGCTGGAGGTGAAGGGAGCTTAGCATTCCATGCTGCCTTCTTCACCGGAGTCCTCACAGTCTTGTAGGTCCCAGCAGCAGCCTTCCTCTTTTGAGAGACCTGGCCCATTGGGTCGAAGCTTTGAATCGAAGGAGCTTCGATTACGAGCGTGCTCCACACTCGGTTGGAGCGTTCCCAGCTCCCAACTAGCTCCACCCTCCACTGCTTCTCTACTACGGTAGGGGCCCTAAGTACCCTCTCCGCAACCCAAGCTATCTGCTTCGAAGCCAGTGCCAACGGTGATGAGGACATCACTTCACATGATACACACATGGAGCCTCCACCGACAATTCAATTACAAGGACCAATCACACACGCCCGCGCCCGTCGCTTGAAGCATGAGGTTAATTCTTTCCTTAGAAACTATGTTAATATTTGTTTGGATGGGATGCTACTGAATACTAGTGATATTTTGTTGCTTAGGAACATGGGAGATGGAATAGAAGAGTTGGAGTTGAAAGCGGAGTCGCACGGATGATTTGAAGTCAAGAATTCGCTGGTTCGGACTACATCGACCACCATGCACCAAAATGGGCATAACTTCCTCATACGAAGCCCGATTGGCGCGTTCTTGGACTTTTTGGAAAGCTGAGGAGAAGACGGATCTTTTGCCGTAGTTTCGTCTCATTTGGAGTCTCAAGTCGTCCTATGTGTTTGAAACAGTCCTGCATGATAGAATTGGGCCGTGTTGGCCCATAGTCTGAGTCTGTACGTCTTCTAGCCCATAGTCCGAGTCTGTACGTCTTCTACAGGCTGCCCACACTTTATATACTCATGCCAGCCACCTTTAGGGTTAGGTTTTGCTTTGTTTGCATCTGCACTTGTGTGTTTAGATCCCGCTCCTGCACCGGACCGATTGGCTGCTGCATCAGCGTTTGTGAAACCTCTCCTCTTCATAGTTTATCTGTGATTTTGCATTCGACTTGTATCCTTCCTTTTCTTGCTTGTGTTCTTGGGTTTGCTTGCAGCAGAAAGCCTTCGTGGCGAGGTCAATCGTGCCTACGTGGTTGATAACCAACGGAGACGGTGGTGTAGCGATTGCAAGGTTTTGATCCGCCGGACCAGAGCCTTGGATCGTCAACGTCGAGATTCTCCACCAATCCAAGTTATCCTTACCTAATGGAAGATCGGGGCCAATACCCCATTAGTTGGTATCAGAGCACAGATTTCCTGTTAGGTAATCTTGATCTTCTTTTATTTTTACCGAGAGTCCAGAAAACCCTCACAAAAAATCCCACCGAAAACCCCTTTGTGCCTTGCGATTTTAATTTCAGTTTTTAACCTTGTTGAGTTTGTGTTCTTGGTCTAGTCTTGTTGCTGGTTTAGTAATCCCTTTGTGTCGTTTGAGTAGTAGTTGGTCTTGTGTCTCAAAAAATTCCGCACCCGAAAAAAAAACCCTCCACAGCCCTACTCGTTTTCCACATCGAGTCTTTGTGACCCCCCTTCGGTAAAACAGGCATAACTTTTCGCTCGTTTGGCAGAAAAATCTGAAATTTTTTGAGCATCTTCTTGACCCAATTTGGAGGGGTTCCCCTGTTAGCCTTCATTAGAATCACCAAAGAAAATCAGGAAGATAAAGAAAAAATTTGGTCAAAGTTTTTGCTCGCCGTTCAGCGAACTTGTTGAATTTCTGTGAACCATATCCCACCTCAGTTGCAGGTGCCAATTTTTGTGGTTGCATCTCTTGTCATCCTTGTTAAAAAAATAGAGTGAAAAAAAAATTGGCACATACCCTTGTCCGATCCCTTGTCCGATCAGCGGCAGCGGCAGATTCTGCTTGTCCGATCCCTTGTCTGATCTCTTGTCCGATCCCTTGCCCGATCAGCGGTAGCGGCAGATTCTGCTTGTCTGATCTCTTGTCCGATCCCTTGTCCGATCCACTTGAGTTTTGTGCACATAGTTTCCCTCTATTGCTTGAATTTTCACCTTGGGAGCACCAAGGCCAGCAACTTTGACGAGTACTAGGGAACACTTATTGAACTTGGTTTAACTGTTATTACTATCGCTAATCCTTGCTACTCACTTTGCCTTCCAAGCTACACCTTTCTCTTGGTCAGGACAGGTTCATTTCTTGCAATTGCACACCACCCTCCACTTGGTTCTTCGCCTGTAGGCCGGTGACCTCACTGCGGCGTGGTAAGAACACTTGCAAGCGTGAGTAAGGTGCTTGACGGATTGCTTCCACCACACACCCACCACCCCACCTAGCCGTTTTCCATAAGGATTATTCTTTGTTGTTTTGTCTTTTCACTAACATGGCAGATAACAACGGTACCCCTTCATCTGATTTTAATGACCGTGTCTCACGACATGCTCTACTAGAGTCTCAGCGGCAGACCCAACATTCCATCGAACGTCTCGCGCGTACTGTGGCTAACCTAGTGGACCGGATGACTGCCCTAGAGACACATTTTCCTGCTGCACAAGCCGACGACGACCATGTTGAAGAGGAAGACGACCTATCCTATGCTGGGAACAATAGCATTGACCCTGACGAGGCTGCACGTCATCCCTTACAGTTCAATCATCAAGGTATGGGCGGCCACCGCTACTGCCATCCACGAGGTAACAATGGCAACCGCGGGAACAATGATCCCTACTCCAAGGTAAAATTTTCAGTACCTCATTTTGCTGGCACCTATGATCCAGATGCATATTTAGATTGGGAGATGTCAGTCGAACAAAAATTTAATGCCCATATGGTTCCTGCTATCCACCGCGTGCGCTTAGCTACTAGTTACTTCACTGGATATGCTCTTCTTTGGTGGACTGAAATAGTTCAGGTTGGCAAAGAACCACAAAATTGGGGTATGTTAAAATGACAAATGCGTGGTAGATGGGTCCCTCCTTCATATAAACGTGATTTGAGAAAAAAATTGCAGCGCCTAAACCAAGGAAATAAATCGGTAGAGGAGTATTATCAGGAGTTGCAAATAGGTTGCATGCGTGCTGAAATTGAGGAGGACAATGAGGATAAAATGGCCCATTTTTATGGTGGTTTAAGCCGTGAAATTCAGGATATCATTGATTATAAAGAATACAATACTATCACTCGTCTTTTCCACCTTGCTATGCTTGCAGAAAAAGAATTGTAGGGTCGCCAACAACCACAACGCAGCATGAGGACCAACATTGGTGGTGCTACTTCATGCTCAAGTGGGCAGCAGCAATGACCACCACCACCACCTTCTCAACCGGTGGCTACATCAGCACCTTCTACATCTACAGCCCAGGCTTAGAGCTCTAAGGCTGCAACATCCAAGGCGCCAGCCAAGCCCACCTCCTCGGCGGCCTCTACTGCACGTTCTGCAGCGATCCAGTGTCACCGATGTAAAGGATTTAGCCACGTTATGAAGGACTGCCCTAGCCAGTGGGCTTATATCGCTACGGAAGACGGTGGCTATGTAAGTGCTAGTGATGTTGAAGATGAATACGCACTTGCTGCTAACATTGCAGGAGATTACAATGCTTCCGACGATGATGTTGTTTTTTGCACCGGATGCCTCTGCCGACCATGAAGCACTTATTGTACAACGTGTCTTGAGCACTCACATGGAGCAGGACGATCGGGCACAACGGAATAATATGTTTCAGACCTTCTTCATCGTCAATGACCGTCGTGTACGTGTCATCATCGACAGCGGTAGCTGCAACAATTTGGTGAGCCACGACATGGTAACGAAGCTTCAACTTCCCACACGTGCGCATCCACACCCTTACCATGTGCAATGGTTCAACAATAGCGGTAAGGTCAAGGTAACACAAACTGCTCACATCAAATTTTCCATTGGTACATACTTCAGAGTTGCTGATTTTGATGTAGTACCAATGCAAGCATGTTCTCTGTTACTTGGTAGACCTTGGGAGTATGATACTGATGCTACACACCATGGTAGGAGCAATAAGTACACATTTATGTATAAAGGAAAGAAAGTTACATTGCTTCCTATGACTCCTGCTGAAATTGTGAAATTTGAACAAGAAAAAAATGCTAAGGACGCACAAAAGAGCAAACAACCTTCTGAAAATCAGCAAGTAGCTAAAACGCTTTCGAGGCAACAGAAAGATAAAGTTTCTTCTCCTTCTTCATCACAAGTTATTAATCCGAAAGGACGTGTCATGCTTGCAACTAAAACTGACCTTGCTGAAATTTGTGATGATACTCCCATGATATATGGCTTGATTTGCACGAACGTGCTGTTTTCACTTGCGAACATTCCTAGCTCTGTTCCTGTTGCAGTCACTGACCTTTTGCAGGAGTTTAACGATGTTTTTCCTGCTGAGATACCACCCGGGCTGCCACCGATACGCGGCATCGAGCACCAAATTGATTTGATCCCGGGAGCATCTCTTCCTAATCGTGCAGCGTACCGTACCAATCCAGAGGAGACAAAAGAAATTGAGCGCCAAGTACAGGATCTTCTTGATCGTTGGTACGTCCGTGAAAGCCTTAGTCCTTGTGCAGTACCCGTTCTTTTGGTGCCTAAGAAAGATGGTAGTTGGCGCATGTGTGTTGATTGTCGTGCTATTAATAATATCACCATTCGATATCGACACCCTATTCCTAGATTGGATGACATGCTTGATGAGCTTAGTGGTGCCATTATCTTTACTAAGATCGATCTCCGTAGTAGCTACCACCAAATTCGCATGAAACTAGGTGATGAATGGAAAACTGCTTTTAAAACAAAGTTTGGACTATATGAGTGGCTTGTCATGCCTTTTGGACTTACTAATGCACCTAGTACCTTCATGCGCTTGATGAATGAAGTCCTACGGCACTTTATAAGACGCTTTGTGGTTGTATACTTTGATGATATCCTGGTTTATAGCAAGTCTCCCACTGAACATGTTGAACACCTACGTACTGTTTTTTCTGTCCTCCGTGAGGCTAGAATGTTTGGTAACATTGAGAAGTGCACATTTTGCACGGATCGAGTTGTGTTTCTTGGATATGTTGTCACTTCACAGGGTATTGAGGTTGATGCGGCAAAGGTAGAAGCAATCAACAGCTGGCCGCAACCCCAAACTATCACACAGGTACGTAGTTTTCTTGGTCTTGCAGGTTTCTACCGGCGTTTTGTGAAAGATTTCAGCACCATAGCCGGTCCTTTGCATGAGTTGACCAAGAAGGGAGTCACTTTTACTTGGGAACCAGCACAAGAACAAGCTTTTGCCACACTCAAGGATCGTCTTACACATGCACCTCTACTTCAGCTACCCGACTTCAGTAAGCCTTTTGAGTTAGAATGTGATGCTAGTGGTTTTGGAATAGGAGGTGTGCTGCTATAAGGAGGTAAACCCGTGGCCTATTTTAGTGAGAAATTACATGGTCCACAACTGAATTATTCTACCTATGATAAGGAATTATATGCCTTAGTGCGTGTGCTTGAAACTTGGCAACATTACCTTTTGCCTAAGGAGTTTATTATTCATTCGGATCATGAAGCATTGAAGCATATACGTAGTCAAGCAAATCTGAATAAACGACATGCTAAATGGGTAGAATTTATTGAGACTTTTCCATATATCATTAAGCATAAGAAAGGGAAAGATAATGTGATTGCCGATGCTTTATCTAGACGTTATACATTGCTTTCTCAACTTGATTATAAGATCTTTGGTTTAGAAACATTGAAGGACATGTATGCTACTGATTTGGACTTCAAAGATGCTTTTGCAAACTGTATAGATGATCGTGCTTGGAACAAATATGTGCTGAATAATGGATATCTTTTTCGTGCTAACAAGTTATGTGTGCCGGCTAGCTCTCTTCGCTTGTTGTTATTGCAGGAAGCACATGGTGGTGGTTTGATGGGTCATTTTGGATCAAAGAAAACCGAAGATGTGCTGTCCACACACTTCTATTGGCCTAGGATGAGACGAGATGTTGAGCGCTATGTGGCACGATGCACTACTTGCAATAAAGCTAAGTCCCGTCTAAACCCACATGGTCTTTATATGCCTCTGCCCGTTCCTAGTGTACCTTGGGAGGATATTTCTATGGATTTTGTGTTAGGATTACCTAGAACTAGGAGGGGGAGAGATAATATTTTTGTGGTGGTAGATCGGTTCTCTAAAATGGTGCATTTTATACCTTGTCACAAGAGCGACGACGCTACCAATGTTGCTGATTTGTTTTTCAGAGAGGTCATACGTCTACATGGAGTTCCCAATACCATCGTTTCAGATCGTGATGCTAAATTCTTAAGTCATTTTTGGACGACGTTGTGGCATAAGCTACGGACGAAGCTACTGTTTTCTACTACTTGTCACCCCCAAACGGATGGGCAAACGGAGGTCGTCAACCATACATTGTCCACCATGTTGAGGGCTGTTTTGAAGACTAACTTTAAGCTCTGGGAAGAGTGTCTACCTCATATTGAGTTTGCATATAATAGGTCAGTACACTCCACTACTAAGGTAAGTCCGTTTCAAGTGGTATACGGCTTTAATCCGCGTGCTCCTATTGATTTGCTACCATTACCACCATCTGAAAACTTAAATTTTGATGCTACTACACATGCTGAATTATTGCTTAAGATGCATGAAACTACTAAAGCAAACATAGAGAAAATGAATGAGAAATATCGTGCTTATGGTAGTAAGGGTAGAAAAGAGATAACATTTGAACCGGGTGATCTTGTTTGGTTGCACTTGCGCAAGGATCGTTTTCCTGATTTAAGAAAGACTAAATTGATGCCCCGTGTTGATGGTCCTTTCCGTGTGCTTGAGAAGATAAATGATAATGCATATAAACTTGAGTTGCCTGCAGCTTTTGGAGTTAGTCCCATATTTAACATTTCAGATTTAAAGCCCTATTTGGGACATGACGATGAGCTTGAGTCGAGGACGACTCCAATTCAAGAGGGGGAGGATGATGAGGACATCACTTCACATGATACACACATGGAGCCTCCACCTACAATTCAGCTACAAGGACCAATCACACGCGCCCGGCCCATCGCTTGAAGCATGAGGTTAATTCCTTCCTTAGCAACTATGTTAATATTTGTTTGGACGGGATGCTACTGAATACTAGTGATATTTTGTTGCTTAGGAACATGGGAGATGGAATAGAAGAGTTGGAGTTGAAGACGGAGTCGCACGGATGATTTGAAGTCAAGAATTTGCTGGTTCGGACTACATCGACCACCATGCACCAAAATGGGCATAACTTCCTCATACGAAGCCCGATTGGCGCGTTCTTGGACTTTTTGGAAAGCTGAGGAGAAGACGGATCTTTTGCCATTAGTTTCGTCTCATTTGGAGTCTCGAGTCGTCCTGTGTGTTTGAAACAGTCCTGCATGACAGAATTGGGCCGTGTTGGCCCATAGTCCGAGTCTGTACGTCTTCTAGCCCATAGTACGAGTCTGTACGTCTTCTACAGGCTGCCCACGCTTTATATACTCACGCCAGCCACCTTTAGGGTTAGGTTTTGCTTTGTTTTCATCTACACTTGTGTGTTTAGATCCCGCTCATGCACCATACCGATTGGCTGCTGCATCAGCGTTTGTGAAACCTCTCCTCTTCATAGTTTATCTGTGATTTGGCATTCGACTTGTATCCTTCCTGTTCTTGCTTGTGTTCTTGGGTTCGCTTACAGGAACTAGCCTTCGTGGCGAGGTCAATTGCGCCTGCGTGGTTGATAACCAACGGAGACGGTGGTGTAGCGATCGCAAGGTTTTGATCCGCCGGATCGGAGCCTTGGATCGTCAACGTCGAGATTCTCCACCAATCCAAGTTATCCTTACCTAACGGAAGATCAGGACCAATCCCCCATTAAACGGAGCCACTAAAATAAGGTAACAATTTGTTAAGAAAACTACAAATATTCTATATGACTATTCTCAGGGTAGGAAATCTCGAAGTGTTACCTAGAGCTCGAAGCTCCGCCTCCAAAGCATTGTGGAAAACAATAGGCCAATTGGCCCCGAGTGGAGGTATCCAGAGGGTGATGAACTCCTTCGCCAAGTCTCGCATACTCATGTGCTTGGCCACCGAAGACAACAACCCAAGTCGCATTGAGAGCAGACTTGAGTCCGGAGTCACCTCCGCCTCCCTCCTGTACCATATTTCTTGCAGGGGCCCCGCAAGGCTAGAGTCTTCTCTGACCTCAGTGTAGAACCACCAGAGTATCCAGTCGGAATACCATCAGTCATTGATCGCCTTCGCCGAGAAATTCTTCAGTTGCCCCTTCTAGAGCTGAAAGTTGATGCTCCAGAAGGCCACCAGCAACTTGAAGTCCCCGGGCCCGTCATGTGGCTTAGGCTGGCACAAAGCCTCGTGGGTCGCCGCAAATACTACGGTCCTCCCCTCACATCCTTCAGCTCGGAGGGCCCACTCGAAGATCTCCAATCATTCTATTGAAGGAAGTCCAAGTCCCGCTTCGAAGAAGGCCTCAAAGATGACAACTTCTCCGCTCATTGGTGCCGGAGTCACTTCTTCTCCGAGTATCCAAGTCCTCATCCTCGGCCCTAGCTTTTCGCTCACCGTTTCCTTGACAAACTCCGCCGAACAAGTTGATCGCCGGAGGATGAATGTCTGCTTCAGCGGCTTCTTCGATGGTGGGCGGAGTTCCCGTGGATCCTTGGGCCAATAGCCCCCTGGAGCTCCCGCCATCACCACCGCTGCAGAGGCGGCCCAAGCTCGCTGCTGCACCAAGGTCATCATCGCCGCTGGCACTCTCGCACTAGTTCTCGCCATTGATGAAGCGCTCAAAAGTTTCAGAGAGTAAGGTTGAAGGCTGAAAGAGTGGAAATGTCGAAGCGCAAAAGCTCTATAAAAATTTTTACCGCTGATCGCTTTCCTCTTTTATAACCGCTCCGTTCTCATTCGACGCGATTCACGTATGTTTTCACACTTGCAGATCCAACCCGCGTCAATGTCAGGTGCGGCCAAAAAGTTAAATAATGTGAACCCGTGGTAAAACTTTTGCGGCTGTTGCTTTCTCGAAAGGTCTAACAACTATTTGAGTGGTAACGGTACAGAAGTAACGACTCTTTAAAATTCACTACCGTTTTAACGGTTCATTTTCCTTCAGAGCTATCATATAGAGGTTCAAGTTCGAAGCCTAGATTTGATACACCTCCGATGCCAAGGATGCTTCGAACAGTTATAATGCATTGTATTTTTTCTAAGGTCCTGAGCTTGAAAATATTTCTTGCGTATATTACTCTCCTTGCTGTATAGGCTATCCGGAGAAGCATATTCAAGGGGCTACTGTTGGGGGAAAATACTTCATCCTCATGATCCTCCAAGATTCCAAGCAAATACATTATACAACAAAGATAAAGGCAAGTCTTAATCTCGGAGCCCAAGACTTACCTTCGGGTTGAAGGGCTCGAAGCCGAAGGGTCTGTCTAGGCTCCGGTCCGAAGAGACCCTCAGAAAGGATCCCCCTCCGGAGTGGAAAACAACTAGAAGGATGGGACGTCTACCCTATCAACATCCTTCGAGCATGTTTTACTATATTAACCCTATAAGGGATACCGAAATAGTATCCACTATGTCGGTTGTAATTGAGGGGTAGAAAGGTCTTTTCTCTAGAGATTTTACCAATAAATACCCCCCTTCTCATCTTGGAAGAGGCATCGAATATTCCGATATTCAATATTACACACTTCAAACTATTCTGAGCTATTATCCTTTCTGGAGGCTTAAGATAGTCCACATTTACAAACACTTCATTTCTTAGTTTTTGGTTTTGTAGAATTTGTTAGCGTAATCCGTTATGCCAATAGTTGGCACCGTCCGTGGGGGACATAGTACTAAAAGCTAGTTCTTTGTCATTGCCTGTACTTCAAAGTGCTTTTGCGGAGGGAGTTTCGTAGTCCCAGGATTACGCGCACCTTTCGGCAAGGGGCTTCAAGTACAGTTCGAAGGCCTTTTTTGCCTTCCACCACCGTTCGAAGCTCTCGGTTTCACAAACCGGTTAAGGTCAACTTGTGATCTAACTGGCTCTGATACCAATTGTGGGATCAGAATGGCGACTAGAGGGGGTTGAATAGGTGCCTCAACAAATTCTCGCGAATATTTGATCCTATTCAGAACACCCCAACGCTCCTCTAACATTACACAATCAAATTTGTGACTCACTGAACAAAACCAGAATAGAATTCAACCTCAAACATAATTTTTGTCTAAATCGGAGATTGAGTGGATGAACTATACTATCGGTAATTGGTACTCTGAAATAGATCAGCTATTTCGGCAAATGAATGGCCGACAGGAAGGTGTCGATCGTTGGAACTCCGCCAGGTTTCAGAGAATCAGAAAAACACTCAGTAGCTAAATTTTATAAATTTGAATCAAGTTCTTGTCAAGTATAATTGAATATACACAAACCACACCACTCCCAAGATCATGAACAATCAAATTAAGCATTCATATGAATCTCAAAAGATGGTTTAGATTCGATTTGGTAAAAAATCCAATGAACAGGAAAAAACCACAAGTTTTGTTCAAAGGACTGTATTCTGTACAACAGTACGATCAGTACTTAACAATCAATATCAATTGCTCAATTTTATCCAAAAGAACAAAATAACTTCGAGTAACAGAATTCAGAACATGAAACTTTTAGCAATTGTTAAGTATTCTGCTCACACTGTCTAAACTGTAATACTGAGAATCATTTCTTTTTAGTGCAAGCAGGATATCAAATTAGAGACAACCTGTGTAGAAGAAGAGAGTAACTCCTCAAGAGTTCATTTTAAACAACAAATTGGTGCATCAAGATTCAACTTAGTTTCAATCAAGACTGAATCTTGTGAAGAATACCAACTAAGCAGTTTCAGTATTGCACTGTATAGATTCAAAGATAAAAAGATTCAAGTAACACTTGATATTTAATAGATGCAAGAATCTGATAATGATTCAAGATACTATTCTAGAATTGAAACATCAAGAACCAGTCAAAATGTTTATAACTTGCAGTTCTTGATCTGAAACTAGCTGGCTAGCTTTACTTTCAATTACAGAAATGGAACAACAAATACTATTCACTGTAATTCAGATTTCAACCTTCTTGTGCAGTTTGATACAAATAATATTCAAACAAATGTCTCTGTACACAACCCTTTGTAACTGATTGCAGAGAGGATTCAGATTAAAGATGCTCTAGCTGTTCTTGAAAATTTTAGCACAAACTGAACTGCACTTTTAGAAGAACAAAGTATTACTTCTTAGTGTAGTCAAGAGGCATCCAGAAAATTCACAAAGCTGATGAATCAGTTGCTGTTCAGAAAAATGGAGCAATCACTCAACCATTTACTCACACAAGAACACAAATCCCTGAAACAGAAGAACAAAAGATCACTGCTAGATGAATCAGAATAGAGGAATACCTGCTGCAGTGTGAAAAGTTCTTGGCTGAAACTTCATGAGAGACTCTGATCCTTCTCAATCAAGGCACATACACTAGAAAATTTCTTTAAAGATGACTTGGGATGATCCCTCTTAAACTCATGCAGAAGATTTTCAAGAAAAGATAGCTACGAATTCAGATCAGATAGAACTGCAAAGAAAATCGCTGGAAGAACAACTGTGGCGGCGCTGCAAAATTTCTAGCGGAACTATACTCGGTACAACGTTTTCAGCACAGAAATAGTTCCACCTTGAACTCAAATGATGGTGAATAGTAAATACTCAACAGGAATTAGAAAAAACGGAAATTTCAGAACAAAAAAAATGCACAAATAAACAACACAAACTGAAAAGAAAATTCTTGTTTGATTAAAAGGGAGCAGCCCTAATCCTTAGGCATGGGGTCTTTTATATAGGCTAGCCCATTGAAGTAATCCCCAAAATGACATTACGGTTAAAGTTGTGAGTATTTAACTAAATGTCATAATTTATTTTTAGAATTACAAATTCTAAAAAATACATTAATGTTTACTCTAATTTATTACAACATTGACCCTACTCTTTTAATATATTTTCAGAATTTGAAAATTCTGAAAAATACTAAAAGATTACACTTAATATAAGTTACTAAACAAAAAATTAACTCCTATTTATTGGAATTAAAAATATTTTGAGATGAGACGGTTTTTAGCAAAAACCGACAAAGCTTCCCACATCTTTGACATATGTCGTCAGTCTGTGAACTTGACAGCCAGCAAGTCTCTCCTGCTCTCGATCCCTCGAGCCGCTTTGTCACTTGCAGTAGCTTCCCTTTCACTGACTCGATAAATACTTTGTCTCGATCAACAGTATTCCCATGTCTTGCTTCGTCTACATGCGTACGCTTGAGATCACCTTCAACTTCAACTGGCATCCTCGACCATCTAGCATTAGACTCCCTATCTAACCCTGATCACTTGCCATCGACAGTTGACAAGCATCTCAACCACGCACACACGAGACAAGCAAAACACACACCTTCATGAAATCCATACACAAACAACCAACAATCACCATAGCCAACTTCGTAAATCACTCTTCATAACACTGGAACCACAGTGAAAGCCTCACTTGGTTTCTTAGTTGACAAACAAATAACCCCTGGCAATATCAAAGAATTTCAAATATGAATTTGTTGCAAATCAAGTTTGCCGAAATGCTTCGTGAAGTTGGATATGCTTTCCTAGGTAGCCATATGCTAGCTTTTGCAGTTAATGCCTTTTCATGACTAGATTAATAGCATAAGTGGTGATGCTTTTATTTCCAAAAATCTGAAAATCACATGCTTAATCATTGAAAGTGGATTTTGTTAACTTGAGCTGAGTACAAAGTTGACATCATTTTTGGCATATTTTTGCACTATATGTCATATCACATCACATATTTATTTCTGAAGCTTTGCAACTTTTATGGCTCCTCGATTCTTGCATTGCCAAATGGGGAGAAATCTAACTCTCTGTGCCAAAGGAAGCTAAAATGCCTGTTTGATTAATGGGGGGATTTTCTTCATGCTTTGCCAAAGGGGTTTTTTTTTGGAAGAGAATTTCATTTATAAAGTGACATGATTTGTCTCTTTTTGGGTTTTTATGGTCACTTGTGTGCCGAAAATTACAAAATTTTCTTGAACTTAAATTTGGTTATCAATGCACTCATCAAGGGGGAGATTGAGAAACCAAGTTGAGATGTGCCTTGGTTTCAGTCTGTGATGAGTGACTGATAGATTTCCTTCTAGGCGAAGGGGTCCCTCCGAAGGGGGTTCCGAGGCGAGTTCACTGAAGGGTTCGGTGTTTGCTGGATGTACTAGTTTGCAGCGGAGTGTATCTGTTGGAGGGGTCCGGTAGATTACTTTTCGAAGGCTGTGCTGAAGGGCTCGGTACTTTGGGTGGTACATCATAGTGTGTACCGGATGGTGTTTACCCCGAGAGGCTTCTGGGGTATCAAATACACTTGTCTGCTTGTTGTTGGTGTGTAGGTAACTTCGTAGGTGACGGGATGGTCAGTACAGGAGGTGAACTATGTCAAGCAGGGAGCTTGGTCATAGAGGCTTTGTGAATTCGAGGTCATTCCTCAGGTCAACGTGCACCAGTCGAAGGAAGGAAGTGAGGAGGGGGACTCTGGTTGAAGATACCTCGAGGAAAAGTCCTCGGAGGTGAGGCACTTTGAAGGGGTACTCCAGATGGATTAACTTCTAAAGTTGGCAGACGAAGTCCTCAGAAATGAGTTAATCCATCTGGTTCTTTATGAAGAAGTTGTTTCCAAGTCCCAAGGTTCACTTCGAAGCCCTCTAGAGCGAAGCCCGCGAACCCCTTCGGAGCCCTCCGGAGCGAAGCCCTCAAGATTCCTTAAAGTTTGCCAGAAGCTAAGTCTCAGGCTAACTTCGAAGTTAGCCTCCAGGCCTTTTTCGGAGTTGGCCTTCGAGCCTTGTTCGGAGTTAACCTTCGATCTCCCTTCGGAGCTCCTCAGAGCCAGTCCCCGAACCCTTTCCAGTCAACTCAATGCTAAGTCTCCGAGACCCCAGTTAGGAGCCCCAGTTCGGAGCTCGGTTCGGAGTATACTTCGAAGCCCACTTCGGAGTGTACTTCGAAGCCTCCCTTGCAGCCTCCGCCTGATGAGCTCCGGCCCCTGCTCTGAACCCGGAAAATATCTGCACCCTGCTACAGTGTAGAAGCCATACCAGGGGCCTCTCTGCCCCTAGTATGTCATTTAGCTGGTCAAGAAGTGACGTTGTCTGACACGTCAATAAAGCTGTAAAGCACTTTTGTACAGTAGCTAGCTCCTTTTCCCTTTTTTGCCCCTATGTGCCTAGGACTTATAGAGGGCATTTTGGTCTTTTCCTTTGGCCTGCGTGCCTATAAAAGCAGGGCCAAGCCCTTGTAACAGGATAGCTTCTCTAGGGCCATGAAATTCTGGAGTTCACTACACCACGCCAAGGCATACCATGCCAAATCCACCACAAACTGGACGTAGGGCTATTATCCCCTAAGGGAGGTCCGAACTAGTATAAATCTTTTCTCCCTTTGAGAGAACCCTTCGTGGTTCATTTTACACACCATATACACACATACTGTTGGCGTAAAAGATTACGCTAACAGGTTTCTGTAGAAAAGAAACTAACAAACGAAGTGTTTGCGAAGCAAACTGTTCTAAGCCTCCGAAAGGATAATAACTTAGAATAGTTCGAAGGTGTATATTGATTCACTTGTAATCGGTCCCCATTACAGGGTAAAATGGGGGGTATTTATAGGCTTAAACATTAAGGAAAAGACCTATTTACCCCTCTATTACAACCGACATTAAGGAAACTATTCGGTTTCCTTAATAGGGCTAAAATGGTAAAAAACTAATCTAATAGGATAGAAGATAAGTCTTCCATCTTAGGTGGCAGAAAAGATCCTGAAGGACTTTGGTTCGAAGACATACTTCGAACCAATGCCTGCCTTCGGGCTTCGAACCAGGTTCCATGCACCTTGGAAGATGGCCTTCGGACAATCTTCGAACTGGTTGGCTGTCTTCATGCTGCTTTGGCAATAACCCCGAAGATGAGATATTTTCCCCCAACAGTAGCCCCTCGAATACGCTTCTCCGTTCGACCTGTAACATTAGGAGAGCAGTATACGGAAAGAAAAGATAACCAATCATAGGGGTTATTGATTTTTGTTTTATCTCCGAAATACATGAAGATATGAACTTCGAATCAGTCATAAGATAATTACTTTTCGAACTATCTTAGAACTGACTCAGGAAGTTCGAAAGTCTTTTTAGACTTAGAAAATATAACCGTTAGTTTCTGTTTCTAACGGAGTTATACGAGGCGTTATTTTCGGAGGAAAATAACAGGCGGGAATGCGAAAGGGCAGAGCCCAAACGGTAACAAACGGAAAGTTTAGGCTATAAATAAAGGACTCCAGAACTTACTCGATTACCTTTTCACCGCTTGTTCTCAGTCAAAAGCCTTCTGAGCCCTTTGAATTCTTGAACCCTAGCTTTCGAGTTCTTGAGCCCTAGTTCCCACTCTCTCAAGTCGATCCAGCAATTGCGATGGCGAAAACCAAAGGCTCTGCACCTCCTTCGACCTTGGCTCGTCAGCAAGCGGCTGCGGCAGCGGCAGCGGCAACAATGGCGGCGACGCCTTCGATGCAGGCGACAACTTCCATGGCGGCAAAGGGAAAAAATCCCCAAATCCCCGATGTCCAAGGTCTGTGCCCACCCTCAACCAAGTACTTGGATCAATCTTTTGAGTTGGGACGGTCTACCTGCAAGAAAGAATCTTTGGCAATCACGGCTGGGGGGAATATTAGTAATGGGGTTATGATTCGGAAGCCGGGCAAAGAATTAATTCCATCACCGAGACCCGGAGAAGTTGTAGTGTTCGAAGCTTTTTTTGAAGCGGGCTTGGGCCTCCCGGCTGTGGATTTTTTAGCCGAAGTACTTGACTTGTTTCACGTAACCCTCCCCCAGCTATCTCCGAATGCTGTAGCCAGACTAGCTATCTTCGAGTGGGCACTGAGAGCCGAAGGTTGTGAGGGGAGGGCTGAAATCTTTGCTGCGCTGCATAGAGCGACTTGTCAGCCAAAGACCTTCGTAGGCTCCGGAGGTGAGAAAGTGGTAGTTTCCTTCGGAAGCATCAATTTTAGGCTTCGTGATGAATATGCCCTGCAATTCCCTGCCAAGGCCATCAATGCTAGATGGTACACCGACTGGGTTCTGAGGTGGTTTTATGCTGAAGTTGGAGTGGGTAGTCCTCTGGCTGGTCCCCTCAAGGAAATCCAGTTCCGGAAGGAAGCCTTAGTGCAACCCGACGAAGGCCAACTCGAAGCTCGCCTCAACTTGCTTCAAAAAATCAGCAAAAGGTTGAGCATGCGGGACTTAGCCGAAGAGTTCATCGGACTTCAAATTCCTCCGTTGATGGCCAACTGGCCTATCGCCTTCGAAGATGACTTGGAAGGCGGTCTTCGCAAGATAAACTATACTTCGAGCCCTGCAGGTAACTTCGAAACCAACATGCATAATACATATTTACTTCGAAGAAAGATTAACTTGAATTATTTTTTAGCTTCTTCAGCCCCTATTACTTCAGAGCAAATTGTAAGGGCTTCGGAGAAGATTTTGGGTGCTCCAACTCCGTCAGAAAAAGAATGGCGAATCAAATTAGTCGGAAGTTGGGAGCGTTTTAACAGAGTATGGGGAATGCTGGAGTTAACTCCACCCCCTCTGACGGACTGGGTGCCTCAGGAGAAAGGCCCCAAGAAAAGAGTAGCCGAAGCCGGAGCTTCAGGTTCAGCAAAGACTCCGGTGAAGAAGGTGGCTCGGAAGCCAAAAAATCTCGCACCTTCGGATCCTGCTCCTTCAAGCTCAAGAACCTCACTTTCTGGTTCTAAAGAGGATGAAGGTATTTTATTAGTAAAATTAATTGATGAAGATGCAACTCAACGAAGTATTCTCATTGAAGATACTGCAGGTATTCCGGAGCCTCAAGCCAACATCGAAGAAGTAAGAGCTCTGGATACCCAGGAAGGACAATTCGAAGCCCCTATGGGTGTAAATGAGGCCGAAGTGCCTGCGAACATGCCGGAGTCTGGAGACAATGCTGATCAACCAATGACTTCGGTAGTTCAGGAAGACATAACTCAGCCCGGAGTTCCTGTGGATGAAGGTGGAGTCGAAGTCACTATGGCTTCGATTCTCGAAGAAGTAACAAGGACTCTTCAGGACGATGCTCCTGTAGTCCAAGATTTAACGGCTGATTCGGATGAGGACTACACTTTTGATCCTCCGATCAGTCCGGTACTCGATATTCCAGAGAATGTCGAAGGTAAATTTTGCTTAATTCTTATCAAATTTTGCAAAATTATACAATGTGTAATATTTTTGTTTTTTCAGAGCCTCCTGTTGTCGAAGTATCCCTCGAAGATACAATTCAAAGACCTTCGACAACTTCAGGGCCACAACCGGGAATTGCTCTACCGGGGCCTGGAAGAGGAAAAAGACACATCGAGCCTCTCCCTGCTCAAGGATCGACTTCATCTGAGTCAACAGATGAAAGTGAATCGACTGAGGGGAGGCCATCTTCAGAAGTTCCAAGGGCCTCGGAAGAGCCCTCCGGATCCTCACTAAGCAGAGCTGATCAGAAGGCTTTAGCACTGCTTCCTCTCATAACTCCATTTTTGGAGGAGAAAACCGGACTTGGGACTTTGGTTAAACCTTTGGGTGAAGCCAGTCGCAAAGTCGGGGAAACAGAGCTGGTAGCCCTTTTAAGCAGAGCGAAGGGTTCGGAGCTTAATATCGCTGTGGAAAGAGCAGCTTATCAGGTATGAAGCATCTTCGAACCGAATAATAAATTATATATGAATAATTTCTTATTCCAGTTTTTCTCTCTTTTTTTTTAGCAAGCAGTCTTAGCCCGCGCTGCAGCTTTGTCAAATGAAAACGAAATTGCTCAACTTCGGGAAGAGAACGAAACTCTTCAAAGAAATTTTAACTTCTCCGAAGGTCGAGTAGCTCAAATGGACAATGTAATTTTAGCAGAGCGAAGGGCTAGGCAAAGCTTGGAGGCTGCAAAGAAAGAGCTCGAAGCAGAAAGAATTGTGCTTCGAGCGGAGATTGAAAGATTGCGGACGGAGGATGCTGCGAAGGACTCCGCACTTGTAAGGCTACAAGAAGAGGCTGGCCAACTCCGAACTCAAAAGAATGCTTTGACTACGGAGAACGCTAGAATCTCCGGAGTTTTAGCTGAAACAACTTCGGCCAAGGATATGCTTATTGAAGAAAAGGTTAAGTCCGAGAAGGTGGCTTCGGAGGTCATCGAACAAATGTTAGGTGTCTTGGAGTACTTCGGTACTACTGGATCACTACCTTCAGATGACAATGTAACTCTGCTGCGCCGGCTAAAGAGGATCCAAGGAGCAGCGAAGCAAATGAAGACGGCAGGCATACGTTATGGAGAACTCTCCGGACAAGTGTCTGCCCTTGGAATACTTCGCTACTACGAGGATTTAGGCCGAACAATCACTCCGAGCGCAGAGAACTCTATCATCTTCGACGACGACCGACTTCTAAAACCT
This sequence comes from Zizania palustris, assembly GCA_019279435.1. Classification (NCBI taxonomy): domain Eukaryota; kingdom Viridiplantae; phylum Streptophyta; class Magnoliopsida; order Poales; family Poaceae; genus Zizania; species Zizania palustris. The sequence continues at coordinate 56,134,169 of JAAALK010000284.1, read as the reverse complement.
TCCGAAGGTGTAGCTGCTGCTTGGCGAGCCTTCCAAACTTCGTGGAGAGCCGAAGGTCGATCTGCGATCAAGGCTTGGATTGATGAAGGCCAACGCCAGAAGCAAGTTCGGAGCCAAGCTTCGAGCAGTCAGCCTCCTCCGAACCCGCAGGTTTAGGATTATTTAGGATTTTTTGATTATGTAAAGCTGATGCTTGTAAATATTTATCAATGAAAATCTTGTTTGTCATATTTTTAGGCTTTGCCTCTTATGGAAGATATCGAAGTGTTAGAGCTTGACAGCGAACTTCGCTCACTGTGGAACACCTTCGAACTTCTAAAGAGTTATAAACGTCCTCGATTCCTTATCCCTCGAGATGACTCCGGCGTTATTGCGCCCGAAGTAATCAAAGACGTATTGTCTTATATTAAAGAGGAAGATAAAGAGAGCGACGCAAACACCTCGTCTTCTGAAGACACTAATTGGTCCGAAGACGAAGGTGAAGCCCAAAATAAAAGATCTGAAGATCTTAGAAGCTGGGAGAGAAGCCCCGAGCGGCTTCGAACTTGGGCCGAACTTCAACAAGAACAGAAGGATTTTAGAGCTTCGAAAGGGAGAAAGAGAGTTAAACGTAAAGTTCTTAGAACTTCCGATGTTGGAACTAGTCGTTCCACCCCTAGCTCTCGGGACCGAAGAGGTCTCCGATTCCTTCTTGGTATAGATACCAATTTTTCATAATGTAATCTGTAAATACATTTGTTTTGATAATGAATGCCGATTTAAAATTGTCTCCATATTTACTAGCCCCTCTTTGGGTATAAGCAACTTCGAATTGTATTCAAAGATGGTTATGCGCAAAGAAAAAACTTCGGAGTACAATTTTTTGGGGGTTCGGAGCCCCTCTGTCATTTTAAAGATCTTTTGAAACCTTATGAAATATCTTCGACTATTTGTAGTCAAAAGAATGGTAACTTGGTACCTTTGTTTGCTTTACAAAAGAAATCAATTAAGATAACTTCGAGGACACTTTAGTGTCTTAAGAAATTTGCCACTTTGGACGCATATGAACAGACATTCGAAGCTCATGGCTTAAATGCTGTTTTGCTTTAGCCACTTTCGGCTGTTTTTTTGCAGAAATCTACCAGCCGAAGCTTGGATTTCGCAGAAATTGTAGCCACCTTCGGCTCTTTTTTGCAGAAGTCTACCAGCCGGAGCTTGGACTTCGCAGAATTTGGCCACTTGGGCTCTTTTTTGCAGAAGTCTACCAGCCGGAGCTTGGACTTCGCAGAATTTGGCCACCTTCGGCTCTTTTTACGGAAGTCTGACAAGCTACAGCTTGGACTCCGCAGATTTTGGCCACCTTCGGCTCTTTTTACGGAAGTCTACCAGCCGAAGCTTGGACTCCGTAGAATGTGGTATTGGCTCTTTTACGGATGCCTACAAGGTATCAGCTTGGGCTCCGGATGGATTTCAGCCACCACACCGGAGGCTTCGACTTTAAAGGTTCGAAGTCCGGAAATACAGCCCTGCTTAATACACTTCCCTCTCGAACGACTTCCGTCCCAGCGCGTCCGCTCGGGAGACTAGGAGCGTCAAGGGGAAGGCAAGCCACAGGGTGTATGCTTTATTAATTTAGAGGTGATTACAAGCGAATTACAAGGAGCCCTTATGCGAAGTATCGCTTTAGGTGCTCCGCATGCCAAGTATGTGCTAACTCTTCACCTTCTAAATTAGCTATTTAAATGAACCAGGGCGCCCCGAGCGGACGATTAGATATGGACCTTCCCATTTATTGCCTAACTTCCCTGGTGCTATAATGCTTCGTAGAACAAGATGACCCGGTCTTAACTCGCTGAGCTTAACCTTCGGGTCATACCAAGTCTTCGTCTGCTGATGATACTTTGATAAATTGGCTACAAGCTCGAAGCCTTGTTTCTTCTGACAAATCTAACGAAGCTTGTCTTTCTTCTTCGATGTCTGGTTCGGTGCTGCGAAGTGATCCTCCTTTGAGCTCCGTTGGAGTCATAGCTTCATCTCCGAATAGTAGTCTGAACGGAGTAAAACCTGTGGACCTTGTTTGCGTAGTCCGAATGGACCACAGAATCTTCGGAAGCTCTTCGGTCCACAGTCCCTTTGATAATCCTACTATTCTTCGATTTAGCCCTGATAAGATAT
>JAAALK010000284.1:56014771-56131915 GCA_019279435.1 Zizania palustris | reverse complement strand
GTCTTAGCTTCCTCGAAGCCATTATCAGAGCATAAACGAACTTTCAAGTTCGGAGTATCTTGTCTTCGCTCCTGACAATGCTTCGGATACAAAATAGACAGGATTTTGGACCAACTTCCCATTAATATCTGCTTCTCTGACAAGGACTTGCGCTGACAGCTGAACCTGTAGCTGCAAGATATAGGAGTAGGGTTTCGTCCGCAATAGGCACCGTGAGTGTAGCAAGATTGCTGAGATAATCTTTAATATCTTCGAAGCTTTTCTGACACTCTGGTGTCCATGCAAAATCTTCGGACCCTTTCAAAGCTTTAAATATTGGCAAGCTCCTCTCCGCAGACCTTGATAAAAACCTGCTAAGTGCGGCCAGACGTCCAGTCAGCTTTTGCACTTGCTTTAAATTCTCCGGAGGAGCCATCTTCTGCAGCGCAGTTATTTGAGTAGGGCTAGCTTCAATTCCCCTGCTTGAAACTAAGTACCCTAACAACTTTCCAGCCTTAGCTCCGAATATACATTTTTCGGGGTTAAGGCGGATCCCACATGCCCGAAGGCTATTGAATGTTTCTGCTAAGTCTAGGCTATGTTGGTGCTTTAAAGCACTCTTTATTACAATATCATCCATATAGGCCTCCACATTGCGGCCTAATTGATGACCTAGAGCCTTAGCAACTAATCTTGAAAAAGTAGCCCCGGCATTTCTTAGGCCGAAGGGCATTCTTACATAGCAGAAGACTCCCGAAGGAGTTACAAAGCTCGTCTTGATTTCATCTTCGCGCTTCAACCATATTTGATGATAACCAGAATACGCGTCGAGGAAGCTTAGTAACTCCGAACCTGCAGTGGAGTCAACTAGTTGATCAATTCGGGGCATGGGGTAGGGGTCACGTGGGCACGCTTTGTTCAAAGATGTGAAATCAATGCACATGCGCCAACTTTCCGGAGGACTTCTTTCTAACGAAGACTGGGTTGGCTAACCATTCTGTATGGGCCACTTCTCTGATAATCCCAGCCTTCAGCAGTTTTTCAACTTCGTCCTTAGCTAGAGCAGCTCTCTCTGCGGACATCTTCCGGAGCCCTTGTCGAACAGGCCGGGCCTTCGGGTTTACAAGCAAGCTGTGCTCAATAATATCCCTATCGACTCCGGTGATATCTTCATCAGTCCAAGCGAAGACATCCAGATTTTCTTCTACGACCTTTTCCAAGGAAGTTGCAACTTCGGGAGGTAAATCTTTACCAAATTGAAAAGTGTATTCTTTACCATCTTTGACAATGACCTTCGTTGCAATCTCTCCTTCGGGACTTGGTCTTGGAAATGACTTCTTCGAAGCTTCGGAGGAGGCTGAAAAAATTTCTCCATTATCTTGGACACTGTTTACTTGCCTCGGATCAAGAGGAGGACCATGACCATATTCTGCTCTCCGAGCTATGGCTTGATCTCCGAAGACTGTCAGAACTCCTGATTGTGTGGGCATCTTCATGCACAAGTAGTTGTGATGCGCCACAGCTCCGAACTGATTCAACATGCCTCGCCCAAAGATGACATTATAAGCATACGGGGCATCCACCACATCAAAGATAACTTCTTCAGTTCGGGCTAGTAAACCTTCTCCGAAGGTTACTTCCAGGCCTATCTGGCCAAGTGCATCTAGCGGGGGTCCTGCGAAGCCTTGCAGAGGACGAGCCGCTGGAAGGAGATGCTTCCGGGAAATGCATAACTGATCGAAGGCTTGTACAAATATGATATCTGCCGAGCTACCTCCGTCAATTAGCACCCTTCGAACTTCTGTCCCTGCAATATCAGCAGTAATAACCAATGGATCTGCATGCGGGAACTTGATACCAGCTGCATCCTCCGCAGAGAAAGATATTGGAACATGAGACCACTCCGGCATTGCAGCTGCAGATGACGAAGTTCCAATGTGGCCTACTTCTCGAACGTACTCTCTTCGCTGTCTCTTGGACATGCTTCCGAGGGTACCTCCTCCGGAGATAGGGAGAACTACTCTCTTCCCTCTATCTTGCCCTTCTTCTTGCTTCGGAGGTGGCATAACATTGGCCACCGGAGGATGCCTTGCAGCATCAAGATTTTCTATCCGCGCCGCAGCCTGGACCGGCTCCGAGCGCACTGCTGCTGCTGGACTTCGGTCGGTACTACCTCGACCCGAAGTTCTCTCCAAGTATTCTCCCCGAAGGGTAAGAATAGCCTTGCAGGTGTCAGTTGCATGGCTTCGGTTCTCTCCATGAATACAGCAAAAAAGGGTCTGGCCCTTGCCAGCCGTTTTCCCTGGCGGCCTCCAGCCGCTGGACTTGTTCCCTGCAGACTGTGGAGCTCTTGGTGCAAACTTCTGCGGGGGTGCAATGTTTAAGACCTCAGAACGAGGGTGCTTTTGCCCTCTTCTTCTATCATGTTGCACTTCGAAGACTGGTTCTTGCGGCTGAGCCGAAGTCTTCACCTCTGCTTTAACTTCTGTCAACACTGTCGAAGTAGCAGTAGTCCTCCGAAGCCAACCTTCTTCCGACTTCGAGTACTCCTCGAAGTACGACATCAACTGTGATACTGTGGTGATGCTCTTCCGATGCAATTTATCCAGAAGGCCTTTATGACTGACGCCTTCCCGAGCTGCATCAACCACCGAAGATATGGACAGCCCCCGAATTTGCGACTTCGTGTGAGCGAAGCGCTTGAAGTACTGCCTCAATGTTTCTCCGGGGAGCTGTTTCACTTGGAAAAGGCTTCCTGTCGACATGGGAGGCACGAAGGTGCCCTGAAAGTTACTTATGAACTTCCTCTTCAACTGTGACCAGGAAATGATTGATCCTGGCTTTAAAGACCAGAACCATCGCAACGCCACTCCTTGAAGAGCTAATGGGAAGCACTTCGCCATAGTCTCTCTATCTCCGCCGCTAGCCTCAATCGCTAGGGCATAAGAACGCACAAACTCGCTGGGATCTTCGTCTCCAGCATACTTGCAGAGCTTCGAAGTTTTGAATTTCGGATTGAAGCGAATCTTCTGAAGCTCAGGATGCAATGGAGATTCATTGTCGTAAGAAGCGTTCTCCGGGGCTTCGGGATAATCAAGATCGTCGTCTTCGTGCACTTCGGGGATAGCTGGGGTGGCTTGAGGGCGAAGCCTGTTCGCAGCCTCTTGCCGCCACCTCGCTACCTCGGCTTGAAGATTGGCCATTTGAGTGGCCATGTCTCCAAGGCTATCTTCATCTCCTCCGGAAGGACCTTCCGGGTCTTGAGAACTGGTATGATCAGTTCCAATCGGAATGGAGGGTGGCAGAGTGGCTCCGGGCGGTCGGAGTGTAGAAGGGGTTGGTGGAGAGGTTTCGTATCCTCGAGGGATAAAAGCCCCTTGCGGAGTTAGAGGTGGAGGGATAGTCGAAGACCCTCCGACTTCGACTGTGTCGAAGGGTATCTCTCCGGAGATCCGAGAGGACCTCCGAGTGGGATTGCGAGGTGCGTTCCGCTTAGGACGCATGATGCAAAAGGTTGGTAGAGAACGAAGTTTTTCGGACTAAGTTCCCCACGGACGGCGCCAACTGTTGGCGTAAAAGATTACGCTAACAGGTTTCTGTAGAAAAGAAACTAACAAACGAAGTGTTTGCGAAGCAAACTGTTCTAAGCCTCCGAAAGGATAATAACTTAGAATAGTTCGAAAGTGTATATTGATTCACTTGTAATCGGTCCCCATTACAGGGTGAAATGGGGGGTATTTATAGGCCTAAACATTAAGGAAAAGACCTATTTACCCCTTTATTACAACCGACATTAAGGAAACTATTTGGTTTCCTTAATAGGGCTAAAATGGTAAAAGACTAATCTAATAGGATAGAAGATAAGTCTTCCATCTTAGCTGGCAGAAAAGATCCTGAAGAGCTTTGGTTCGAAGACATACTTCGAACCAATGCCTGTCTTCGGGCTTCGAACCAGGTTCCAAGCCACCTTCGAGGATGACCTTCGGACAATCTTCGAACTGGTTGGCTGTCTTCATGCTGCTTTGGCAATAACCCCGAAGATGAGATATTTTCCCCCAACAATATACATTTTCGAAGGGAAGCCGAAGTTCATCCAGACCTCGGTCAGCTCGAAGCTCGTCAGAATCTTCTATAAAGGATTAGTCGCCGCATGAGCACGCGGGACTTAGCGGAGGAGTTCATCGGGCTCCAAATTCCGCCTCTGATGGCCAACTGGCCTGTTAGCTTTGAAGAGGATCCGGAGGGTGGACTTCATGTATGATAATTGCATAAAAAATGATATAACAAATAAAAACTTATCTTTCAGCTTCACATGCCTCATTGACTTCGAAGCAAGTCATACGGGCTTCGGAAAAGGTCCTTGGAGCTCCTACCCCTGTTGAAAAAGAATGGGGGGTGAAACTGGTCGGGAGTTGGGATCTGTTGGGGGAAAATGCTTCACTTTCAAGACTTAGAGATTAACAGTTCAAAATAACTTATCGGCTTCGAAGCTGATGGGCTTATGCATGAAGGTGGAGGAGTTGTTAAGCCGAAGGGTGCTCCGACTTACAATCCGAAGGAACCCACCACAGGATATGAGGCTCTGAAACCAAACGACAAGGTTGATAAGATGTTTGGCTTATCTACTTGCTCCGGGTAGATTTTACCATTTTAACCCTGTTCGGGGTATCGAATAGTTTCCACTATGTCGGTTGTAATTGAGGTGTAAATAGGTCTTTTCCTTAGACTTTTTTGCCTATAAATACCCCCCTTCTTACCCTGTAATAGGCATCGAATACTCAGCTATTCAATACACACATTCGGACTACTTAAGCTATTATCCAATTCGGAGGCTTGAGATAGTTCTTAAACACGAACTCACTGTTTGTCCATTCTTAATCTTAGGGAATTTGTTAGCATAATCTTTTACGCCAACAGTTGGCGCCGTCCATGGGGACCCTAGTTCTAGAAGCTAGTTCTCTACTGCTGACTGCACTTCGAAGAGCACTTGCGGAGGGAGCTTCGGATTCCCAAGATTCCATGACCCTTTGGTAAGGGGCTTCCTAGTGTGGTTCGAAGGCCTTCCCTCGCATTCCCAAACCAATCGAAGTCCTCAGTCTTCGGACCTCTCCATTACTAGCCATGCCTCCCAAGCAAAGCCAAGCCTCGGGTCCTCTCCGAAGGTCCCCTCGGACCAACGGAGCCGGACCCTCAGCTGTTCCAATAGTCCCCGAAGGCGTCGCTCGGCGTCGAGTACCCAGAGGCCCTCGGGCTGCTCCTACGGTGTTCCAAACTGATTATGTCAGGTCCCGAGACCTAGAGCTCCTCTCCGATGAAGACGAATACCTTCCTGAGGCCGAGGCTACTCAGATAGCGTGGCTTCAGGAGGAAGTGGCTAGGTGGAGGCAAGAGGCCGCTGATCGCCTCCGCCCCAAGCCTCCACCCAGACTCTAGAAGGGCCCCAAGATGGTGGTGCTCACAATCTTCCTGAAGTTGTTCTAGTCCCGGAGGAGGCTGAGAATGCATCTTTCGATGATGAGTCTCCGCTACATTCGGACTTGCAAAGGGTGCCCTTCAATCCCAGGTTCAAGGCCTCGAAGTTGCACAAGTATTCCGGCGGGTCTGACCCCAAGGAATTTGCTCGCTCATATGCCCTGGCGATAGAAGCAACCGGAGGGGTGCACAACACTATGGCAAAGTGTTTTCCCCTCGCGCTCGAAGGTGTGGCCCTTCGGTGGTTTTGGTCCTTGAAGCCAGGATCGATCAGATCTTGTGAACAATTGAAGAGGAAGTTTGTATGCAGCTTCCAAGGTACCTTTGTGGCTCCGATGTCGACAGGAAGCCTATTCTAGGTGAAGCAGCGAGCAGGGGAGATGCTTCGGGAATACTTCATGCGCTTTGCCCACACCAAGTCGCAGATCAAGGGCCTGTCTACCTCTTCGGTAGTCGACGCCACCCGCGAAGGGGTGTTTAACCCCGATCTCCTCAGCAAGCTCCATCGGAAGCCTGTGTCATCCATGGCACAGCTGATGGCATACTTCGAACAGTATGCCAAGGCGGAGGAAGGTTGCCTTCGATGAGCCGTAGCACCTGCTCTAGCCCTCCGAGAGGTGAAGGCGGAGCCCGAAGCCTCAACTTCTCTGCAACCCCCTCAAGACAACCGCTTCGATGATCACAGGCGAGGGAAGAAGCATTTTCGCTCGGAGGTGTTGAGCATCGCACCGTCCGTTCCGAAGGCGCCGGCCAGCTTTCAGCAGGCGCAAGGCTTCAAGGCTGGAGCGCCAAAGCCCCAAGAGAGAGTACCTGGCAAGCGCCAGAGTTTTTTCTGCTGCGTGCATGGCGACAATAGAAGCCATGACACGAAGGACTGCAAGGCGGTGTTAACCCTTCGGGGTGAGTACCTGGGACGAAGTACCGGGCGGGGTACTTCGGATCAAACCCCACCAGCGGCACGGTCGGAGCCTGTGCAAATCGTGGCCCGAGCCGGTGTCCCCGAAGCCCCCATGCGGCTACCGGTGGCCAATATTATGCCACCGCCGAAGCAGGAAGACCCCCAAGACCGCGGCATGCGAGTAGTCCTGCCAATCTCCGGAGGGGGGACCCTCGGTAACATGTCCAAGAGGTAGCGGCGTGAATACGTCCGCGAAGTAGGGCACATTGGGACCTCCAATTCCGTGGAGGGAATGCCCGAATGGTCTCATGTGCCTATTTCTTTTACTGCTAGTGATTCCGTGGTGGTGATGTTCCTCATGCTGACCCCTTGGTCATTTCAGTAGATATAGCTGGTGTGGAAATTCAAAGGATCCTGGTGGATGGCGGGAGCTTCGCAGACATACTTTTTGTCCAGGCCTTCGACCAAATGTGCATACCTCGGAAGCATCTACTTCTAGTGGCCCGACCACTTCAAGGTTTCGCAGGTCCGCCTCTCGATGCCCTCGGCTAAATAGGCCTCGAGGTTGCTTTCGGAGAGGGGCCTTTGGCCAGGGTGGAGGAGGTGATCTTCGACATCGTCGACGCCCCCTATGCCTACAATGCAATCTTCGGACGAGGGATGCTAAACCAATTCGGAGCTATAGCACATCATAATTATCTATGTCTCAAGATGCCCATGCAAGGTGGAGTTCTTACTGTTTCGAGAGACCAAGCTATAGCCTGAAGAATGGAATATGGTCACGACCAGCCGTTGGACCCCCGACAAGTACATAGTGTGACGGAGCACACCGAAGAGGTTCCGGAGCCTTCGAACTCTTCGAAGGGGCTCTCCCTTAAGCCAAGCTCTGAAGGTGATGTCGTGACGAAGATAATTCTGAAGGATGACAAAGAATACCCAATACAGTTCGACAAGGGGCTATCCCTAGAGATAGCTGCCTCATTGGAAGAAGTCGTCAAGCAAAATTTGGACGTCTTTGCCTGGATTGACAAAGACATCACTGGGGTTGATCGAAGTATCATCGAGCACAGCTTGCTCGTCAACCCGAAGGCTTGGCCAGTACGCCAGGGGCTCCGTAAGCTATCCGCGGAAAGGGCAGGCCTCGCCAAGATCGAAGTGGATAAATTGTTAAGGGCTGGCATCATTAGGGAGGTAGCCCATACCGAGTGGTTGGCAAACCCTGTTTTTGTGAGGAAAAAGGACACAAGCAAGTGGTGCATGTGCATCGATTTTACATCATTGAATAAAGCATGCCCACGAGACCCCTACCCTATGCCCCGAATAGACCAACTGGTAGATTCCACAGCTGGCTCCGAATTTCTAAGCTTCCTCGATGCTTACTCTGGGTATCATCAAGTCTGACTAAAGCGTGAAGACGAAGCCAAGACAAGTTTTATAACTCCATCTGGATTATTTTGTTATGTTAGAATTCTTTTTGGCTTGCGGAATGCGAGGGCCACATTCTGACATTTAATAGCTTAGGCTCTAGGTCACCAAATAGGCCGGAATGTCGAAGCCCATATGGATGACATTGTAATAATGAGTGCTCAAAAGCACCAGCATCGTCTAGACTTAGCTGAAACGTTTGAGAGCCTCCGAGCATGTAGAGTACGCCTCAACCCTAAAATGTATATTCGGGGCGCAAGCAGAAAAACTGCTAGGGTACTTAGTTTCGAGCAGGGGAATCGAAGCTAGCCCAATGCAGATAAGTGCACTGCAAAGAATGGCTCCACTAGAAAATTTGAAGCAAGTCCAGAAGCTAACAGGAAGGCTCGTAGCTCTTAGTAGATTCCTGGCCAGGTCAGCCGAACGAAGCCTTCCAATTTTCAAAGCCCTAAAGGGGTCTGAAAGTTTCAACTAGACACCGGAGTGCCAGAAGAGCTTCGATGATATCAAGGCATACCTCGGAAGCCTGTCAACACTTACTGTGCCCCTCCCAGAGGAAACACTCATCCTTTATCTTGTAGCAACAAGCTCTGCAGTAAGTGTAGTACTGGTCAGAGAAGTTGAGCTTAAGGGAAAGCTGGTGCAAAACCCAGTTTATTTTGTTTCAGAAGCTTTGTCCGGAGCAAAGACACGATACTCCGAGCTCGAGAAATTTGCTTATGACCTAGTAATGGCCTCGCGGAAACTAAGGCATTACTTTCTGGCGCATAACCTAATTGTTCCTACCTCGTATCCTCATGGTGATATGCTCCGAAGCAAAGATTCTACAGGTAGGATCGGAAAATGGGATGTCGAGCCAGCCCCCTTCATAATTTCCTTCACGGCAAGAACAGCTATCAAATCCCAAATCATAGCTAACTTCATAGCAAAGTGGACTCCATTTGTAGTTTGGTGTCTGGAGGAGCACTCCGAAGGTTTATAGACAATATTTTCTAACGGAGCTTATCAGGCATCTGGTGCCAGAGCTGGAGCGGTAATTACATCACCGTCAGGGCAAAAGGCCATGTATTCTGCGAGGCTCAACTTTAAGACCACCAATAATATCGCAGAATACGAAGGGATCCTGCTAGGCCTCCGGAAGGCAAAGGCACTTGGAGCAGCAAGGATAATAATTAAAACAGATTCCCAAGTCATCGCAGGGCATGTTGACAAAAGCTTTCAAGCAAGGAACCCACATCTAGCGAAGTACCTAGAGGAAATCCACAAAACAAAAGTAGCATTCAAAGGATTTTCTGTTTGAATTATCCCTCGAGCAGGTAATCAACTTGCAGACATTCTAGCAAAAGCTACAGCCGGAGCATTGGACCTCCAGGAGGGTGCTTTCTATGAAGAACTAGTCAAGCCTGCAGTCAATCAATTACCCTCCGCAGAAGTCCTTTGCATTCCAGCCACAGATTGGGAAGCTCCAATAATGGATGTCTTTCAAGGTAGCGCAGATTCTTCAGAGGGTCCGTATTTCTGAAGGATACAAGCAAGAGCTCGAAATTATAAGCTTGTCAATGGAATGTTGTACAAAGACAGAGTTTGTTCTCCTCTACTCCGGTGCATCTCCCAACCCGAAGGCCAAGGACATACTTCGGGACATTCACGAAGGTTTATGTGGAAGCCACCTAGCCCCTCGTGATCTAGCACGGAAGACACTTCGGCAGGGGCTCTACTGGCCGACAATTGTAAGAGATGCAGAGGAGTTTGTTTGAACCTGCCTAGGATGCCAGTGGATGGGAAGACGAAGCCAACATCCGCCAGTACCACTTCAAGATATTGCCCCGGTATGGCCAATGGCTCGGTGGGGCATGGACCTCATCGGCCCTTTTCCAATGGCCAAAGGCAGCTTGAAGTTTGTAGTGGTAGCAATCGAATATTTTTCCAAGTGGGTCGAAGCAGAACCCTTGACTGCTATCACTTCAAGGAATGCGCAAAAAATTTTCTGGCAAAATATTATATGCAGGTTCGGAGTACCAAGGGAGCTAACTGTGGATAATGGAACCCAGTTCGAAGCAGACACATTCAATGAATTTTGTGAAGAACTGGGCATTAAGTTATGCTTCGCGGCAGTGCGCCACCCACAGTCCAACGGAGCCATCGAGCGAGCCAACGGGAATATTCTCTCCAGTCTGAATCGAAGGATTGTCGGGTTGGCCAAGGGGTTGTGGGTCGAAGAGCTCCCCAAGATTTTATGGTCCATTCGGACCACCCAAGGCAGGTCCACAGCTTTTACCCCAGTTAGACTACTATTCGGAGATGAGGCCATGACTCCTACGGAGCTCAGGGGTGGATCCCTTCGTGTAGACGAAGACGAGAGGAACACTTCGCTCGACTTGTCAGAAGAAACAAGGCTTCGAGCTGTCACCAATCTGACGAAGTACCAAGAACAAACAAAAACATGGTATGACCCGAAGATAAAGCTGAACGAGCTTAGACAAGGTCATTTAGTTTTGTGAAGTGTAATAGCCCCGGGGAAGTTAGGAAATAAATGGGAAGGACCATATATTATCCTACGCTTAGGGCGCCGCGGATCATTTAAATTAGCTAATTTAGAAGGGGAAGAATTGAAACATGCATGGCATGCGGAGCACCTTAAGCGTTACTATTCTTATGGGCTCCTTGTAATCAATTGTAAAAGTTCCTTTTCTAAATAAAGTGGAGGTTCGAAACTTGTTTGCTCTTCGAATATCCCTTACTCCTGGTGGATGCATCAGGAGGACGGAGATGCTTGCGGAGTCAAGCATATTTCTAAGGACCCAGGCAACATCCTGCGAACCATTGGTTCAAGGGCTTAGCTGCCAGCCTATGGATTCCAGGCTTCGGCTTGTTTGGATCCGTAGAAGATTCTAAGGACTTTAAAAAGAACAAACTTCTGACCTCTAGGTTCAAAGCATCTGTAAAAGAGCCGAAGGTAGCCAGCCTACAGATTCCAGTCTCGTCTTGTTAGGATCCATAGAAGAGTCTAAGGACTTTAAAAGAGCACACTTCTGACCTCCGGGTTCGAAGCATCTGTAAAAGAGCCGAAGGTGGCCAGCCTACGGATTCCAGGCTCCGTCTTGTTTGGATCCGTAGAAGAGTCTAAGGACTTTAAAAGAACAGACTTCTGACCTCCAGGTTCAAAGCATCTGTAAAAGAGCCGAAGGTGGCCAGCCTACGGATTCTAGGCTCCGGCTTGTTAGGATCCGTAGAAGAGTCTAAGGACTTTAAAAGAACAGACTTCCGACCTCCGGGTTCGAAGCATCTGTAAAGGAGTTGAAGGTGACCAAGCAATAAGGTTTCAAGGCTCCGACCAATGAGACACTTTTAAAGTCCTAAGCTACTAGTATAGGAGTTTGCAAGTATAAATTCACCTCCGAAACTTACAAAAACCATAATACGAACGTATGGTTCTATGAACTCTACGAAAAAGTAAACTATGGTTATTAAGTGTTGTGCGAAGCATCAGATTGTTGTCCACGTCATTGTGTCCGACGGACCTTATTGCAACGCGTAAGGTCCCCCACCCACAAGGAGGGGTAGGAGGGTAAAGAACAACAAGATGCTTCCGGTACAATTCATATTAATTTGTCATACTTTTACATCAAGAGAAATTTTCGTCTAAGCCTAGGTAAAATCAGAGACCCTTTCGGCCTCTAGAGCTACCTCTACGGCTACTTTGACCTTCGGAGCTCGAAGCCGCCGAGTTTGTCTTTTTAGTTAGAGTGCTTCTCTTCTTCCTCGAAGCTCATAGTTTCTTCTGCTCCTCTTGAAGCTCAGCCCAAGTCAGAAGCCTTTCAGAGTTAGCCTCCATAGGGTATTCGACCTGATACTCCGAGTCAGACCAATCTATATACTCGGAGGATGAAGATGCCTTCTCCTTTTCCTCCTCCTTGATGAAAGTTAAGACTTCTTGACAAACTTCGAGGGTTACCTCTCCTTTATCTCCATGAGGAACAGAGAAGCGGGAGCGGCGGTAAGGCCTTAAGCTCTCAAGGATTGACCACTGCCGATGGAGCCCTTCATTAATTTCCAGTATTTCGAAGTCAGTTCTGATAGACATGACAGAACCTAAAAGAATAAAACACCCAAACAAGTCCTTCGTTTATAAACTTTTCATTAATGCAAGGGGCTTTACAAGATTTCTTATACATGATTAAGCGCCCTATGAGCTAAACCTGCGGGTCGGTTGGCGGAGCAGGAGGTGTCGGAGCCAGCGAAGCTAGAAGCGACGGCCTTGTTTGTGCTTGCTTCTGCCGACGGGCCTCGTCGATCCAAGCTTTAGCTGCAGCCTTGTGGTCTGTCTTCCAGGTTGACCGGAAAACTTCCCAAGCCGAGGCTACATCTAGCGAAGGATGCAACAAGTTATTGGAGGCAAAGCTTCTAGGTGTCGAACCCCTGACCGGAGCAATAGGAATCCAAAGGGCTTCGAGGTGACGGAAGACTCCAACTCTAGCGCACTGTCCGGAGATCTCTCCATACCGGACGTCAGAGCCCATCATCTGCGACGTTGCCACTTGAATCCTCTTCAGCTTCCGGTCGAGGGACTCACTGGCCGCAGCAGAAGATGAAGGGCACATGGTGCCAAAATATTCCAAGGTACCCTGAAGGGCATCCAAGGTACGTTCTGCTATAATGGCATTCTTCTTCTTTGCCGCCTCCAACCCCGCAGCAGTAGCAGATACTTCGGCCATCTGGGACAGCAGGGAGCTTTTCTGGGCCATCGCCTACTTGATAGAGCCTTGGAGCTCTACTAGTTGAGTGCTCGAAGTAGCCACCGCCTGCCGGAGCTTCTCGACCTCCGCTCGAAGCACCAAGCACTCGGCTTCAGCTTCTTGGGCTGAAGTTCGGAGTGTGCCGCTGTTCTGCCTTTCGAGTCGGAAGGCTTCATCGGCCTCAACCCTAGCCCTCCGTTCTTCGAGGACCTCTTACTCCAACCGAAGTGTTTTCTCTTCAGAGTCCTTAAGCGCAGATTGGAGGGTGGTAACCTTCCTCCTGAGTCGGTTAGTTTCGACTTCGTTGGAAGTCGCTGCCACTCTAGCAAGGAAAAATTGTTGCAAGAGGAACAAGTAAGTACCAAGTATTTACATTTGCTAATTAAAAATATTTGTGGTACTCCTTATACCTGAAGGGCAGCCCTTTCGAGGGCTAAGTTAAGCTCTGGGGCCCTGGCTTCGCTCAAGACGGAGACCAAGTCGGAGTTAATGACTTCCTTGCCTTTCTCCGCCAAGGGCTCTAGACGCACCCGGAGGCCTATCCGTTGCTCTAGGAAAGGAGCCAGCAGAGGAAGCCAAGACAAAGCTTGGTGATCATCTACCATTGCCTCTTCCTCTGAGTTGCTTGCCGAAGGCTCGTTGGAAGAGGGTGTTGTCATTGGAGCGGGAGGGAGTGCAAGGCTTGACATGCTTTTTCCCCTCCCCAGCACGAAGGCGGGAGGCCTGACTCTAGCGGAGGTAGATCCTCCTTCGGTGGCTACCCCTTCGGCCGGAGCCGCGTCGGCAGGGACGGCCCCTGCCACCGGAGCCACGTCGGCGGAGACAGCCCCTACCACCGGAGCCGGGTCGTTCAGTGGAGCAGAGGTGTCCATCGGAGCAGCAACCTCAGAAGAGGCTGGAGCTTCGTTTGCAGCCCGGGCTTCGTCGCCCTTTGATAATTGTTGCAGGAATTGACCAAAGCAAAAGTTTTGAAGTATACCTTCGGAGGCACCTTCAGGTAAAATGGTCGGGTCCTCCAGGACTTCGTACATCCGTAGAATCTCGTCGAGGTCGTCCCCCGATGTCCTCTCCGGTGTAGTTGCTGCTGGAGCCTCAACCTCCGTCGTGATCACCCCAGCTACGGGTGAGTTGGGGGCGACAGTTTCCGGCTCCGAGCTCACAGCAGCAGGCGCCGGAGTATGTGCAGTGTCTACTTCCGTAGCCTCTTGAGCAGAAGCTTCGGTCGGGGCCCCTGCTCCGTCTTCATCGCCTTCCAGAAGATAGTTCTCAAAGTCCTTCGCTAGTTGGACATCGGAGCCCTTCCTTCCAGGAGCCTTTGCTCCCAGAGTCCTCCGAAGCTGAGCTCCGAATGCCCAAGGATGAGGTAGATGAAGCTGGGGTCAGCTGAGGAGGGATCTTTGCTACCTTCTTCCCCTTCTTGACGAGGGTTTTGCTGGCCTTCTTCGGAGGCTCGGTGATAGCTTTCCTCTTCTGAGGGGCCGCTCCAGCCGGGTTGAAATCCGGTAGAGGAGGAGGCACCATTCTGAGGGCATCCCACACCCTGTTGGAGTGCTCCCAGCTCCCCACCAGCTCAATCCTCTTTTGCCTTTCGGCCACCGTAGGGGCTCCGAGGACCCATTCGGTGGCCCGTGCGATCTGCTCCGGGGCTAACGCTAGTGGAGCCGCTGAAAAAAGGTAACATATTATAAGTATGTTATTTATTCATCTAACATGTTATTGCAGGAGAGTCGAAGTCTTACCTAGATTTCGGAGCTCACCCTCTGTTGGGGGAAAATATCTCATCTTCGGGGTTATTGCCGAAGCAACATAAAGGCAGACAGCGGATTCGAAGGTTCCTAGACGATCATCTTCGAAGATACCCGGAACCAAGTTCGAAGTACGAAGATAGGCATTGGTTCGGAGTACATCTTCGAACTAAGGCCCTCCAAGATCTTTTCTGCCAGCTAAGATGGAAGACTTATCTTCTTTCTCATTAGATTAGTCTTTTACCATTTTAGCCCTATTAAGGGAACCGAATAGTTTCCACTATGTCGGTTGTAATAGAGGGGTAAATAGGTCTTTTCCTTAATGTTTGGGCCTATAAATACCCCCCATTTCACCCTGTAATAGGGACCGAATACAAGTTATTCAATACACACATTCGAACTATTCTAAGTTATTATCCTTTCGGAGGCTTAGAACAGTTTGCTTCACAAACACTTCGTTTGTTAGTTTCTTTTCCACAGAAACCTGTTAGCGTAATCTTTTACGCCAACAGTTGGCGTCGTCCGTGGGGAACCTAGTCCGAAAAACTTCATTCTCTACCAACTTCTTACATCATGCCTCCTAAGCGGAGCGCACCCCGCAATCCCACTCGGAGGTCCTCTCGGATCTCCGGAGAAATACCCTTCGACACAGTTGAAGTCGGAGGTCTTTCGACATTCCCTCCACAAACTCCGGAAGGGGCTTCCATCCCTCGAACATACGAAGCTTCTCCGCCAACCCCTTCTATACTCCGACCGCCCGGAGTCCCTTCTCCACCCTCCATCCCGATTCGAACTGATCCGACCAGTTATCAAGACCCGGAAGATCCTTCCGGAAGAGATGAAAATAATCTTGGAGATATGGCCACTCAAATGGCCAACCTTCAAGCTGAAGTGACAAGGTGGCGACAGGAAGCTGCGAGCAGGCTTCGCTCTCAAGCCACCCCAACCATCCCAGAAGTGCCCGAAGACGATGATCTTGATTATCCCGAAGCCCCGGAGAACGCCTCCTTCGACAATGAGTCTCCGCTGCATCCTGAGCTGCAGAAGGTTCGCTTTGATCCAAAGTTTAAAACTTCAAAGCTCTGTAAGTATGCCGGAGATGAAGATCCCGGAGAGTTCGTTCGGTCTTATGCCCTAGCAATTGAGGCTAGCGGCGGAGTTAGAGACACTATGGCGAAGTTCTTCCCTTTAGCTCTTCAAGGAGTGGCATTGAGATGGTTCTGGTCTTTGAAGCCAGGATCAATCAATTCATGGTCGCAGTTGAAGAGGAAGTTTATAAGCAACTTTCAGGGCACCTTCGTGCCTCCTATGTCAACAGGAAGCCTTTTCCAGGTGAAACAGCTCCCCGGAGAAACATTGAGGCAGTACTTTAAGCGCTTCGCTCATACGAAGTCACAAATTCGGGGGCTGTCCACATCTTCAGTGGTTGATGCAGCTCGGGAAGGCGTCAGTCATCAAGGCCTTCTGGATAAACTGCATCGGAAGAGCATCTCCTCAGTCTCTCAGTTAATGTCATACTTCGAGGAGTATGCGAGGTCAGAAGAGGGTTGGCTTCGGAGGACTGCTGCTACTTCGTCTATATTGCAAGAAGTCAAAGTAGAAGTGAAGACTTCGGCGCAGCCGCAGGAACCAGTCTTTGAAGTGCAACATGATTGGAGAAGAGGGCAAAAGCACCCTCGTTCTAAAGTTATGAATATTGCACCCCCACAGAAGTTTACACCAAGAGCTCCACAGTCTACGGGGAACAAGGCCAGCGGCTGGAGGCCGCCAGGGAAAACGGCTGGCAAGGGCCAGACCCTTTTCTGCTGCATTCACGGAGAAAATCGAAGCCATGCAACTGATACTTGCAAGGCTATACTTACCCTGAGGGGAGAGTACTTAGAGAGAACTTCGGGTCGAGGCAGTACCGACCGAAGTCCAGCGGCAACGCGCCCAGAGCCTGTCTAGGCTGTGGCGCGGATAGAAAATTTTGATGATGCAAGACACCCTCCGGTGGCCAATGTTATGCCACCTCCGAAGTAAGAGGAAGGGCAAGATAGAGGAAAAAGAGTAGTTCTCCCTATCTCCGGAGGAGGTACCCTCGGAAGCATGTCCAAGAGACATCGAAGAGAGTACGTTCGGGAAGTAGGTCATATTGGGACTTCGTCATCTGCAGCTGCAATGCTGGAGTGGTCTCACGTTCCGATATCTTTCTCTGCGGAGGATGCAGCTGGTATTAAGTTCCCGCACGCAGATCCATTGGTTATCACTGCTGATATTGCGGGCACTGAAGTCCGAAGGGTGTTAATTGACGGAGGTAGCTCGGCAGATATCAGTTTTGTTCAAGCCTTCGATCAGTTATGCATTTACAGGAAGCATCTTCTTCCAGCGGCTCGTCCTTTGCAAGGCTTCGCAGGACCCCCGCTTGATGCACTTGGTCAGATAGGCCTGGAAGTTACCTTCGGAGAATGTTTATTAGCCCGGACTAAAGAAGTAATTTTCGATGTGATAGATGCCCCGTATGCTTATAACGTCATCTTCGGAAGGGGCATGCTGAACCAGTTCGGAGCTATGGCGCATCACAATTACTTGTGCATGAAGATGCCCACACAAGCGGGAGTCCTTACAATCTTTGGAGATCAAGCCACTGCTCGGAGGGCGGAATATGGTCATGGTCCCCCTCTTGATCCGAGGCAAGTAAACAGTGTGCAAAATAATGAAGAAATTTTTTCAGCCTCCTCCGAAGCTTCGAAGAAGTCTTTTCCGAGACCAAGTCCTGAAGGAGAGATTGCAACGAAGGTCATTGTTAAAAATGGTAAAGAGTACACTTTTCAATTTGGTAAAGATTTACCTCCTGAAGTTGCAACCTCCTTGGAAAAGGTGGTGGAAGAAAATTTGAATGTCTTCGCTTGGAATGACGAAGATATCACCGGAGTCGATCGGGATATCATTGAACACAGTTTACTTGTAAACCCGAAGGCCCGACCTGTTCGACAAGGACTCCAGAAGATGTCCGCAGAGAGAGCTGCTCTAACTAAGGACGAAGTTGAAAAATTATTGAAGGCTGGGATTATCAGAGAAGTGGCTCACACAAAATGGTGAGCCAACACAGTCTTCGTCAGAAAGAAGTCTTCCGGGAAGTGGCGCATGTGCATTGATTTCACATCTTTGAATAAAGCATGCCCACGTGACCCCTACCCCATGCCCCGAATTGATCAACTGGTTGACTCCACCGCAGGTTCGGAGTTACTAAGCTTCCTCGACGCGTATTCTGGTTATCATCAAATATGGTTGAAGCGCGAAGATGAAATCAAGACAAGCTTCGTAACTCCTTCGGGAGTCTTCTGCTATGTAAGAATGCCCTTTGGCCTAAGAAATGTCGGGGCTACTTTTTCAAGATTAGTTGCTAAGGCTCTAGGTCATCAACTAGGTCGCAATGTGGAGGCCTATATGGATGATATTGTAATAAAGAGTGCTTTAAAGCACCAACATAGCCTAGACTTAGCAGAAACATTCAATAGCCTTCGGGCATGTGGGATCCGTCTTAACCCCGAAAAATGTATATTCGGAGCTAAGGCTGGAAAATTGTTAGGGTATTTAGTTTCAAGCAGGGGAATTGAAGCTAGCCCTACTCAAATAACTGCGCTGCAGAAGA
This sequence comes from Zizania palustris, assembly GCA_019279435.1. Classification (NCBI taxonomy): domain Eukaryota; kingdom Viridiplantae; phylum Streptophyta; class Magnoliopsida; order Poales; family Poaceae; genus Zizania; species Zizania palustris. The sequence goes on along the minus strand of JAAALK010000284.1, from coordinate 56,114,026 downwards.
TGGCTCCTCCGGAGAATTTAAAGCAAGTGCAAAAGCTGACTGGGCGTCTGGCCGCACTTAGCAGGTTTTTATCAAGGTTTGCGGAGAGGAGCTTGCCAATATTCAAAGCTTTGAAAGGGTCCGAAGATTTTGCATGGACACCGGAGTGTCAGAGAAGCTTCGAAGATATTAAAGATTATCTCAGTAATCTTGCTACACTCATGGTGCCTACTGTGGACGAAACCCTACTCCTGTACCTTGCAGCTACAGGTTCAGCTGTCAGCGCAGTCCTTGTCAGAGAAGTGGATTCCAATGGGAAGTTGGTCCAAAATCCTGTTTATTTTGTATCCGAAGCATTATCAGGAGCGAAGACAAGATACTCCGAACTTGAGAAGTTCGTTTATGCTCTGATAATGGCTTCGAGGATGCTAAGACATTATTTTTTGGCTCATAATGTAATTGTACCAACTTCGTATCCCTTAGGAGATATGCTCCGAAGCAAAGATTCCACTGGAAGGATTGGAAAGTGGGCAGTCGAGCTAGCACCCTTCGGCATATCTTTCTTGGCAAGGATAGCTATCAAATCCCAAGTCCTAGCAGACTTCATAGCAGAGTGGACTTCACCTGCGAATTTGACTCCGGAGAAATCAAGTGACGGAGTTTGGACTGTTTACTCCGATGGGGCTTTCCAAGCATCCGGAGCAGGCATTGGGGCAGTGTTGATTTCACCGTCAGGGCAAAGAGCAATGTACTCCGCAAGACTCAACTTTATGTCTACCAATAATATAGCGGAGTACGAAGGGATTTTATTGGGACTCCGGAAAGCACGTGCTCTAGGGGCTACAAGAATAATTATAAAGACAGATTCTCAGATAGTAGCAGGGCACGTAGACAAAAGTTTTCAAGTTCGGCATCCACAGCTTGCAAAGTACTTAGAAGAAATCCGCAAAATAGAAGCACACTTCAAGGGTATTTCCATTCGGAGTATACCAAGAGCGGAAAATGTGCAAGCGGACATTTTAGCGAAGGCTGCAGCCGGAGCTGTGGATGTGCCTGAAGAAGCTTTCTATGAGGAGCTCAATATACCTTCGATGCCACAAATTGCCTCTGCGGAGATTCTTTGCATTCCTAGTGCAGATTGGAAAGATTCGATCATAGAACTCTTGCAAGGAGGAACAAATTTGCCCGAAGAACCCCAGTTGTCAAGATTAAAGCTCAGAGCCAGAAACTATCAGTTAATCAACGGTATATTATACAAGGCCGGAGTATGTTCCCCTCTACTCCGATGTATATCTCAAATCGAAGGCCAAGAAATTCTTCGAGAAATTCACGAAGGCCTTTGTGGAAGCCATTTAGCCCCTAGAGCTCTGGCAGGAAAAACACTTCGCCAGGGGCTTTATTGGCCCACAATAACAGCTGATGCGGAGAGCTTGGTCCGCACTTGTCAAGGATGCCAGTGGATGGGTCGACGGAGTCATCGCCCACCAACAGCTCTTCAAGTCATTGCTCCGGTATGGCCTATGGCCAGATGGGGTATGGATTTAATTGGCCCCTTTCCGTTAGCAAAGGGAAATCTGAAGTTCGCAGTGGTAGCTATTGAATATTTTTCTAAGTGGGTGGAAGCAGAACCCTTAACAGCTATCACTTCGAACAATGTGTAGAAATTCTTCTGGAAGAACATTATTTGTCGGTTCGGAGTGCCTAGATACGTCACAGTTGATAATGGAACACAGTTCGACGCAGAACCCTTCAGGAAGTTTTGCGAAGACCTAGGCATTCAGCTATGTTTTGCTGCAGTGAGGCATCCTCAGTCGAATGGAGCCGTAGAACGAGCCAATGGAAATATTTTATCAGGGCTAAATCGAAGAATAGTAGGATTAGCAAAGGGACTGTGGACCGAATAGCTTCCGAAGATTCTGTGGTCCATTCGGACTACACAAACAAGGTCCACAGGTTTTACTCCGTTCAGACTACTATTCAGAGATGAAGCTATGACTCCAACGGAGCTCAAAGGGGGATCATTTCGCAGCACCGAACCGGACATTGAAGAAGAATGACAAGCTTCGTTAGATTTGTCAGAAGAAACAAGACTTCGGGCTGTAGCTAATTTATCAAAGTATCATCAGCAGACGAAGACTTGGTATGACCCGAAGGTTAAGCTCAATGAGTTAAGGCCGGGTCATCTTGTTCTACGAAGCATTATAGCACCAGGGAAGTTAGGCAATAAATGGGAAGGTCCATACCTAATTGTCCGTTCAGGGCGCCCTGGTTCGTTTAAATTAGCTAATTTAGAAGGTGAAGAGTTAGCACATACTTGGCATGCGGAGCACCTAAAGCGATACTTCGCATAAGGGCTCCTTGTAATTCGCTTGTAATCATCTCCTAAATTAATAAAACATATGACCCTGATAGTTGCCTTCCCCTCATAGACTTCCAGCTTCCGAGTGGACGCACTAGAACCGCGGGGTCGATCGAGAGGGAAGTGTCATTAAGCTGGGTTGTATTTTCGAACTTCGAACCCATAAAGTTCGAAGCATCCGACGTGGGGGCTGACATAATCCGGAGCCCAGGCCACCGGCTTGTAGGCATTCGTAAAAGAGCCCAAAACCACACCCTACGGAGTCCAAGCCATTGGCTGGTAGACTTCCATAAAAAGAGCCGAAGGTGGCCAAAACCCTACGGAGTCCAGGCTGCAGCTGGTAGACTTCCGTAAAAAGAGCCGAAGGTGGCCAAAATCTACGAAGTCCAAGCCATTGGCTGGTAGACTTCTGCAAAAAGAGCCGAAGGTGGCCAAAATCTGCGAAGTCCAAGCCATTGGCTGGTAGACTTCTACAAAAAGAGTCGAAGGTGGCCAAATTATACGGAGTCCAAGCCATTGGCTGGTAGACATCCGTAAAAAGAGTCCAAAGAGACCATTGCAAACTCCGAACCATTGGTTCGTCAGAGATCGCAAAAATAAGCCGAAGGTGCCTAAAGCAAAACAGCATTTGAACCATGAGCTTCGAATATCTGTTAACATAGTCCAAAGTGACAAATTTTTTAAGAGCACTAAAGTGTCCTGAAAGTTATCTCAAGTGATTTCTTTCATAAAACAAAGGTACTAAGCTACCATTCTTCCGACTGCAAAAAGTCGAAGACATTTCATAAGATTTCAAAAAATCTTTAAATGACAGAGGGGCTCCGAACCCCCAAAAAATTGTACTCCGAAGTTTTTTCTTTGCGCATAACCATCTTTGAATACATTTCAAAGTTGCTTATACCCAAAGAGGGGCTAGTAAATATGGAGACAATTTTAAATCGGCATTCATTATTGAAATAAATGTGTTTACAGATTACACTATGAAAAATTGGTATCTATACCAAGAAGGAATCGGAGACCTCTTCGGTCCCGAGAGCTAGCGGTGGAACGACTAGTTCCAACATCGGAAGTCCTAAGAACTTTACGTTTAACTCTCTTCCTCCCCTTCGAAGCTCTAAAATCCTTCTGCTCTTGTTGAAGCTCGGCCCAAGTTCGAAGCCGTTCGGGGCTTCTTTCCCAGCTTCTAAGATCTTCAGATCTTTTATTTCGAGCTTCACCTTCGTCTTCAGACCAAATAGTGTCTTCAGAAGACGAGGTGTTTGCGTTAACCTCTTTTTCTTCCTCTTTAATATAAGACAATACGTCTTTGATTACTTCGGGCGCAATTACGCCTGAGTCATCTCGAGGAATAAGAAATTGAGGACGCTTATAACTCTTTAGAAGTTCGAAGGTGTTCCATAATGAGCGAAGTTCGTTGTTAAGCTCTAACACTTCGATGTCTTCCATAAGAGGCAAAGCCTAAAAATATAACAAACAAGATTTTCATTGATAAATGTTTACAAGCATGAGCTTTACATAGTCAAAAAATCCTAAATAATTCCTAAACCTGCGGGTTCGGAGGAGGCTGACTGCTCGAAGCTTGGCACCGAACTTGCTTCTGACGTTGGCCTTCATCGATCCAAGCCTTGATCGCAGAACGACCTTCGGCTCTCCATGAGGTTTGAAAGGGTCGCTAGGCGGCAGTCACGCCTTCGGAAGGATTCAAGAGTCGCTCGTCGTCGAAGGTAATGGAGCCCTCTGCGCTCGGAGTGATTGTTCGGCCCAAATTCTCGTAGTAACGAAGTAGTCCGAGGGCAGACACTTGTCCGGAGAGTTCTCCATAACGAATGCCTGCCGTCTTCATTTGCTTCGCTGCTCCTTGGATCCTTTTTAGCCGGCGCAGCAGAGTCACGTTGTCATCCGAAGGAAGTGATCTAGTAGTACCGAAGTACTCCAGAACACCTAGCATCTGTTCGATGACCTCCGTAGCTACCTTCTCCGACTTAAGCTTTTCTTCAATTAGTGCATCCTTGCTCGAAGTCGTTTCTGCCAAAACTCCGGAAATCCTAGCATTCTCCATAGTTAAAATATTCTTCTGGTTTAGGAGTTGGCTAGCTTCCTCTTGGAGCCTTACAAGTTCGGACCCAGCACTAGCATGCTCCAACCGCACCTTTTCAATTTCAGCCCGAAGCACGATTCTTTCTGCTTCGAACTCCTTATTAGCAGCCTCCAAGCCCTGTCTGGCCCTACGCTCCGTTGAAATCATATTATCCATTTGAAGTACTCTAGCTTCGGAGAAAGATAAGTTGCAGCGCGGGCCAAGACTGCTTGCTGAGAAAAGAAAAAACTAAAGTAAGAAATTATTCATGTATAATTTGCTGCTGGTTCGAAGATGTACTCCGAACCCAATATAATTCGCTAAAGATATTGGCTCGAAGGTGCTCCGTACCTGGTAGGCCGCTCATTCTAGGGCAAAGTTAAGCTCTGAACTTTTCGCCCTGCTTAATTTTGCTACCAGCTCTGTCTCCCCGACTTTGCGACTCACTCGACCTAAAGGTTTGAGCAGAGTCCGAAGCCCAGTTTGCTCCAAGAAAGGAGTCAAAAGAGGGAGCATTGCCGAAGCCTTTTGGTCATCCCTGCTTGACGAAGGTCCGGAGCGTTCTCCTGAGGTCCTTGGAACTTCGGAAGATGGCCCCCCCTCAGTTGATTCACTTTCATCTGTTGACTCAGACGAAGTTGATCCTTGAGTAGGGAGAGGCTCTATTTGTCTTTTACCCCTTCCAGGCCCCTGTTGAGCGACCTCCGGGTGCGGCTCCGAAGTTGTCGAAGGCCCTTGAATTGGATCTTCGCGTTGTACTTCTACAAAAGGAGGCTCTGCAAAAGCAAAGGTATTATACATTGTATAATTTTGCAGAAAATAATAAAAGAATTATGCGAAGTTTACCTTCGATATTCTGGGGGCATTCGAGCACCGGACTGCTCGAAGGATCAAAGGTGAGGTCTTCGTCTGAATCTACAGTTAAAATTTCTGCTGCCGGAGTATCTCCGTGAGCAGTCCTCCCTTCATCCACAACTGAAGTTGTAGGAACTTCAACTTCATCTTCGCCCATAGGGGCTTCGATTTGCTCTTCTTGAGCATCCGGAGCTCTCACTTCTTCAATATTAACTTGAGGCTCCGGCATACCTGCAGTATCCTCAATGTGAATATCTTTTTGAGCTGCATCTTCATCAATCAACCTCACTAATAGTATACCTTCATCTTCTTTAGAACCGTAGATTGAGGTTCTTGAGCTGGAAGGCGCAGGATCCGAAGGTGCCGGGATTTTTTGGCTTCCGAGCCACCTTCTTCACCAGAGTCTTTGCGGAGCTCGAAGCTCCGGCTTCAGCTATCCTCTTCTTGGGTCCCTTCTCCGAAGGCACCCAGTCCGTCAGAGGGGGCGGAGTCATCACTAACATTCCCCCTACTCTGTTAAACCTTTCCCAACTCCCGACCAGTTTAATTCGCCATTCTTTTTCAGTCGGAGTTGGGGCACCCAAAATCTTCTCCGAAGCCCTTATAATTTGCTCTGAAGTAATAGGGGCTGAAGAAGCTAAAAAATAAATAATTCAAATTTGTCTTTCTTCGAAGTAAATTTGTATAATACATGTTGGTTTCGAAGTTACCTGCAGGGCTTTAAGTCAAGTTAATCTTGCGGAGACCGCCTTCCGAATCATCCTCGAAGATGACAGGCCAGTTGGCCATCAGCGGAGAAATTTGCAGGCCAAGGAATTCTTCGGCTAAGTCTCGCATGCTTAACCTTCGGCTAATCTTTTGAAGCAAGTTAAGACGAGCTTCGAGCTGACCTTCATTGGGCTGCACTAAGGCTTCTTTCCGGAATTGAATTTCTTTGAGGGGCCCGGCCAGAGGACTGCTTGCCCCAACTTCGGCATAGAACCATCTTAGAATCCAATCAGTATACCATCTGGCATTGATGGCCTTGGCAGGAAATTGAAGAGCATACTCATCTCGAAGCCTAAAGTTAATACTGCCGAAGGATACCACCACTTTCTCACCTCCGGAGCCTACGAAGGTCTTTGGCTGGCAAGTTGCTCTATGAAGTGCAGCGAAGATTTCTGCCCATCCTTCGCACCCTTCGGCTCTCAAGGCCCATTCGAAGATAGCCAATCTAGCTACCGCATTCGAAGATAATTGAGGGAGGGTTACATGGAACAGATCCAGTACCTCTGCCAGGAAGTCCACTGCAGGGAGGCCCAAGCCAGCTTCGAAGAAGGCTTCGAATACCACTACTTCTTCGGGTCTTGGCGTTGGAATCATCTCTTTGCCTGGCTTCCGAATCATAACTCCATTACTGATTTTTCCTCCCGCTGCAATTGCTAGTGACTCTCTTTTGCACGTAGAAGACCCCAACTGGAAGGACTGATCCAAATACTTTGTTGACGGTGGGCACAGACCTTGGTCATCGGCGATTTGGGGATTTCTCCCTTCTGCCGCCATGGATGTCCCCGCCGGCATCGAAGATCCCGCCGCCAACGCTGCCGCAGCTGCTGCTGCAGCCGCCTGCTGCCGAGCCAAGGCCGACGGAGGCGCAGATCCCTTAGTCTTCACCATTGCGGCTGCTGAATTGCTTTGAGGAAATGGAGGCTAGGGCTCAAGAACTCGAAGGGTTAAAAAGTTTTTGATTGCGAGAATGCGGTGAAAAGGTAACCGGGTAACTTCTAGGCCTTCTATTTATAGCCTAGATTTCACTTTTTTACCGTTAGTTCGTGTCGTTTCGCATTCCTGCCGTTACTTTTCCCCGAGATTAACGCTTACTACAGTTTCCGTTAGAAACAGAAACTTAATGGCTATTTTCTCTAAGTCTAAAAGACTTTCGAACTTCTTGAGTCGGTTCTAAGATAGTTCGAAAAGCAATTACCTTAAGACTGATTCGAAGTTCATATCTTCATGCATTTCGGAGATAAAATAAAAACCAATAACCCCTATGTTTGGTTATCTTTTCCTTCCGTATACAGCTCTCCTAACGTTACAGGTCAAACGGAGAAGCGTATTCGAGGGGCTACTGTTGGGGGAAAATATCTCATCTTCGGGGTTATTGCCGAAGCAACATAAAGGCAGACAGCAGATTCGAAGGTTCCCAGACGATCATCTTCGAAGATACCCGGAACCAAGTTCGAAGTACGAAGATAGGCATTGGTTCGGAGTACATCTTTGAACTAAGGCCCTCCAAGATCTTTTCTGCCAGCTAAGATGGAAGACTTATCTTCTTTCTCATTAGATTAGTCTTTTACCATTTTAGCCCTATTAAGGGAACCGAATAGTTTCCACTATGTCGGTTGTAATAGAGGGGTAAATAGGTCTTTTCCTTAATGTTTGGGCCTATAAATACCCCCCATTTCACCCTGTAATAGGGACCGAATACAAGTTATTCAATACACACATTCGAACTATTCTAAGTTATTATACTTTCGGAGGCTTAGAACAGTTTGCTTCACAAACACTTCGTTTGTTAGTTTCTTTTCCACAGAAACCTGTTAGCGTAATCTTTTACGCCAACACCCTCCGAAGAGGGTTGAAACACTATCGGCCAGTCAGCCATGAGGGGTGGAATTCGAAGAGCGATGAACTCTTCGGCGAGGTCGCTCATGCTCATGCGACTGGCCACTGAAGTCAATAGCCCTAGCCGCGTTGAGAGCAGGCTAGGGTTCGGGGTGACCTCCGCCTCCTTCCGAAACCAGATCTCTTGGAGGGGTCCGGCAAGGGGGGAGTCCTCTCCGACTTCGGCGTAGAACCACCGAAGGATCCAGTTAGTATACCATCGATCGTTGATGGCCTTCGCTGGAAAATGCTGGGCGTGCTCCCTCCGCAACTAGAAGTTGACGCTTCCGAAGGCCATTATCACTTTGGTGTCTGTAGGGCCATCTTGCGGCTTTGAATGGAAGATGGCTTCGTGGGTGGTGACGAAGACCTCTGATCGCCCTTCGCACCCTTCGGCTTGAAGTGCCAACTCGAAGATGGCCAGCCGGGCGATAGCATTGGGAGATATCTGAGGCAAGGTAATGTGGAACATGTCCAATACCTCAGATAAGAAATTGATGGTAGGAAGCCCCAGACCTGCTTCAAAGAATGCCTCGAAGACCACGACTTCTCCGCTTCGTGACCTCGGAGTTGATTCTAGTCTTGGGACCCGAGTCCTCATTCTGGACCCTAGCTTCCCTTCCACGTCTTCTTCGATAGATTCTACGGTGCTGGTGGATTGGCCGATGAGAAAGCTTTGAGGTATCTTCTTCTTGGATGGCGGGCGGAGTTCACGTGGATTCTTGGGCCAGGCGTCTCCCGGAGCTCCCGCCATTGCTGCTACTACTGAAGCCGCCCACGCTTGCCTCTGCGCCAAAGTACCCACCGCCGCTGGCACGGTGTGGCTGGTCCTCGCCATGGCTTGGTTGCTCAGGAAATTAAGGGAGTTGGAGGTTGAAGAAAGTAAGTTTCGAATGCTAGGAACGGTAAAAAGCCCTTGGTGAATTCCGATCCCCTTTTTATAACCTTCCGCTAGTTGCTGTGCTCCGATTACATTCACACTGTAGGTTCGACTTCCGTCACTGGCAGGTGGGTCCAGGAAGCGAAATGGTGTGAGTCCGCCGTAAATTTCGACCGTTACCTTTTGAGAGCGTGACGGCTACTTGTATAGTAACGGTTCTAAATAAACGGCTCTTCACGATGTTTGGACTTCGTAACGGTTCTCTTTCCCATGAAGCATTCACACGGTAGTTGTGGGCTCGAAGCTGTTGTCCGAATGCTTCGGGGTCAAAGACCCTTCGAATGACTGTAATGTGTTCAAACTTCTCTAAGTCTCTAAACATGAAAATGTTCCTTGCGTTACTACTTCCCTTCTATACAGGTCAAGTTCAGAGAAGCGTATTCGAGGGGCTACTGTTGGGGGAAAATGCTTCACTTTCAAGACTTAGAGATTAACAGTTCAAAATAACTTATCGGCTTTAGAGCTGATGGGCTTATGCACGAAGGTGGATGAGTCGTTAAGCCGAAGGGTGCTCCGACTTACGATCCGAAGGAACCCTCCACAGGATATGATGCTCCGGAACCAAACGACAAGGTTGATAAGATGTTTGGCTTATCTACTTGCTCCGGGTAGATTTTACCATTTTAACCCTGTTCAGGGTACCGAATAGTTTCCACTATGTCGGTTGTAATTGAGGGGTAAATAGGTCTTTTCCTTAGACTTTTTTGCCTATAAATACCCCCCTTCTTACCCTAAATAGGCATCAAATACTCAACTATTCAATACACACATTCAGACTACATAAGCTATTATTCAATTTGGAGGCTTGAGATAGTTCTTAAACACGAACTCACTATTTGTACGTTCTTAATCTTAGAGAACCTGTTAGCGTAATCTTTTACGCCAACAGGAGCGATTCAACCGGGTATGGAGCGTACTCGGAGTCGTCGCCCCTTCTCTTCCAGATTGGATTACTTCCGAGGCTAGTCCGAAGAAGAGGAAACTTGAGGATGGGACCTCGGCACCAGCTAAGACTCCCGTGAAGAAATTGGCCCATAAACCTAAGAACGTGGCCCCTTCCAAATCCGCTACTTTGTCTTGAGATTCATCTTGAGAAATGCAAAGGGTCTTTATAGACCTTGTTACCGGGGATGAAGAGGTGCAGGCAGATTTCGAAGTCCCGGCTACAGGTGACGCAGCGACTGTGCCGGCTGCGCAAGACGATTCGAACAGGTAGGGACTTCGAATGTCCTGCCAAGCCAAGAAGCCCCTGTCGCTGAAGGCGGAGTCGAAGTAACAACTGATCAAGCTTCGATTCTAGACGAAGTGATGACTGCTATTCCGGGAGAAGTTCCAACAGCTAATCCTTCGGTTCCCGACTCCGAATCCGACGAAGACTTTGAAGGGGCGTTCGATCCTCCAAGTAGTCCCATACTCGTTCGTCGATAGGGTTTCGAAGGTAAGCCTCATTAGAGCACCTTTTTCTTCATGTCCTAACAAATTATGCAATATATAATACCTTTGATTTTGCAGGATTGACCCCCATGGAGGCTGCCGTGAAGACTGCGCTTGAAACCTCGACATCTTTGAAGTCAATTCCGGAGGAGGTTATAAAAATGGGGCCCATAAAAGTTAAAGGGAAAGTGGATCCTTTTCCTACTCTGAACTCTGGATTAACCCTGTCGGAATCCACAGACGGAGGCCAATCCACGGAAGGTGGCCAATCCACCGATGTCTCCAGGGATGCGGCGCTGTGCTCCGGCCCTTCACCCAATGAAGACGACCAAAGAGCCCTGTCAATGATCCCCTCCTAGCTCCTTTCCTGGAGCGAAGGACCGGGCTTTAGACTCTGCTAGAGCCTTTGGCTCGAGCTAATCGTGAAGTCGAGGAGACTGACTTGGTGGCTATACTCGTGGAAGCCGAGGGGTCAGAGTTAGATGCAGCTTTGGAGCGGTTAGCATACTAGGTACGAAGTATCTACAATAACAGAGTTAGTTTCAACTTGTAAATAGTTTACTCACATTGATTTTTCCTTCAAAGCAAATAGTCTTGGCTCGAGCTGTGGCTGTTTCTAACGAGCGGGAATGTAATCGACTTAAGGAGAAAATAACTGCCCTCCAAGGGAGTCTTGATAGCTCCAGAATTTGAACTTCCAGCTTGGACGAGATGGTAGCAGCAGAAAGAAAAGCCAGACTTGGTCTAGAAGCTGCTAATCGGAAGCTCGAAGCCGAACAAATCGTGCTTCGGGCTGAAGTAGAAAGAATGCGAACGGAGCAAGCAACCATGGGGGCCGAGCTGGTCAAGCTCCGTGAGGAGCAGGCAAAGTTAATGGAAGAGGCCAACAACTTGCTCGGTCAGAAGAACTCCTTGGTTATGAAGGCAGACAGACTATCTTCTTTGATAGACGAGCTAGTCTTCGTCAAGGGATATTTTGGCCGAAGACAAGGTGAAGTCTGAGAAGGTAGCTGCAGAGACCATGGACAGCCTCCGGGGTGTCTTGGAATACTTCGGTACTTCTTGGACATTACCTTCGACTGGCGATGTCCCCCTGCTGCGAAGGTTGAAGATGATCCAAGAAGCAGCGAAGATGATGAAGACAATGGGTATTCAGTATGGAGAAATCTTCGGCCAAGTATCCGCTCTCGGAGGATTTCGCTACTATGAGGATCTAGGGCTATTAGTAGCACCAGACTCGGGGGTGGCTCCCATTACATTCGACGACAACCGGCTCTTAAACCCTTCTGAGGACGTAGCCGCAGCTTGGCAAGCCTTCCAAGCATGTTGGAGAGCCGAAGGTCGATCAGCGATCAAGGCTTGGATTGATGAAGGACTTCACCTGAAGCAAGCACGGTTGCAAGCTTCGAGCAGCCAGCCCCCACCAGACCCGAAGGTCTAGTTTTCCTTTGGGCTCTGAATATGTAAAAATTATGCTTTCATCTGTTATGAATGAAAACACTTATTTTGAAATGTTTTTAGGCTTTCTGACTTTTTATGGATGATGTCGCAGTGCTAGGGGTTAACGAAGAGATTCACCTACTATGGGCTACCTTCCAAACTTTAAGACCTCACAAACGCCCTCAATTTTCAATTCCTCTAGAAAGCTCCGGTGTAATTGCGCCCGAAATATGCAAAGATATATATTATCTTACATTAAAGTGGAGGAAAAAGAAGTTAACTTGGAAACTTCATCTTCTGAAGACATTGAATGGTCCAAAGAAGAAAATACTGCTGAAGAACAAACAAAGAAAAACCCAAAACAACTTCGAAGCTCGGAGAGAAGCCCCGAGCAACTTCGAACTTGGGCTGAACTCCAGTAGGAACAAACAGATTTCTGAGCTTCGAAAGGAGGAAGAAGAGTTAAACGTAAAGTTATTAAAACTCCCGACTCTGAAACTAGTCGTTTTAGCTTTAGCAGTAGTTCTAGGGATCAAAGGGGTCTTCGTTTCCTTCTTGGTATAGATACAAACTTTTCATGATGTAATGTAATCTGTTCGAATGATAAAGATTAAAGTTTCAAAATTGTCTCCCTACTTCCCAGCCCCTCTTTGGGTGTAAGCCACTTCGAAATTCGTCGAAAGTGGTTACGCGCAACAAAAATAACTTTAGTTAGGAGTACAATTTTGGAGGCTCAGAGCCCCTTAACAACTTAAAGATTGATTAAAATCTCAAAAAATATCTTCGACTACTTGGAGTCTGAAAACTGGTAACTTAGTACCTTTTATTTGAATGTAGTCACTTCGGACTCTTTTTTCGGATACCTTAGTATCCAAACAGTTGGTCGCTTTGGACTATTTTTATAGACGTTCTAAGCTATTAGCTCAAAGTCTATTTTGTTTGGCCTCCGTCGACTCTTTTTGCGAATGCTATCAAACCTAGTGGTTCGGAATTTACATAGTGGTCTCCTTTGACTCTTGTTATGGACGCTTTCAAGCCAGAGCTTGGAATCCGTATCATTTGGTCTCCTTGGACTCTTTTTACGGATGCTTTCAAGCCAGTGGCTTGGAATCCGTTTTTTTGTGACTTTCCCACCTCGTCGGAAGCTTCGAACCAGTGGTTCGAAGTCCACAAAATTGGTTCAAATGAATGACAGTTCCCTCACAGCCAACTTCGTTCCTCCAGTGTGTCCACTAGAAGTATGAAGTGTTTGAGAGGTAGGCATTATCTGAACCATGAACTTTAATAATTCAGAAGGTGTTTACAGGTGATTACAAGGAGCCCCTATGCGAAATATCGCTTTAAGTGCTCCGCATGCCAGGCATGCTTTAACTCTTCACCTTCTAAGTTAGCTAGTTTGAAAGAACCAGGGCGTCCTAAACGTAGAATAATATATGGACCTTCCCACTTATTTCCTAATTTCCCTAGTGCTATGATGCTTCGCAAAACTAAGTGACCTGGCTTAAGTTCATTAAGCTTAACCTTCGGGTCATACCAAGTCTTTGTTTGCTAGTTGATATTTCGACAAATTAGCCACAGCTCGAAACCTTGTCTCTTCTGTTAAATCAAGCGAAGCTTGCCTTTCTCCTTCTATTTCAGGTTCGGTGGTGCAAAGAGATCCTTCTTTAAGCTCTATCGGTGTCATAGCTTCATCTCTGAATAATAATTCGAAAGGAGTAAAACCTGTGGACCTTGTTTGAGTGGTCCGAATGGACCATAAAATCTTCGGGAGCTCTTCGGTTCACAGCCCCTTTGCGAACCCTACGATTCTTCGATTCAGCCCTGATAGAATATTACCATTGGCCCTTTCGACAGCTCCGTTAGATTGAGGATGGCGCACAGCAGCAAAGCATATTTGTATGACAAGATCTTCGCAAAACATACTGAAGGGCTCTGCCCCAAACTATGTCCCATTGTCGACTGTGAGCTATCGAGGCACTCCGAATCTGCATATAATATTCTTCCAGAAGAACTTTTGTACATTATTCGAAGTGATAGCTGTGAGGGGTTCTGCTTTGACCCACTTGGAAAAATACTCAATTGCTACCACTACGAATTTCAGATTTCCTTTTGCTACTAGGAAGGGGCCAATGAGATCCATGCCACATCTGGCCATGGGCCAAACTGGAGCAATGACTTGAAGAGTCATTGGCGGACAATGACTTCATCTTCCCATCCACTGACAACCTTGGCATGTGCGGACTAAGCTCTCCACATCAGCTACTATTGTAGGCTAATAAAGCCCTTGGCGAAGTGTTTTTCCTGCCAAAGCCCGAGGGGCCAGATGGCTACCACAAAGGCCTTCATGAATTTCTCGGAGCATCTCTTGAACTTCGGCTTGAGATATACATCGGAGCAGAGGGGAACATACTCCTGGCCTTATAGAGAATACCGTTGATTACATGATAATTTTGAACTCTTAATTTCAACCTCGAAAGTTGTGGCCCTTCTGGAAAATTTGCTTCACCTTGCAACAATTCTAAAATTGAGCTCCACCAATCAGTGCTTGGAATGCAAAGAAACTCCGCAGAAGGGATTTGTGGCCCCGAAGGCGAAGTAAGCTCTTCATAAAAGGCTCCTTCTGGAATATCCATTGCTCCTGCTGCAGCTTTCGCTAAAGTATCACCTTGCATATTTTCAGCTCTTGGTATACTTCGGATGGAAATCCCTTTGAATGCTGCTTCGATCTTATGGATCTCTTCCAAATATTTTGCAAGCTACGGATGACAGACTTGAAAACTTTTATCGACGTGCTCTGCTACAATTTGAGAATCTGTTTTAATAACAACTCTTGTAGCACCCAAAGCACGCGCCTTTCGAAGTCCTAACAAAATTCCTTCATACTCCGCTATATTATTTGTGGACTTAAAGTTGAGCCTTGCGGAGTACATTGCTCTTTGCCGTAAAGGCGAAATTATTAATGCTCTGATGCCTGCTCCAGATGCTTGGAAAGCTCCGTCGGAGTATATAGTCCAAATTACTTCATTTGATTTCTCTGGAGCCCATACTACAGATGGAGTTTGTTGGGGGAAAATACTTCATCCTCAGGGTTACTATTACGATAAGATGAAGACAGGCTATTTAGCTGAAGTTCTTTAACGTCCAACTCCGGCTTCACTGGGTCAAGTTCGAAGATTCGAGGTGAACTCTAGTTCGGAGTATATCTTTGAACGTAGACTCTTCAGAGAACCTCTTTGCCAGCTAAGACGGAAGGCTTATCTTCTTTCTCATTAGATTAGTCTTTTACCTTTTTAGCCCTATTAAGGGTACTGAATAGTTTCCACTATGTCGGTTGTAATAGAGGGGTAAAAAGACCTTTTCCTTAAGGTTTTGGCCTATAAATACCCCCCGTTTTACCCTGTAATGAGGATCGAATACTGAGTTATTCAATACACATCTTCGAACTGTTGTGAGCTATTATCCACTTCGGAGGCTTGAAATAGTTTACTTCACAAACACTTCGTTTGTTAGTTTCTAATCTTTAGAAACCTGTTAGCGTAATCTTTTACGCCAACAATTGGCGCCGTCCGTGGGGAACTTAGTCCAAAAAACTTCATTCTCTACCGAGTTCTCAAACCATGCCTCCCAAGAGGAGCTCAGGTGGTAGTCCTACTCGGAGGTCCCCTCGGACCTCCTGAGTAAGATCTTCAAACACAGCCGAGGTCGGAGGATCTTCGACATTTCCTCCACCCCAGACTCCCGAAGGAATTCCCCTTCCTCGAGCATACGGAGTTCCTCCCCCAACTCCATCCATACTTCGGCCAACCGGAGTCCCTCTTCCACCTCAGATTCCACTTCGGACTGACGCGTACAGTTCTCAAGACCCGGAAGGTCCTTCCGGAGGAGATGAAGATGGTCTTGGCGATATGGCCGCCCAAATGGCCAGTCTCCAAGCTGAAGTGGTGAGGTGGAGGCAAGAAGCCGCAGATAGGCTTCGTGCTCAGGCCACCCTGGTCATTCCCGATGTGCCCCAAGACGACGAAATTCCTTATCCTGAAGCCCTAGAGAACGCTTCCTTTGACAGCGAGTCTCCACTGCATCCCGAGCTACAGAAAGTGCGCTTCGATCCTAAGTTTAAAACTTCGAAGCTCTGCAAATATTCCAGAGACGAGGACCCTCGGGAGTTCTCCCGTTCTTATGCATTGGCAATTGAGGCCAGTGGAGGAGTGCAAGACACCATGGCCAAATGTTTCCCTCTAGCTCTTGAAGATGTGGCTGTACGGTGGTTTTGGTCCCTGAAGCCAGGGTCAATTAGAACCTAGGAGCAATTAAGCAAGAAGTTTATATGTAACTTTCAGGGTACCTTCGTACCCCCAATGTCTACAGGAAGTCTTTTCCAGGTGAAGCAGCTGCCTAGAGAGACTTTAAGACAATTTTTCAAGCGCTTCTCCCATACGAAATCGCAAATTCAAGGGATGACTACATCCTCCGTAGTTGATGCAGCTCGAGAGGGAGTTACCCATGTGGGCCTCCTTGATAAACTTCATCAGAAACAGATATCTTCTGTTGCTCAGTTGATGTCTTATTTAGAAGAGTATGCAAGGTCAGAAGAAGGGTGGCTTCGGAGAACTTCTTCAACTCCGTCAATCCTGCAAGAAGTCAAGTTGGAATTGAAGACTTCAACACCTTCGTAGGGGCCTAACTTTGAAGTTAACCATGACAGGCGTCGGGGGCAAAAGCATCCTCGTTCAGAAGTCTTGAACATTGCACCATAGAAATTTGCCCCTAAGACTTCGCAAGCTTCGGGAAGCAAGGCCAGCGGCTGGAGGCTGCTAGGGAAGCCGGCTGGCAAAGCCCATGCCTTCTTCTACTGCGTCCACGATGAGAATCTAAGTCACACAACTGATGCGTGCAAGTCTATACTCGCTTAAAGAGGTGAGTACCTTGGAAGAACCTCGGGTCAAGGCACTACTGACCGAGTTCCTTGTAAGGTGCGTCCGGAGCCTGTCCAGGCTGTGGCACGTATAGACAATTTTGACCCTGCAAGGCAACCTCCGTCGGTCAATATTATGCCACTTCCGAAGCAGGAAGATGGTCAAGATCGAGGGAAAAGAGTTGTCCTCCCCATTTCCGGAGGAGAGACTCTTGGTAGTATGTCGAAGAGGTGGAGAAGAGAATATGTCCAAGAAGTGGGCCATATTGGAACTTCTTCGTCCGCAGCTACCATGCCCGAATGGTCCCATGTGCCGATATCTTTTTCCGTAGATGATGCAGTTGGTATAAAGTTTCCACATGTAGATCCCCTTATCATCACTGCCGACATAGCAGGGACTGAAGTCCAGAGAGTACTGATTGATGGAGGGAGTTCAGCAGATATTATCTTCATCCAAGCCTTCGATCAGCTTTGTATCTCCAGGAAGCATCTTCTCCCAGCAGCTCATCCTTTGCAAGGCTTTGCAGGATCCCCTCTCGATGCCCTCGGCCAAATAGGTCTGGAGGTCACTTTCGGAGAGGGGCTACTGGCCAGGACGGAGGAGGTGATTTTTGATGTTGTGGATGCCCCGTATGCATATAATGTTATCTTCGGGAGGGGCATGTTGAATCAGTTCAGAGCTGTGGCGCATCATAATTATTTGTGTATGAAAATGCCCACACAAGCTGGAGTGCTCACTGTTTTCGGAGATCAGGCCACTGCACGAAGAGCAGAATATGGTCATGGCCCCCCTCTTGACCCAAGACAAGTGAACAACGTGCAAGGCAACCCGGAGGATATCTCTGCTTCAGGTGAACTGATGGGGGATTGGTCCCGATCTTCCGCTAGGTAAAGGATAACTTGGGTTGGTGGAGAATCTCGACGTTGGCGATCCAAGGCTCTGGTCCGGCGGATCAAAACCTTGCAATCGTTACACCACTGTCTCCGTTGGTTATCAACCACGCAGAACGTGATTGACCTTGCCACGAAGGCTAATTCCTACAAGCGAACCCAAGAACACAAGCAAGAACAGGAAGGATACAAGTCGAATGCCAAATCACAGACAAACGATGATAAGGTGAGGTTTCACAAATGCCAATGCAGCAGCCAATCGGTCCGGTGCAAGAGGCGGGATCTAAACACACAAGTGTAGATGCAAACAAAGCAAAACCTAACCCTAGAGGTGGCTGGCGTGAGAATATATAGGGCGGCAGCCTGTGGAAGGCGAACAGACACGGGCTGTGGGCTAGAAGGCGAACAGACTTGGACTATGGGCCAACACGGCCCAGTTCTGTCATGCAGGACTGTTTTAAACATACAGAACGACTCGAGACTCCAAATGAGGTGAAACCAACGGCAAACGATCCGTCTTCTCCTCATCTTTCCAAAAAGTCCAAGAACGCGCCAATCGGACTTCGTATGAGGAAGTTATGCCCATTTTGGTGCATGGTGGTCGATGTACTCCGAACCAGCGAAATATTGACTTCAAAACATCCGTGCGACTCCGTCTTCAACTCCAACTCTTCTATTCCATCTACCATGTTCCTAAGCAACAAAATATCACTAGTATTCAGTAGCATCCCGTCCAAACAAATATTAACATAGTTGCTAAGGAAAGAATTAACCTCATGGTTCAAGCGACGGGCACGGGCGCGTGTGATTGGTCCTTGTAGCTGAATTGTAGGTGGAGGCTCCATGTGTGTATCATGTGAAGTGATGTCCTCATCATGAACCTTCGAAGAAGTCCTTCCCAAGGCCAAGCCCCGAAGGAGAGATTGTAACGAAGGTTATTATCAAAGACAGCAAAGACTATTCATTTCAGTTCGACAAGGATTTGCCCCTAGAAGTCGCTACTTCATTAGAAAAAGTAGTTGAAGAAAATTTAGATGTCTTTGCATGGTCTGATGAGGACATTACCGGAGTCAGTCGGGATATTATTGAGCATAGTTTACTTGTTAACCCGAGGGTTCGGCCTGTCCGACAGGGACTCCGGAAGCTATCTGTGGAGAGGGCCATCCTTGCTAAAGCTGAAGTGGAAAAGTTGCTGAAAGCTGGGATTATCAGAGAAGTAGATCATACGGAGTGGCTAGCCAACCCAGTCTTCGTCAAGAAGAAATCTTCCAGGAAATGGCGCATGTGTATTGACTTTACATCTTTGAATAAAGCATGCCCCCGTGACCCCTATCCTATGCCCCGAATTGATCAATTGGTTGACTCCACTGCTGGTTCGGAGTTATTAAGCTTCCTGACGCGTATTCCGGTTATCATCAAATTTGGCTAAAGCGCGAAGATGAAATCAAAACAAGCTTTGTAACTCCTTCGGGAGTCTTCTGCTATGTAAGAATGCCTTTTGGCTTAAGAAATGCCGGGCAACTTTTTCGAGGTTAATTGCTACGGCTCTAGGTCATCAAATGGGCCACAGTGTAGAAGCCTATATGGATGACATTGTAATAAAGAGTGCTTTAAAGCACCAACATAGCCTAGACTTAGAAGAAACGTTCAATAGCCTTCGGGCATGTGGAGTCCGTCTTAACCCTGAAAAATGTATCTTCGGGGCTCAGGCTGGCAAATTGTTAGGGTATCTAGTTTCAAGCAGAGGGATCGAAGCTAGCCCTACTCAAATAACTGCATTGCAAAGGATGGCTCCTCCGGAAAATTTAAAGCAAGTGCAAAAGTTAACTGTCCGCCTTGAAGCACTTAGCAGATTCCTAGCAAGGTCCACGGAGAGAAGTTTGCCCATTTTCAAAGCATTGAAAGGGTCCGAAGATTTTGCATGGACACCGGAGTGTCAAAAGAGTTTTGATGATATTAAGAATTATCTTACTAACCTCGCTACACTCACGGTGCCTGTTGCACACGAAACCCTACTCCTTTACCTTGTGGCTACTAGCTCAGCAGTCAATGCAGTCCTTGTTAGAGAAGTTGAATTCAATGGGAAGTTGGTATAGAATCCAGTCTATTTTGTATCTGAAGCATTGTCTAGAGCAAAAACAAGATATTCTGAGCTTGAGAAGTTTACCTATGCTCTGATAATGGCTTCGAGGAAGTTAAGGCATTATTTCCTAGCACATAATGTGATTGTACCAACTTCGTATCCCTTGGGAGATATGCTCTGAAGTAAGGATTCCATAGGAAGAATTGGGAAATGGGTTGTTGAATTAGCACCCTTCGGCATCTCCTTCGTGGAAAGGACAGCGATTAAGTCACAGGTGTTGGAAGACTTTGTGGCAGAATGGACTCCCGCTGTAGTATGGGCTCCGGAGAAACAAAGTGAAGGAATTTGGACCATTTACTCCGATGGAGCTTTCCAAGCATCTAGAGCAGGTGTCGGAGCAGTAATAATTTCGCCTTCAGGGCAAAGAGCAATGTACTCTGCTAGGCTCAACTTTAAGTCCACTAATAATACAACGGAGTATGAAGGAATTTTGTAAGAACTTCGAAAGGCACGTGCTTTGGGGGCTACAACTTGCAAAATATTTGGAAGAGATCCGTAAGATTGAAGCAGCATTTAAAGGGATTTCCATTCGAAGTATACCTAGAGTTGAAAATATGCAAGCTGATACCTTGGCAAAAGCTGCAGCCGGAGCTATGGACATTCCGGAAGAAGCTTTATATGAAGAGCTCAATTCGCCTTCAGTAACACAGATCTCTTCTGCCGAAGTTCTTTGCATTCCATGTATAGATTGGTGGAGTTAAATTATGGAATTGCTGCAAGGAGAAGCAAATTTGCCTGAAGGGCCACAACTTTCGAAGATAAAGCTCAGAATTCGAAATTATCATATAATCAACGGTATTCTATACAAGGCCATAGTATGTTCCCCTCTGCTCCGATGTATATCTCAAGCCGAAGGTCAGGAGATTCTCTGAGAAATTCATGAAGGACTTTGTGGTAGCCATCTGGCCCCCCGAGCTTTGGCAGGAAAAACACTTCACCAGGGGCTTTATTGGCCTCCAACAGTAGCTGATGCGAAGAGCCTAGTTCGCACGTGCCAAGGTTGTCAATGGATGGGAAGAAGAAGTCATCGTCCGCCAACAACTCTTCAAATAATTGCCCCAGTGTGGCCCATGGCCAGATGGGGCATGGACCTTATTGGCCCCTTCCCAGTAGCAAAAGGAGATTTAAAATTCGCAGTGGTAGCAATTGAGTATTTTTCCAAGTGAGTCGAAGTAGAGCCCCTCACAGCTATCAATTCGAATAATGTACAAAAATTTTTCTGGAAAAGTATTATATGCCGGTTCGGAGTGCCTCGGCAGCTCACAGTTGATAATGGGGCATAGTTTGATGCACATCCCTTCAGGAAGTTTTGTGAAGATCTTGGCATACAAATATGCGTCGCTGTAGTGCACCATCCTCAGTCTAATGGAGCTATTGAAAGAGCCAATGGTAATATCTTGTCAGGGCTGAATCGAAGAATATTAGGATTGGGAAAAGGACTGTGGACTGAAGAGCTCCCAAAGATTTTATGGTCCATTCGGACCACTCAAACAAGGTCCATAGGTTTCACTCCTTTCAGACTATTATTCGGAGATGAAGCTATGACGCCAACGGAGCTTAAAGGAGGATCCCTTCGCAGCACCGAACCGGAAATAGAAGCAGAAAGGCAAACTTCGTTTGATTTAACAGAAGAAACAAGACTTCGAGTTGTCGCCAATTTGTCATAGTATCAGAAGCAGGCGAAAACTTGGTTTGACCCGAAGGTTAAGCTTAATGAACTTAAGTCGGGTCATCTGGTTTTGCGAAGCATTATAGCACCAGGGAAATTAGGGAATAAGTGGGAAGGTCCATATATAATTCTCCGCTCAGGACGCCCTGGTTCTTTTAAGTTAGCTAATTTAGAAGGCGAAGAGTTAAAGCATGCCTGGCATGCGGAGCACTTAAAGCGATATTTCGCATAGGGGCTCCTTGTAATAATTTGTAAACATCATCTGAATTAATAAAGTTCATGGTTCAGATAATGCCTACCTCACAAACACTTCCTACTTCTAGTGGACGCACTGGAAGAACGAATTTGGCGGTGAGGGAAGTGTCATTAATTTGAACCAATTTTTTGGACTTCGAACCACTAGTTCGAAGCTTACGACGAGGTGGGAAAGTCACTGAAAAATGGATTCCAAGCCACCGTATTGAAAGCATCCATAAAAAGAGTCGAAGAAGACCAAACACTATGAATTCCAAGCTCCGGCTTGAAAGCATTCGTAAAAAAGAGTCCAAGGAGACCACTGCGAATTCAAAAGCACCGGTTTGATAGCATTCGCAAAAAGAGCTGAAGGAGGCCAAACAAAACAGAGTTTGAGCTGATAAGCTTCGAATATCTGTAAAAAGAGTCCAAAGTGACCAATCGTTTTGGACACTATGGTGTCCAAGAATTTAGTCCGAAGTGACTACTTTCAAACAAAAGGTACTAAGTTACCAGTTTTCAGACTCCAAGTAGTCGAAGACATTTTGGAGATTTTAATTAATCTCCAAGTTGCTAAGGGGCTCCGAACCTCCCAAATTGTACTCCTAAGTCTTTTTCTTTGCGCCTATCCATCTTCGACTGCACTTAGAAGTTGCTTGCGCCCAAAGAGGGGTTGGGAAGTAAGGAGACAATTTTGAAATCTTAATCTTTATTATTCAAACAGATTACATTACATTACGAAAAATCTGTGTCTATACCGAGAAGGAATCAAAGACCCCTTTGATCTCTAGAGCTACCACTAAAGCCGGAACGACTAGTTCCAAAGCCGAGAGTTCTGATAACTTTACGTTTAATTCTTCTCCCTCCCTTCGAAGCTCGAAAATCTTTTTGTTCCTGTTGTAGTTCAGCCCAAGTTCGAAGTCACTCGGGGCTTCTCTCCTAGCTTCAAAGTTCTTCAGGCTTCTTTCCTTAATATAAGATAATATATCTTTACATATTTCGGGCGCAATTGCACTAGAGCATTCTCGAGGAATAAAAAATTTAGGTTGTTTGTGAAGTTTTAAAAGATCGAAGGTAGCCCATAGTAGGCGGAGTTTTTCGGTAACATTTAATACTTCGACATCATCCATACGACGTTGGGAATCCTAAAAACATGATAAATAAGTTTTCATTCATAATATATGAAAGCATAATTTTTACATATTCAGACCCCTGAACAAAACTAAACCTGCGGGTCCGGCGGAGGCTAGCTGCTCGAAGCTTGAGACCAAGCTTGTTTTTGGCGATGCCCTTCATAGATCCAATCCTTGATCGCTGTTCGACCTTAGGCTCCCCATGAAGCTTGGAAGGCTTGCCAAGCTACGGCCACATCTTCCAAAGGGTTTAGAAGTTGGTTGTCGTCGAAGGTAATGGGAGCTGCCCCCGAATCTGGTGCTACTGATAGCTCTAGATCCGCGTAGTAGTGAAGTACTCTGAGAGCAACTACTTGGCCGGAGATTTCTCCATACCGAATACCTGCTGTCTTCATCATCTTTGCTGCT
The DNA here is from genome assembly GCA_019279435.1 of Zizania palustris. Classification (NCBI taxonomy): domain Eukaryota; kingdom Viridiplantae; phylum Streptophyta; class Magnoliopsida; order Poales; family Poaceae; genus Zizania; species Zizania palustris. Next base: position 56,090,909 of record JAAALK010000284.1, on the reverse strand, counting down.
CCTTGGATCATCTTTAGCCGTCGCAGTAAGGCAACGTTGTCATTCGAAGGTAGTGTCCAAAGAGTACCGAAGTACTCTAGAACACCTAAAAGATTATTCATGACCTCCGCAGCTACCTTAGCCGACTTCACTTTATCTTCAATTAAGGCATCCCTTGACGAAGTTAGCTCATCTACCACAGAGGATAATCTAGCTGCCTCCATAGCTAAAGATCTCTTCTGGCTAAGCAGGTTACTGGCTTCCTCCATGGCCTTATTCTTCTCCTCTTGAAGCTTAGCCAGCTCAACCCCCGCCGTGGCATGCTCTGCTCGCATTTTCTTTATTTCAGCCCGAAGCACAATTTGTTCGGCTTCGAGCTTCTTATTTGCAGCCTCCAGACCAAGTCTGGCCCTCCTCTCCACTGCAACCATCTCGTCTAAACTAGAGATTCGAACTTTGGAGCCTTCAAGACTCCTTTGGAGAGCAGTAATCCTCTCCTGAAGACGAAGGCTTCCTCGTTCGTTCGAGACGGCTGTAGCTCGAGCCAAGACTATTTGCTGCGAAGAGAAAAAGCAAGGTGAGGAATTGTTCATAAGTTGAAATTAATCTTGTTTTGCAGATACTTCATACCTGGTATGCCGCCCGTTCTAAGGCTGCGTTCAGCTCCGAGCCCTCAGCTTCGCTAAGTATGGCTACTAAGTTTGTTTCCCCAACTTCGCAGTTAGCTCGATCTAAAGGCTCGAGTAGGGCCCGAAGTCTGGTCCTTCGGTGTAGAAAAGGAGCTAGGAGGGGGAGCATGGACAGAGCCCTCTGATCGTCTTCATTCGGCAAAGGGTCGGAGCGTTGCGCTGCATCTTCAGAGACCTCGGTGGACTGGCCCCCCTCCGTAGATTGACCTCCGTCTGTTGATTTGGACAGAGTTAATCCTATGTTCGGAGCAGGAAAGGGGTCCATTTTGCTTTTATCTTTTCCAGGTCCCATTTGCGCAGTTCCTAGAACCGACTCCGGAGATGTCGAGGTCCTAGGAGCAGTATCCACGGGAGGAGTCACCTCCATGGGAGCGGACCCTGCCGAAACAAAGGTATTATATATATTGCATAATTTTGTAGGGCAAAGGAAAAGGCGGTTCTAATGAAGTTTACCTCCAAAGTCCTGTCGGTGGATGAGTATGGGGCTACTCGGAGGGTCGAAGGCCACTTTGAAGTCATCATCGGACCCGAAGTCTGGAACCGAAGGGTTGACTGTTGGAGCCTCCCCTGGAGCAACCACTACCACTTCGTCCAGAATAGAAGCTTGTTCAGCTGTAACTTCGACTCCGCCTTCAGTAGTAGGGGCTTCTTGATGCGGCAAGTCAGGCTGGACGCTTGAGGTCCCAGCCTGTTCGGAGCTACCTGGAGCATTTGGCACGCTTGGTGCATCGCTACTCTCTACAACGTTTGTCTGTGCTTCATCTTCGGCAATTAGGTCCACGAGGACCCTTCTCTCATCTTTAGATGAATCGGAGGGCGAAGACACATGTCTTGAAGGAGCCACACTCTTCGGCTTTCGGGCTAGTTTTTTTCTCTGGGGTCTTGGCTGGAGCCGAAGTCCCAGTATCCGCTTTCCTCTTATTCGGCCCTTGTTCAGAAGGTACCCAGTCCGGAAGAGGGGGGCTGCAACTCCGAGTACGCCCCATACTCGGTTGAGTCGCTCTCAACTACCCACTAGCTTTGTTCTCCACTCTTTTTCGGCCGGAGTTGGAGCTCCCAGAATCTTCGCCGAAGCTCGAAAAACTTTCTCCGAAGTCATAGGGGCTTGAGAAGCTGAAAGATAAGTTTGCATTAGTCATTTCATCAAACAATCGTATATAAAACATGTTGTTTCTCAAAGCTACCTGCAGGGCTCGAGTTCGAAGAAATTTTCGGAGTCCACCCTCTAGATCTTATTCGAATGTGATAGGCCAGTTGGCCATCAGAGGTGGAATTTGGAGCCCGATGAACTCCACTGCTAAGTCTCGCATGCTCATGCAGCGACTAATCCTTTGGAGCAGGCTAAGGTGAGCTTCGAGTTGGCCGGGGTCTGGGTGAACTTGGGCTTCTCTTCGGAAGTTTATGTCTTGCAGAGGTCCAGCCAGACGGTTGCCTGCTCCAACTTTGGCATAGAACCATAGGAGAATCCAATATGTGTACCATCTGGCGTTGATGGCTTTCACTAGAAATCACAGTTGGAATTCATCCCGGAGTCCGAAGTTAATACTGCCAAAGGCTACTACAATTTTATCCCCTCCGGCGCCTTGGTATGTTTTTGGTTGGCAAGATGCCCTATGCAGTGCTGCAAAACTTTCTGCTCTTCCTTCACAGCCTTCAGCTCGTAGCGCCCATTCGAAGATGGCCAAGCGCGCTATTGCATTCGGAGATAGTTGAGGAAGGGTAACATGAAACATATCCAATACCTCCGATAGGAAGTCCACTACTGGGAGTCCTAACCCCGCTTCGAAGAAGGCTTCGAAGACCACAACTTCTCCAGGCCGTGGTGAAGGGATGGCCTCCTTTCTAGGTTTCCGGATGATGACCTCTGAACTAATCTTCCCCTCTACCACCGCTGCGATCGTCTCCCTCTTGCAGGTAGATGGCCCCAGTTTATAAGACTGGTCCAGATACTTCGAAGAAGCCGAGAGTAGATCATGAGGACCGAACTGTTGGGTATTCCCCGCCGGAGCCACCACCGCCGCTGTTGCTGCTACCGAAGGAGCCGCCGCCACTCCTGCTGGTGCCGCCACTGTTGCTGCTGCTACTGTCACAGCTTGTTGCCGGGCTAGGGCCAAAGTCGCACTAGGAGCCTTGAAGCTAGTTTTTGCCATTAATTCGCACCGAATGCTAAAGCTAGAGTTTGGAGGCTAAAGATTTGTTGCGCAAAGACGGTGAGAAAGGTATTCGAGAAGTATCTGGGTCCTCTATTTATAGCCCAGGTTCGCGATTTTTTACCGTTCACATTTGACGTTTCGTATTCTTGACCATTACTATTTACGAAGTAAATGCACCGCGTAACTTCTTATGAAAGGAAAAGGCCAATGGCTATTTCTTCTAAGTCTAAAAGGCTTTCTGACTTCTTAAGTTAATTCTGGGATTGTTCGAATGTAACTTCTGTTGGCGTAAAAGATTACGCTAACAGGTTTCTGTGGAAAAGAAACTAACAAACGAAGTGTTTGTGAAGCAAACTGTTCTAAGCCTCCGAAAGGATAATAACTTAGAATAGTTCGAAAGTGTGTATTGAATAACTTGTATTCGGTCCTTATTACAGGATGAAATGGGGGGTATTTATAGGCCCAAACATTAAGGAAAAGACCTATTTACCCCTCTATTACAACCGACATTAAGGAAACTATTCGGTTTCCTTAATAGGGCTAAAATGGTAAAAGACTAATCTAATAAGATAGAAGATAAGTCTTCCATCTTAGCTGGCAGAAAAGATCTTGAAGGGCTTTAGTTCGAAGACATACTCCGAACCAATGCCTATCTTGTGCTTCGAACGGGGTTCCGGGTGTCTTCGAAGATGATCTTCTGAGAACCTTCGAACCTGATGACTGCCTTTATGTTGCTTCGGCAATAACCCCGAAGATGAGATATTTTCCCCCAACAGTAGCCCCTCGAATACGCTTCTCCGTTGATCTGTAACGTTAGGAAAGCAGTATACGAAAGGAAAAGATAACCAATCATAGGGGTTATTGGTTTTTATTTTATCTCCGAAATGCATGAAGATATGAACTCCGAATCAGTCTTAAGGTAATTACTTTTCGAACTATCTTAGAACTGACTTAGGAAGTTCGAAAGTCTTTTTAGACTTAGAAGAAATAACCGTTAGTTTCTGTTTCCAACGGAAACTGTAGCAGGCGTTAATTTCGTAAAAGAAGTAACGGCAGGAATGCGAAACGACATGGATTAACGGTAAGAAAGTGAAGTCTAGGCTATAAATAAAGGGCCTAGAAGTTACCCGGTTACCTTTTCACCGCATTCTAGCAATCAAAAACTTTTGAGCCCTTTGAGTTCTTGAGCCCTAGCCTTTGAGTTCTTGAGCCCTAACCTCCATTTCCTCAGAGCAATCCAGCGATCGTGATGGCGAAGACCAAGGGATCTGCGCCTCCTTCGGCCTTGGCTCGGCAACAGGCGGCCGCAGCAGCAGCAGCGGCAGCGTTGGCGGCGGCACCTCCGATGCAGGCGGCGACATCCATGGCGGCAGGGGGGAGAAATCCCCAAATCGCCGATGACCAAGGTCTGTGCCCGCCATCGACCAAGTATTTGGATCAGTCTTTTGAATTGGGGCCTTCTACCTGCAAGAGAGAGTCTTTGGCAATCACAGCAGGGGGAAAAATTAGTAATGGAGTTATGATTCGGAAGCCGGGCAAAGAATTGATTCCATCACCAAGACCGGGAGAAGTAGTAGTATTCGAAGCTTTCTTCGAAGCTGGCTTGGGCCTTCCTGCTGTAGACTTCTTGGCGGAGGTATTAGATCTGTTTCATGTAACCCTCCCCCAATTATCTCCGAATGCAGTAGCTAGGTTAGCTATCTTTGAATGGGCGCTGAGAGCCGAAGGTTGTGAGGGGAGGGCAGAAATCTTCGCTGCACTTCATAGAGCAACTTGCCAGCCGAAGACCTTCGTAGGCTCCGGAGGTGAAAAAGTGGTAGTATCCTTCGTCTCTATCAACTTTAGGCTTCGGGATGAATATGCTCTTCAGTTTCCTGCCAAGGCCATCAATGCTAGATGGTATACTGATTGGGTCCTGAGGTGGTTCTATGCCGAAGTTGGAGCGAGCAGTCCTCTGGCTGGGCCCCTCAAAGAAATTCAATTCCGTAAGGAAGCCTTAGTGCAGCCTGACGAAGGCCAGCTCGAAGCTCGACTTAACCTGCTTCAGAAAATTAACCGAAGGTTAAGCATGCGGGACTTAGCCGAAGAATTCCTCGGACTGCAAATTCCTCCGCTGATGGCCAACTGGCCTATCATCTTCGAGGATGACTCGGAAGGCGGTCTTCGCAAGATCAATTTTACTTCGAGCCCTGCAGGTAACTTCGAAACCAACATGCATTGTACATATTTACTTCGAAGAAAGACTAACTTGAATTATTTTTAGCTTCTTCAGCCCCTATTACTTCAGAGCAAATTGTAAGGGCTTCGGAGAAGATTCTGGGTGCCCCAACTCCGACGGAAAAAGAATGGCGAATTAAATTGGTCGGGAGTTGGGAACAGTTTAACAGAGTATGGGGAATGTTGGAGTTAACTCCGCCCCCTCTGATGGACTGGGTGCCTCTGGAGAAAAGACCCAAGAAAAGAATGGCTGAAGCCGGAGCTTCTAGCTCCGCAAGGACTCCGATGAAGAAGGTGGCTCGGAAGCCAAAAAATCTCGCACCTTCGAATCCTGCGCCTTCGAGCTCAAGAACCTCAATCTCTGGTTCTAAAGAAGATGAAGGTATATTATTAATGAGATTGATTGATGAAGATGCAGCTCAACGAAATATTCACATTGAAGATACTGCAGGTATACCGGAGCCCCAAGCTAACATTGAAGAAGTAAGAGCTCCGGATACTCAAGAGGAGCAAATCGAAGCCCCTATGGGTGAAGAGGAAGTTGAAGTTCCTGCAACTTCAGTTGTGGAGGAAAGGACTGCTCACGGAGATGCTCCGACAGCAGAAAATTTAATTGTGGATTCAGATGATGACTTCACCTTTGACCCTCCGAGCAGTCCGGTGCTCGATCTCCCGGAAAATGTCGAAGGTAAATTTCGCATGATTCTTTATCATTTTCTGCACAAATATACAATGTATAATATTTTTGTTTTTGCAGAGCCTCCTGCTGTAGAAATACCTCACGAAGACACAATTCAAAGGCCTTCGACAACTTCGGAGCCACACCCGGAGGTTACTCAACAGGGGCCTGGAAGGGGTAAAAGGCACATAGAGCCTCTTCCTCCTCAAGGATCGACTTCGTCTGAATCAACAGATGAAAGTGAATCAACTGAGGGGGGGCCATCTTCAGAAGTTCCAAGGACCTCAGGAGAACACTCCGGAGCTTCGTCAAGCAGGGAAGATCAAAAGGCTTCGGCTCTGCTCCCTCTTTTAACTCCTTTTTTGGAACAAAGAAGAGGGCTTCGGACTTTGCTCAAACCTTTAGGTCGAGTGAGTCGGGAAGTCGGGGAGACAGAGCTAGTAGCAAAATTAAGCAAGGCGAAGAATTCGGAGCTTAATGTTGCTTTGGAACGAGCAGCTTATCAGGTACGGAGCACCTTCGAACCGATATCTTTAGCAAATTATATTGGGTTCGAAGTACATCTTCGAACCAGTAGCAAATTATGAATGAATAATTTCTTACTTCAGTTTTTTCTCTTCTTAGCAAGCGGTCTTGGCCCGCGCTGCAGCCTTATCGAACGAAAATGAAATTGCTCAGCTTCGGGAAGAAAATGAAGCTCTGAAACGCAACTTATCTTTCTCCGAAGCTAGAGTACTTCAAATGGACAATGTAATTTCAGCGGAGCGCAGGGCCAGACAGGGCTTGGAGGCTGTTAATAAGGAGCTCGAAGCAGAAAGAATCGTGCTTCGGGCCAAAATTGAAAAGGTGAGGTCGGAGCATGCTAGTGCTGGGTCCGAACTTGTAAGGCTCCAAGAGGAAGCTAGCCAACTCCTAAACCAGAAGAAAGATTTAATTACGGAGAACGCTAGGATTTCCGGGGTTTTGGCAGAAACGACTTCGAGCAAGGATGCGCTAATTGAAGAAAAGCTTAAGTCGGAGAAGATGGCTACGGAGGTCATCGAACAGATGCTAAGTGTTCTGGAGTACTTCGGTACTACTGGATCACTTCCTTCGGATGACAATGTGACTCTGCTGCGCCGGTTAAAGAGGATCCAAGGAGCAGCGAAGCAAATGAAGACGGCAGGCATGCGTTATGGAGAACTCTCCGGACAAGTGTCTGCCCTCGGATTACTTCGTTACTACAAGGATTTGGGCCGAACAATCACTCCGAGCGCAGAGGGTTCCATTACCTTCGACAACGAGAGACTTTTGAATCCTTCTGAAGGCGTGACTGCCGCCTGGCGAGCCGTTCAAACTTCATGGAGAGCCGAAGGTCGTTCTGCGATCAAGGCTTGGATTGATGAAGGCCAACGCCAGAAGCAAGTTCGGAGCCAAGCTTCGAGCAGTCAGCCTCCTCCGAACCCGCAGGTTTAGGAAATATTTAGGATTTTTTGATTATGTAAAACTCATGCTTGTAAACATTTATCAATGAAAGTCTTGTTTGTCATATTTTTAGGCTTTGCCTCTTATGGAAGATATCGAAGTGTTAGAGCTTAACAGCGAACTTCGCTCATTGTGGAACACCTTCGAACTTCTAAAGAGTTATAAGCGTCCTCGATTTCTTATTCCTCGAGATGACTCCGGCGTAATTGCGCCCGAAGTAATCAAAGACGTATTGTCTTATATTAAAGAGGAAGATAAAGAGGTTGACGCAAACACCTCGTCTTCTGAAGACACTAACTGGTCTGAAGACGAAGGTGAAGCCCAAAATAAAAGATCTAAAGATCTTAGAAGCTGGGAAAGAAGCCCCGAGCGGCTTCGAACTTGGGCCGAGCTTCAACAAGAGCAGAAGGATTTTAGAGCTTCGAGGGGGAGGAAGAGAGTTAAACGTAAAGTTCTTAGAACTTCCGATGTTGGAACTAGTCGTTCCACCCCTAGCTCTCGGGACCGAAGAGGTCTCCGATTCCTTCTTGGTATAGATACCAATTTTTCATAGTGTAATCTGTAAACACATTTATTTCAATAATGAATGCCGATTTAAAATTGTCTCCATATTTACTAGCCCCTCTTTGGTTATAAGCAACTTCGAAATGTATTCAAAGATGGTTATGCCAAAGAAAAAACTTCGGAGTACAATTTTTTGGGGGTTCGGAGCCCCTCTGTCATTTAAAGATCTTTTGAAATCTTATGAAATGTCTTCGACTTTTTGCAGTCAGAAGAATGGTAACTTAGTACCTTTGTTTTACGAAAGAAATCAATTGAGATAACTTTCAGGACACTTTAGTTTCTTAAAAAAATTTGTCACTTTGGACTTATGTTAACAGACATTCGAAGCTCATGGCTCAAATGTTGTTTTGCTTTAGCCACCTTCGGCTTGTCTTTGCGATCTCTGACGAACCAATGGTTCGGAGTTTGCAATGGTCTCTTTGGACTCTTTTTACGGATGTCTACCAGCCAATGGCTTGGACTCCGTATAATTTAGCCACCTTCGGCTGTTTTTGCAGAAGTATACCAGCCAATGGCTTGGACTTCGCAGATTTTGGCCACCCTCGGCTCTTTTTACGGAAGTCTGCAAGCTGCAGCTTGGACTCCGTAGATTTTGGCCACCTTCGGCCTCTTTTTACGGAAGTCTACCAGCCAATGGCTTGGACTCCGTAGAATGTGGTTTTGGGCTCTTTTACGGATGCCTACAAGCCGTTGGCCTGGGCTCCGGATTATGTCAGCCACCACGTCGGAGGCTTCGAACTTTATGGGTTCGAAGTCCGAAAATACAACCCAGCTTAATGACACTTCCCTCTCGGTCGACCCCGCGGTTCCAGTGCGTCCACTCGGAAGCTGGAAGTCTATGAGGGGAAGGCAACTATCAGGGTCATATGCTTTATTAATTTAGAGGTGATTACAAGCGAATTACAAGGAGCCCTTATGGAAAGTATCGCTTTAGGTGCTCCGCATGCCAAGTATGTGCTAACTCTTCACCTTCTAAATTAGCTAATTTAAATGAACCAGGGCGCCCCGAGCGGACAATTAGATATGGACCTTCCCATTTATTGCCTAACTTCCCTGGTGCTATAATGCTTCGTAGAACAAGATGACCCGGCCTTAACTCACTGAGCTTAACCTTCGGGTCATACCAAGTCTTCGTCTGCTGATGATACTTTGATAAATTAGCTATAGCCCGAAGTCTTGTTTCTTCTGACAAATCTAACGAAGCTTGTCTTTCTTCTTCAATGTCCGGTTCGGTGCTGCGAAATGATCCCCCTTTGAGCTTCGTTGGAGTCATAGCTTCATCTCCGAATAGTAGTCTGAACGGAGTAAAACCTGTGGACCTTGTTTGCGTAGTCCGAATGGACCACAGAATCTTCGGAAGCTCTTCGGTCCACAGTCCCTTTGATAATCCTACTATTCTTCGATTTAGCCCTGATAAAATATTCCCATTGGCTCGCTCTACGGCTCCATTCGACTGAGGATGCCTTACTGCAGCAAAACATAGCTGAATGCCTAGGTCTTCGCAAAACTTCCTGAAGGGTTCTGCGTCGAATTGTGTTCCATTATCAACTGTGAGATATCTAGGCACCCCGAACCGGCAAATAATGTTCTTCCAGAAGAATTTCTGTACATTGTTCGAAGTGATAGCTGTTAAGGGCTCTGCTTCCACCCACTTAGAAAAATATTCAATAGCTACCACTGCGAACTTCAGATTTCCCTTTGCTAACGGAAAGGGACCAATTAGATCCATACCCCATCTGGCCATGGGCCATACCGGAGCAATGACTTGAAGAGCTGTTGGTGGGCGATGACTCCGTCGACCCATCCACTGGCATCCTTGGCAAGTGCGGACCAAGCTCTCCGCATCAGCTGTTATTGTGGGCCAATAAAGCCCCTGGCGAAGTGTTTTTCCTGCCAGAGCTCTAGGGGCTAAATGGCTTCCACAAAGGCCTTCGTGAATTTCTCGTAGAATTTCTTGGCCTTCGGCTTGAGATATACATCGGAGTAGAGGGGAACATACTCCGGCCTTGTATAATATACCGTTGATTAACTGATAGCTTCTGGCTCTGAGCTTTAATCTAGACAATTGGGGCTCTTCGGGCAAATTTGTTCCTCCTTGCAAGAGTTCTATGATCGAATCTTTCCAATCTGCACTAGGAATGCAAAGAATCTCCGCAGAGGCAATTTGTGGCACCGAAGGTATATTGAGCTCCTCATAGAAAGCTTCTTCAGGCACATCCACAGCTCCGGCTGCAGCCTTCGCTAAAATATCCGCTTGCATGTTTTCAGCTCTTGGTATACTCCGAATGGAAATACCCTTGAAATGTGCTTCGATCTTGCGGATTTCTTCCAAGTATTTTGCAAGCTGTGGATGTCGAACTTGAAAACTTTTGTCTACGTGCCCTGCTACTATCTAAGAATCTGTCTTTATGATTATTCTTGTAGCCCCTAGAGCACGTGCTTTCCGGAGTCCCAATAAAATCCCTTCGTACTCCGCTATATTATTGGTAGACTTAAAGTTGAGTCTTGCGGAGTACATTGCTCTTTGCCCTGACGGTGAAATCAATACTGCCCCAATGCCTGCTCCGGATGCTTGGAAAGCCCCATCGGAGTAAACAGTCCAAACTCCATCACTTGATTTCTCCGGAGTCAAATTCGCAGGTGGAGTCCACTCTGCTACGAAGTCTGCTAGGACTTGGGATTTGATAGCTGTCCTTGCCAAGAAAGATATGCCGAAGGGTGCTAGCTCGACTGCCCACTTTCCAATCCTTCCAGTGGAATCTTTGCTTCGGAGCATATCTCCTAAGGGATACGAAGTTGGTACAATTACATTATGAGCCAAAAAATAATGTCTTAGCTTCCTCGAAGCCATTATCAGAGCATAAACGAACTTCTCAAGTTCGGAGTATCTTGTCTTAGCTCCTGACAATGCTTCGGATACAAAATAGACAGGATTTTTGACCAACTTCCCATTGAAATCCACTTCTCTGACAAGGACTGCGCTGACAGCTGAACCTGTAGCTGCAAGATACAGGAGTAGGGTTTCGTCCGCAGTAGGCACCGTGAGTGTAGCAAGATTACTGAGATAATCTTTAATATCTTCGAAGCTTTTCTGACACTCCGGTGTCCATGCAAAATCTTCGGACCCTTTCAAAGCTTTGAATATTGGCAAGCTCCTCTTTGCAGACCTTGATAAAAACCTACTAAGTGCGGCCAGACGTCCAGTCATCTTTTGCACTTGCTTTAAATTCTCCGGAGGAGCCATCTTCTGCAGCGCAGTTATTTGAGTAGGGCTAGCTTCAATTCCCCTGCTTGAAACTAAATACCCTAACAACTTTCCAGCCTTAGCTCCGAATATACATTTTTCGGGGTTAAGACGGATCCCACATGCCCGAAGGCTATTGAATGTTTCTGCTAAGTCTAGGCTATGTTGGTGCTTTAAAGCACTCTTTATTACAATATCATCCATATAGGCCTCCACATTGCGACCTAGTTGATGACCTAGAGCCTTAGCAACTAATCTTGAAAAAGTAGCCCCGGCATTTCTTAGGCCGAAGGGCATTCTTACATAGCAGAAGACTCCCGAAGGAGTTACAAAGCTTGTCTTGATTTCATCTTCGCACTTCAACCATATTTGATGATAACCAGAATACGCGTCAAGGAAGCTTAATAACTCCGAACCTGCAGTGGAGTCAACTAGTTGATCAATTCGGGGCATGGGGTAGGGGTCACGTGGGCATGCTTTATTCAGGGATGTGAAATCAATGCACATGCGCCACTTCCCGGAAGACTTCTTCCTAACGAAGACTGGGTTGGCTAACCATTCTGTGTGAGCCACTTCTCTGATAATCCCAGCCTTCAACAGTTTTTCAACTTCGTCCTTAGCTAGGGCAGCTCTCTCTGCGGACATCTTCCGGAGTCCTTGTCGAATAGGCCGGGCCTTCGGGTTTACAAGTAAACTGTGCTCAATGATATCCCGATCGACTCCGGTGATATCTTCGTCGGACCAAGCGAAGACATCCAAATTTTCTTCCACTACCTTTTCCAAGGAAGTTGCAACTTCAGGAGGTAAATCTTTACCAAATTGAAAAGTGTATTCTTTACCATCTTTAACAATAACCTTCGTTGCAATCTCTCCTTCGAGACTTGGTCTCGGAAAAGACTTCTTCGAAGCTTCGGAGGAGGCTGAAAAAATTTCTTCATTATCCTGCACACTGTTTATTTGCCTCGGATCAAGAGGGGGACCGTGACCATACTCCGCCCTCCTAGCAATGGCTTGATCTCCGAAGATTGTTAGGACTCCTGCTTGTGTGGGCATCTTCATGCACAAGTAGTTGTGATGCGCCACAGCTCCGAACTGATTCAACATGCCCCGCCCGAAGATGACATTATAAGCATACGGGGCATCTATCACATCAAAGATAACTTCTTCAGTCCGGGCTAATAAACCTTCCCCGAAGGTAACTTCTAGGCCTATCTGGCCAAGTGCATCGAGCGGAGGTCCTGCGAAGCCTTGCAGAGGACGAGCCGCTGGGAGGAGATGCTTCCGGGAAATGCATAACTGATCGAAGGCTTGCACAAAAATGATATCTGCCGAACTACCTCCGTCAATTAGCACCCTTCGGACTTCAGTCCCTGCAATATCAGCAGTGATAACCAATGGATCTGCGTGCGGGAACTTAATACCAGCTGCATCCTCCGCAGAGAAAGATATCGGAACATGAGACCACTCCAGCATTGCAGCTGCAGATGACGAAGTCCCAATATGTCCTACTTCTCGAACGTACTCTCTTCGCTGTCTCTTGGACATGCTTCCGAGGGTACCTCCTCCGGAGATAGGGAGAACTACTCTTTTTCCTCTATCTTGCCCTTCCTCTTGCTTCGGAGGTGGCATAACATTGGCCACCGGAGGGTGCCTTGCAGCATCAAAATTTTCTATCCGCGCCACAGCCTGGACTGGGTCTGGGCGCGCTGCTGCTGGACTTCAGTCGGTACTGCCTCGACCCGAAGTTCTTTCCAAGTACTCTCCCCTTAGGGTAAGGATAGCCTTGCAAGTGTCAGTTGCATGGCTTCGATTTTCTCCATGAATACAGCAAAAAAGGGTCTGGCCCTTGCCAGCCGTTTTCCCTGGCGGCCTCCAGCCGCTGGACTTGTTCCCCGCAGACTGTGGAGCTCTTGGTGCAAACTTCTGTGGGGGTGCAATATTCAAGACTTCAGAGCGAGGGTGCTTTTGCCCTCTTCTTCGATCATGTTGCACTTCGAATACTGGTTCCTGCGGCTGTGCCGAAGTCTTCACTTCTGCTTTAACTTCTTGCAATACTGTCGAAGTAGCAGCAGTCCTCCGAAGCCAACCCTCTTCTGACCTCGCATACTCCTCGAAATATGACATCAACTGTGACACTGAGGAGATGCTCTTCCGATGCAGTTTATCTAGAAGGCCTTGATTACTGACGCCTTCCCGAGCCGCATCAACCACTGAGGATGTGGACAGCCCCCGAATTTGCGACTTCGTATGAGCGAAGCGCCTGAAGTACTGCCTCAATGTTTCTCCGGGGAGCTGTTTCACTTGGAAAAGGCTTCCTGTTGACATAGGAGGCACGAAGGTGCCCTGAAAGTTACTTATAAACTTCCTCTTCAACTGTGACCACGAATTGATTGATCCTGGCTTTAAAGACCAGAACCATCTCAACGCCACTCCTTGAAGAGCTAACGGGAAGCACTTCGCCATAGTGTCTCTGACTCCGCCGCTAGCCTCAATCGCTAGGGCATAAGAACGCGCGAACTCTCCGGGATCTTCATCTACGGCATACTTGCAGAGCTTCGAAGTTTTAAACTTTGGATCAAAGCGAACCTTCTGCATCTCAGGATGCAACGGAGATTCATTGTCGTAGGAGGCGTTCTCTGGGGCTTCAGGATAACCAAGATCGTCGTCTTCGGGCACTTCGGGGATAGTTGAGGTGGCTTGAGAGCGAAGCCTGTTCGCAGCTTCTTGTCGCCATCTTGCTACCTCAGCTTGAAGGTTGGCCATTTGAGTGGCCATATCTCCAAGGCTATCTTCATCTCCTCCGGAAGGACCTTCCGGGTCTTGAGAACTGGTAGGATCAGTTCGAATCGGGATGGAGGGTGGAGGAGTGACTCCGGGCGGTCGGAGTATGGAAGGGGTTGGTGGAGAGGTTTCGTATCCTCGAGAGATAGAAGCCCCTTCCGGAGTTTGAGGTGGAGGGAGAGTCGAAGACCCTCCGACTTCAACTGTGTCGAAGGGTATCTCTCCAGAGATCCGAGAGGACCTCCGAGTGGGATTACGAGGTGCGCTTCGCTTAGGAGGCATGATGTAAGAAGTTGGTAGAGAACGAAGTTTTTCGGACTAGGTTCCCCACGGACGGCGCCAACTGTTGGCGTAAAAGATTACGCTAACAGGTTTCTGTGGAAAAGAAACTAACAAACGAAGTGTTTGTGAAGCAAACTGTTCTAAGCCTCCGAAAGGATAATAACTTAGAATAGTTCGAAAGTGTGTATTGAATAACTTGTATTCGGTCCTTATTACAGGATGAAATGGGGGGTATTTATAGGCCCAAACATTAAGGAAAAGACCTATTTACCCCTCTATTACAACCGATATTAAGGAAACTATTCGGTTTCCTTAACAGGGCTAAAATGGTAAAAGACTAATCTAATAAGATAGAAGATAAGTCTTCCATCTTAGCTGGCAGAAAAGATCTTGAAGGGCTTTAGTTCGAAGACATACTCCGAACCAATGCCTATCTTGTGCTTCGAACGGGGTTCTGGGTGTCTTCGAAGATGATCTTCTGAGAACCTTCGAACCTGATGACTGCCTTTATGTTGCTTCGGCAATAACCCCGAAGATGAGATATTTTCCCCCAACAACTTCCTTAGAAATCAATTCATTGTTTTGAATCTTCATGTATTTCAGAGGTTGATTAAATCCGTTAATCCCTACGCATGATTATTTTTCTTGCGTATACTGCTCTCCTAACGTTACAGATCTAGTGGAGAAGCGTATTCGAGGGGCTACTGTTGGGGGAAAATACTTCATCCTCAGGGTTACTATTACGATAAGACGAAGACAGGGTGCGCTAGGGACATTACCATGTTGGAATAGTTTTCCCTCAGAAAATTAAGTGTTGATGCTCTTCCCAATTGATGGACCCACAAAGGTTTTTGATCATTGATAGTGGGTCTGCCCAAGCAGGGTGCTATCTTTTATCTTGGCTAGTTGGGTCGAAAGTCAGACTTCTGCACGCATAGTATTGGTTCGCTTGACAAGGCTATAAAAATGGTTTTGGGCCTTGGAGCATATTGATGTAGACTAGGGTTCGCAATCTTCTGAAAGATTCTGATAACTCTCGATTTGGTGGAGTCGCTACACAAATCGATCTGGCTTCTTGACGACACATCTAGAGCCCACAATCGTAGCATGATGTCTCCTCTGGTTATCGACCAAACGGTGCTCGGTCGACCTCGCCAAGAAGGCTAACCCTTGAATTTGAATCAAAGAACACAAGAAAGAACCAAGAAGAATGCAACCGAATTGCAGATGAATGATTAAACTCACAAGTTGGGGTTCTACAAACCAATATGATGGCGAAACTGTTCTTGACAAAATAATCTAAGCAAAACCCACGAGAGACGGTGGCTGCTGCTGTTTATATAGGCTAAGGAATGTGGTTTAACCCTAATACGCATCCTTAAAGGACTCCAACTCGGTACATGGCCCAAAGGACCAAACTGGTGATGCAGCACCAAGACAGTTTTAGAAATTGGTATTGTTTTGATAGTTGCCGACGACTCCAATTTTAGTTGGGTGTGAGGTTGGTCCCATTGGAAAGGTTATCTACTCATATTTCCAACCATAGATGGAACATCCAAATCGGAGGTTGTATGCATCTTGGGCATCCATTTTACTATCTAGTGGTCCTAGAATCCGAATTGGACTCGAAGTCGACTTGTATTGGATCTCCAACTTGGCTTGCACTCCCTTGTTGTACCTCCACGCCTCCAAGTCCTTCTTCATGAATTTCCTAGTCCTCTCCTTGGTTCCTAATCACAATATAATCATTAGGTAGCAATCTATTCTCAAAATCATAATTTGAAGTGCTTAGGAACGAGCTCACCTCTAAATTCAAGTGTCGTGCACGAGCTCTAGTGATCAAACCTTGAATGTCTAGTGGATGAGTGTCGCGTGCATCAAAAGGAGTGATTTCGTCATCACATAGGAGTTGGGGTCAAGCATTGAATGCTTCTCCAATGACAAGAGTCACATACGATGTGATTAGCAAGGAGTTGCTTACCTATGTCAACTAGCTTCTAGCAGTGATGCCAAAGCTCACTAGGAGATAGCATGACCATGGATCTTCTGCCACTATTAGTCATGAGAGGGAAAGAGACTGGTTTAGATAGTAGGGCATCTTTTATTGGATAAAAGATAAACATTGCATAGTGCTGAACCTTGCATTTAATCTTTTGTAGATCATGGTACCACCTACTACTGTTAAGAGCACTCCAATTTTTAATTTGCAAACTATTCTTGAACGAGATAAATTGTATAGAACAAACTTTATGGACTTGTACATAAACTTGAGAATTGTTCTCAAGCAAGAGAAAAAATAATTATATTCTAGAGGTGCCTCACCCCGATAAGCCACCGGAGGATGTGCCTGCAACAGAAAAGTGTGCTTATGAGAAGCATGCTAATGATTCAGTGGATATCAGCTATCCGATGCTTGCCCGCATATCATCTGAGTTTCAGAAACAATATGAGGAACATGGCGCTTATGACATGATCATAGGCTTGAAGGGCATGCTTTAGAACCAGGCAATGGTCGAAAGATACAATGTGTCTAAGGCATTGTTTAGGAGTAGGCTGGCAGAAGGTTGCCTAGTGAGTCCCAACATAATCAAGATGATTGGTTATATTGAGACTCTAGAGAGACTGAGTACTCCACTGGATCCATACCTAGCTATTTATGTTATTCTCCAGTCTCTACCCTAGAGCTTTGAGCCATTCATTATGAATTACAATATGAATGGACTGGAGAAGACTCTAGCTGAGTTGCATGGGATGCTGAAAGCTGCTGAGGAGAGTATCATGAAATCTCTGAATCATCTGATGATGGTTCAGAAGTAGGGCAAAAAGAGAAGGAGAAAAAACGCTAAGTCTACAAATTCAATCTCTTGTACTAAGCTGACTGGAAAGTCCAGGTTAGGTCCTGCCAACTCTGATGAGTGCTACCATTGCCACAAGCCTAGGCATTGGAAGTGCAACTATAATGTATAATTGGAAGAGTAGAAAAAGAACGGAAGTACGACATCCGCTTCAGGTATTAACGATTAAACTTGCTACTCGTCCAAATGATTCATGGGTATATGATACCAGTTCGATGATTCATACTTGCAAATTATTACAGGGCTGAGTAGGTCAAGGAAGTGTGCTACTGGCGAGATGGATGTCCGCGTAAGAAATGGTGCAAGTGTTGCAGCGTTGGCCATCGACGTTTATTCACTGCCACTACTATCAAGACATGTTTAGGAATTAAATAAATGTTATTTCATTCCTGCCTTAGGCAAAGACATTATCTCTTTTTCATTTTTATGGCAAGATATTTTGAAATCGTAATAAAGAACAAGAGCTGTTCGATATTATCGAATGGTTTGCTCTATGGCAATTGTACATTAGTGAATGGACTATACATTCTGAGTCTTGAAAATGCGCGTGTTTATAACGTTAGTACAAAGAAATGATGACTCAATGATTTGAATCCTACCTACGTATGTCATTGTCGCTTAGGTCATATAAATGAGATGCGCACACAGAAGCTTCATAGTGATGGACTTTTGGAGTCATTTGATTTTAAATCATATGACAGGTGTGAATCATGTTTATTTGGCAAGATGACAAATACGCTTTTCACTAGGTCTAAGTGAGAATGCGAGTGTTGGCATAAAAGATTATGCTAATAGGTTTAGGAAATTAAGTGTTTGACAAACGAAGTATTTGTTTGAGTAAAATATTCCAAGCCTCCGAGATGGATAATAACTTGAGATAGTTCGATATGTATATTGAATATCTGAGTATTTGATGCCCTTTATAGAGTGAAGAGGGGTATTTATAGACCGAATACGTGGGAAAAGACTTCTTTACCCTCTAATTACAACCGACTAAGAAGATAATATTTAGTATTCTTCATAGGGGTAAAAGAGTAAAAGGGTAGTCTAATTAGTGAGAAGATAAATCTTCTCTCCTTGCGGGCAACCCCCCTTCGAGTGAAGAAGCTTCGGGAGGCTTTGTTACACTGAAGCTTTGACGGAGGTCTCTGCTGTTTAAGGATCCGATCCAATGGAGCCTTATTGCCTTTAGGGTCTTCGGAGAACAGAGTTTCTTACTTCGTTACTTCTGCTTGTGTCAACATGAAAGTCCTTGGCCTGTTGAGGATGAAATATTTCCCCCCAACAGTATCCCCTCGAATACTTCTCTCCGAATTGTCTATGCAATGAAGAGGGCAGTATATGCAAGAAATAATTTCATGGTTAAAATTTAGACAGGAACTTGAAAACCATTACAATTCTTAGAAACATTTGGAAATTGAAGGCCTTCGAACCAACTTGTGCGGAGATTTTTACTGCAATAGTTTCGGAGTTGGATATTTGGCGGAGCCAATATAGCCATTAGTCTTTCCAGCTGTTATACTTCAGAGCCGTTAGACTCAGAAATAGAGTCATTACTTCTTGGGAAGCTAACAGTTGCTTCACCTCTGTAGACGTAACAGAGCACCCAAACGGCGCACCGCAACGTACATTACAAAGAATACATGCTATAAATAAGAAAGTAAAGGTAAAATTCAGATACTTTACCGACTACTTTCTCATTTCATCTTTCTTCTCCCCGAGTTCATCCTTTCAAACTCTCCCTTTCTCTGATGGCGAAGACAAGCCACCAAGTTCCACTTCCTGCTTCATCATTGGCTTAGCAGCAAGCGATGGAGGCGGCTGGGCCCTCAGACAACCCTCGTCCATCTAGTCCTCACGACCTCTTCCTAGCATCTACCAAGTATACGAACCAATCGTATAGCTTGGGGGCGTCGTCGTGTTCGAAGAAGTCGATCACTGCTGCAACTGTCGGGAAGATGGGACATGGAATCAAGATTCACAAACCTAGGGGTGAAGTGATCTCGGCACCATGCGCCAGAGAGGTGGTGGTGTTCGAGGCATTCTTCGAAGCTGGATTGGGACTTCCGGCAGTGGACTTCCTCTATGGGGTATTAAGGTTGTTCCATATCACCTTGCCCCAACTTTCTCCGAATGCTATTGCTCGTTTGGCCATCTTCGAATGGGCGATGCAGGCCGAAGGATGTGCCGGGAGAGCGGAGATCTTCATGGCTCTTTATAAAGCTTCATGCCAGCCGAGGACTTTTACCAGAGCCGAAGGAGAGAAGATGGTGATCGCCTTCGGGAGCATCAACTTACAGCTCCAGGAAGAATTCTAGGACCGATTCCTAGTGAAGGCCATCAATGACAGATGGTATTCAAACTGGATCCTCCGCTGGTTCTACGCCGAAGTGGGGACAGACTACGCCTTGGCCAGACCCTTGGAGAACATTTTCTACAGGAGGGAGGTGCAAGTCCAAGCTGACCCAAGTCAACTTCATGTTCGTCTCAGGTTGCTGCACTCCGTGAGTTGTCGCATGAGTATGCGTGACATAGCGGAGAAGTTCATTGGACTCCAAATCCCTCCTCTGATTGATACTTGGCCAATCAACTTCGAGGAAAACTTGGAGGGGCGACTTTGGGAGATCCCTTCAAGCTCCGCAGGTAAACTTTCATATACCCTACAAAGTGTTTTGCAAGCAGTATCGATTTTACATAAATTACTTAATTAAAATGACATCTTATCTTTTAGCTCCGCGTGTGACCCTTACTCCGGAACAAATTGTCCGAGATGTGGAGAAGGTTCTCGGATCCCCTACGCCTATTGAAAAGGAGAGAAGAGTCAAGTTGGTCGGGAGTTGGGAGCGGTTCAACTGAGTGTGGATTGTGCTTGGAGTTGAGCCCCCAACTCTCCCAGACTGGTCTGCTTTGGACCAGGCTCTGAAGAAGAGGAAGGCAGAAGCAGGGCCTTCAGGATCGGTGAAGACACCTGCCAAAAAAGCTGGTCCTGAAGCCAAAGGCCCTCACTCCTTTGAAATATCTTGTCTCGTCACCGGAACAATCTGAAGACGAAGACGATGCGGACATGGAAATGGCGGAGGAGTTCGAGGCCCTTCTTTCTAGGGATGAAGGCTCTCGAATGGGAATTGAAGTCTCCGTTCGAGATGACATAGTGGTCTCACCTACCGTTGAAGGTGACCCTGAGCAGGGGAAGACTGCAAATGTCCCATCTAGCCAGGTAAATGATCCTGCCATGGAAGAAGACGGAGTCAAGACTATGGATACCCAAGACTTGTCTTCGGACGAAGTAATAGCTATAGTGGTCAAAGATATCTCCATAGCTATTCCTTCAGTTAGAAGTCCAGAGTCTGAAGAGGAGTTTGGACAGATGTTTGAGCTGCCAAACAGTCTAGTGCTCATTTGGCAACAAGATGTCGGAGGTAAGCCTCAGCTGAATACCTTCTCTTCTCTCCTTTTTATATTGTTCTTCTTTCTTTCCAGCAAGTGGTTCTAGATCGAGATGTGGTTGTGTTGAATGAGCGAGAATGCAACCGACTCAAAGAGAAGGTGACGACTCTTCAAGGGAGTCTTATTGACTCTGAGACCCGGGCTTCGAGCTTGGAAGAAATGGCTTCGGCAGAGAGGAGCGCTAGAGCTAGGCTGGAGGATGCGAAGGAGGAGCTCGAGGCTGAGAAAGTTGTATTCCGGGCTAAATGGAAAGGCTCTGAGAGGAGCAGGCAACTTCAGGAGCTGAACTTGTCAAGCTCCAAGAAGAGCAGCAAGGTTTGGCTGAGGAGGCGACAAAATTGCTCAGACGGAAAAATGTCCTAATGACGGAGATAGCCAAACTCTCTTCTTTGATGTGCGAGCTAACTAAGTCAAATAAGGCAATGTATATAGAAAATATAAAGTGTGAGAGTGCAGCCTCTGAGACCATGGACACCCTTCGGGGTGTTCTGGAATACTTTGGCACTACTTGCGCCTCCTCATCAGTCGCCAACAACTCCCTGCTACGAAAGATGAAGATGATCCAAGCAGCAGCGTAGACAATGAAAACTGCGGGTACTCATTACGGAGAGATCTCTAGCCAAGTAGCCGCTCTCGGATGCCCTTCGTTGCTATGAAGACATCAGATTATCTAGTTCGCCGGAGCCCGGAGTAGCCCCCGCTAACTTTGGCAGTGACCAACTGTTGACCCCTTCGCCTGACGTGGTCGCAGCATGGGACGCTTTTCATCCATCCTGGAGAGCTAAAGGTCAGTCATCCATGAAGGCGTGGATCGATGAAGGTCTCCACCAAAAGCAAGTGCGGGCGCAGCCTTCGAGCAGCAAACCTCCGTCAGACCCAAAGGTTTAGTTCTCCTTAGGGCTTCGCCTATGTAAAAAACTAATGTTTTTGTTCTCTTTTGAATGAAAAGACTTATTTGGAAATGTTTTTAGGCTTCCCAACCTTTTTTGGATGAGCTCGAAGTGTTAGAGGTTAACGAAGAGCTCCGCCTACAATGGGCTACCTTCGAAGCCTTAAGGCCTCATAGGTGTCCTCGATTTTTTATTCCTTGGGGAAGCCACAAAGAGGTTATACCCGAGATATGTAAGGAAGTATTAGCTTATATTAAGGAGGAGGAAAAGGAAGAAGTCGTTAATATAGCGTCTTCATCTTCGGAGGACATTGATTGGTTCGAAGAAGAGTGTATTGGTGAGCAGCAAGCGGAGAGAAGCCCCGAACGACTTCGGACTTGGGCTGAGCTTCAACGAGAGCAAAGGGATTTCCGTGCTTCAAAGAAGGGGAAAAGAGTTAAGCGTAAAGTTTTGAAGACTCCATGTTCCGGGATGAGTCATCTTCGAAGCCGAGGCAACTCTGAATCTAGCTCTAGGGATCGAAGGGGTCTCCGCTTCCTCCTTGGCTTAGATACAAATTTTTCTTAATGTAATATAATCCATTGAGTAATATAACTAGAATGCTTTGAAATTGTCTCATTACCACCCAGCCCCTCTTTGGGGGTAAGCAGCTTCGAATTTCGATCGAAGGTGGTTACGCACAACGATCACGACACTAGTTAACAGTACAATTTCAATAATTTTATTTTCGGTGGCTCGGAGCCCCTGATATGTTAAAGAGGAACTAAGGACTCGTAGTCCAAAATTCGAATAGATGGTCGCTAGGGACCTCAAAAATGCCTTCGAACTTATTGGTCTAGAGTCCGAAAATGGTAGCTTAGTACTCTTTTTTGAATGTGGTCGCTTCAGACTCTTTTTCGGATGTATTAGAATCCGATTATAATGGCCGCTTTGGACTTTTTTCATGGACGTTTTCAAGCTAATTGTTCGGAGTCCGTATCATTTGGTCTCTTTGGACTCTTTATATGGATGCTATCAAGTCGGTGGCTCGGAATCCGCTTTCTGTGGTTTCCTTCGACTCTTTTTACGGATGCTTTCAAGCTAATTGCTCGGAATCCGTAGCATTTAGTCTCTTTGGACTCTTTTTACGGATGCTTTCAAGCCGGTGGCCTGGAATCCATTTTTATGTAACTTTCCCACCTTGACGGATGCTTTGAGCTGGTGGCTCGAAGTCCGTAAATTTTGTTCGAATGAATAATACTTATCTCCGCAATCAGCTCCATCCTCCTAATGCGTCCACTAGGAGTAGGAATCATCTTGAGAAGTAGGCATTACTCGAACCATGAGTTTTATTCATCTAGAAAGTGTTTACAAATGATTACAAGGAGCCCCTATGTGAAGTATCACTTAAGGTGCTCCGCATGCCATGCATGTTTTAATTCTTCACCTTCTAAATTAGCTAATTTAAAAGATCTGGGGCATCCTGAATGAAGGATGATATATGGTCCTTCCCACTTATTTCCTAATTTCCCCGGAGCGATAATGCTTCGCAGTACTAAATGACCCGGTTTAAGTTCATTATGTTTAATCTTTGGATCATACCAATTCTTTGTCTGATGTTGATACTTCTTTAGGTTAGCAATACCTCGAAGCCTTGTTTCTTCAGTTAGGTCTAGCGAAGCCTGTCTTTAATTTTCTGTTTCAGGTTAGATGGTGCGAAGGGATCCTCCTTTAAGCTCTGTTGGCGTCATGGCTTCATCTTTGAATAGTAACCTAAAAAGGGTGAAACCTATGGACCTTGCTTGAGTGGTCTGAATGGACCATAAAATCTTTAGGAGTTCTTCGGTCCATAGCCCCTTCTCTAATCCTATTATTCTTTGACTCAGGCCTGATAAAATATTACCATTAGCTTGCTCGACGGCTTTGTTAGATTGAGGATGACGGACAGCTGCAAAACACATTTAAATGCCAAGACCTTCATAGAACTCTCTGAAGGGTTTGGCATCCAATTGAGTGCCATTATCGATTGTCAGTTGTCGAGGCACTCTGAACCTGCAAATAATATTCTGCCAGAAAAATTTCTATACATTCTTTGAAGTGATAGATGTAAGGGGTTCTGCTTCGACCCACTTAGAAAAATATTCGATTGCTACCACTACAAATTTTAAACTGCCTTTTACCATTGGGAAGGAGCCAATGAGATCCATACCCCACCGGGCCATTGGCCATACTAGAGCAATAACTTGAAGAGGTATTGGCGGACGATGACTCTGTCTTCCCATCCATTAACAACCTTGTCAAGTGCGGACCAAGGCCTCCACATCATATACTATTGTAGGCCAATAAAACCCCTAGCAGAGTGTTTTTCCTGCTAAGGTTCGAGGGGCAAGATGGCTACCACAAAGGCCTTCATGAATTTCTCAGAGTATATCTTGGCCTTCAGCATGGAAAATACACCAGAGTAGGGTAGGACATACTCTGGCCTTGTATAAAATACTGTTGATAATATGATAATTTCGGATTCTTAACTGCAATCTTGATAGCTTCGGGCCTTCGGGCAAATTAGCTTCACCCTGCAATAATTCCATAATTGAACTCCGCCAATCGGTGTTAGGTATGCATAGGACCTCCGCAGGAGGGAGTTGGGGCATCGAAGGGGAGGCAAGTTCTTCATAAAAAGCCCTTTCCAGAATATCTATGGCTCCGACTATAGCTTTTTCCAAGATATCAGCTTGTGCATTGTTAGCTCTTGGGATGCTTCGAATAGAGATCCCTTTAAATGCTGCTTCAATCTTGTGGATTTTTCTAAATATTTAGCAAGTTGCGGATGCCGAACTTGGAAACTTTTATCAACGTGCCCTGCTACAATTTGAGAATCTATTTTTATAACAACTCTTGTAGCACCAAGGGCACGTGCCTTGCGAAGACCTAGCAAAATTCCTTCGTACTCCGTAATATTATTGGTGGACTTAAAGTTGAGCATTGTAGAGTACATTGCTTTTTTTTCTTGAAGGTGAAATTATCACCGCTCCGACACCTGCTCCAGATGCTTGAAAAGCTCCATCAGAGTATATGGTTCATATTCCTTCACTTGATTCTTCTGGAGCCTATACTGCAGATGGAGTCCATTCTGCTACAAAATCAGCCACCCCTTGTGACTTGATCGTTGTTCTTGCTACAAAGGAGATGTCGAAAGGTGTCATCTCAACGGCCCATTTTCCAATTCTCCCTGTAGAGTCATTGC
Organism: Zizania palustris; assembly: GCA_019279435.1. Taxonomy (NCBI): domain Eukaryota; kingdom Viridiplantae; phylum Streptophyta; class Magnoliopsida; order Poales; family Poaceae; genus Zizania; species Zizania palustris. The sequence goes on along the minus strand of JAAALK010000284.1, from coordinate 56,066,442 downwards.
TTCGGAGCATATCTCCTTGAGGATAAGAAGTTGGTACAATTACATTATGTGTGTTGGGGGAATAAGTTTCCCTTGAACAGGGGCCAAATGACGTCACCCTCCGACAGCATTCGGCCCGGAGCCCAACACTATCGAAGCCTGCTCCTTCCCGAAGAAGCTATTTCCAAGACCCAAGGTACACCTCGAAGCCCTCTGGAGCGAAGCCTCTGAACCCCTTTGGAGCCCTCCGGAGCGAATCCATCAAGATTCCTTAAAGTTTACCAGAAGCTAAGTCTTAGGATAACTTCGAAGTTAACCTCCGGGCCTTATTCGGAGTTAGCCTTCGAGCCTTGTTCGGAGTTAACCTTTGGGCCCTGTTCAGAGTTAACCATCGGGCTACCTTCGGAACTCGTCAGAGCCAGTCTCCGGACCCTTTCCAGTCAATTCAAAGCTAAGTCGCCGAGACCCCAGTTTGGAGCCCCAGTTCGGAGCCCCAGTTCGGAGCCCTAGTTCGGAGCTCGGTTCGGAGTATACTTCAAAGCCCACTTCAGAGTGTACTTTGAAGCCTCCCTTGCAGCCTCCGCCTGAAGAGCTCCGGCCCCTACTCCGAACCCAGGAAATATCTGTACTTCACTACAGTATAGAAGCCATACCGGGGGCCCTCCGGCCCTAGTATGTCATTTAGCTGGTCAAGAGTGACGTTGTATGACACGTCTGTAAAGCTGTAAAGCACTTTTGTACAGTAGCTAGCTCCTTTACCCCTTTTGGCCCTATGAGCCTAGAACTTATAGAGGGCATTTTGGTCATTTCCTTATGGCTTGCGTGCCTATAAAAGCAGGGACAAGCCCTTGTAACAGGATACCTTCTCCAGGGCCATGAAACCCTGGAGTTCACAACACCATACCGAGGCATACCATGCCAAATCCACCACAAAGTGGACGTAGGGCTATTATCCCCTAGGGGAGGTCCGAACTAGTATAAATCCTTTCTCCCTTTGAGAGAACCCTTCGAGGTTCATTTTACACACCATATACACACATGCAAAACCTGTGTTGTAGCTAACACAATTGCTACAACAGTTGGCGCCGTCCGTGGGGACCATAGTCCTAAAAGCTAAGTTCTCTACCACTGTCTGCAACTCGAAGTGCGCTTGAGGGGGGAACTTCGAAGCTTTCTTGCTTCGCGCACCCTCCGGCAAGGGTCTTCAGGTGCACTTCAAATGCCATCTTCGCCTCCCCCATCCTTTGCATTTCGGATCTCACCATCTAGCAAGGGGCTCCGCTTCGTGTGTCGAAGGCCGTCAAAGCCCAAGGGGCTACGAGGCAAGCTTTCACCCACTTTACGAGGTATGTACACTATCCGATGTGCCACTTCGATGTGCGATTTTGCAATTACTTTGATATAAAATCGAAGCCCTGCTTCACCTTAACATTCGAAGCCCTGCTTCACCTTAAATTTGAAGCCTTGCTTCGCCTTTAAAGCAAACTTTTGCTCCATCTTATTAAAAATTTTGAAGCCTTGCTTCTTCTTATCAAAAACCCGAAGCCTTCCTTCGCTGTACAAAATCTGGAGCCTCCCTCCGAAGGCTACACAACGCCTCCGGGCCCGTAGCAGTGGGCTTTGAGACTTCCGGGCGACGACTCGGCAAGTCCGGGATTCCAGGCTCCAGCCTGATGCATCCTCGGGTCGAAGGTGGCGCAGGGTCGTAGGTGACCCAGAGTCGAAGGTGGCTCAACCTATCGCAGGTTCGGTGAATCCACACCAAATATCCTTTTCACTACAGGACCAAGCTTAAGAAGCCTTGCTTCGATATCTAAACACACACCGAGGCCTCGCCTCACATGACATGACCCATTCTAGGAATTAAGCATCTCAAAGTCATGCTTCGCTCAAAAATCTAAGTGTTTTTCGGAGCCTTGGTCACGCACAACATTCAAATCCTAGCATGCCGAAGCTTGATTCGCTTAATTTGGCTATGCTGAAGCCTTGCTTCGCTCCAAACTAACGCGTTCGAAGCCCAAAAGCAGCATTCGCTCAATGTATTCCAGGCATCCAAAGCCGCCAAAAAGGCGCACCCCTTTGCATTTTTATTGCCCGCACAAGCAACGGACTAAGTCCCTAGCTGCCATGAGCAAGGGGGAAGCATGTATGCGAAGTGTGCGAATGTAATACGCAGTACGAGCGTGACAAGCTAAAAAATGTTCGAAGTCCCCAGCCCTCACTTGCCCTTCTTTCGGCCAGGGCCCCCTCGGCTGGACGAAGCCTCTTCGGAGCCTGCTCTCCCACGTTCGGTTCGTCCACGCCCCGAAGCCCGCAGACCTCGCCTTCCACTTTGCAGGTCACTCCAAGTCTGCGAGGCAGGCGGTGCCGTATCGAAGGCAGAAAAGTCTAAAGCTTCGTCGCCTGCCAAGGTCGTTCGCGAAGCCAAAGGTGAAGAACTCTGAAGGGACTCCGTCTTCACGATGGCCAACAGATCCTGAACTACTTCGGACCTAGTGTGGTGCCATGATTTACCGAAATCGGAACATTATTGAATTTCATAAGAAAAACAATAATACAAGAGGTTCATCATGCGACAATCGTACATACGACAAGTATTCATGGTACGCAGACCATATTATTACATCAGAGTTAAGTAAAAACAATAATAAAAGTAGAATGCATGACGAACGCCTTCTTCAAGATCTTTTCACTTGACTAGGTCGCTACTCCAGACCATCTTCATAGTAGGCATCCTTTGAGGTGTTCAACGGGTATGAGTACAAAAAGTACTCAACAAGCCACCGCAAATGCAGGTAATAATGCAAGATAATAACAAAGGAAGGATAATTGGATAAAAGTGCGGAAAAGTACATTTTCAGTTATTGGATTTAATGTATTCAAGTTTTATCATGCGGAATAATAAACATGAACACCAATAATATTATCTAACTCGAGGAGTACGTTTTACCTCCTCGCACAACAGTCCTTACATGTCAAACCATCATGCACATCCATATTCAAAGTAGTCTAACTGTGGGATGTCACGCAACCCGCTCTTGACCGTGGGCTCGGCTTTTCGAAAAGATTTATGACTCTGATCAGAGATGTACTACTGTACCCACAAGGCACGCACTCATCCCAAACACCAAAGTGTAGCGAGATGACCCATACCACGGGAACTCATGCTAAAACCTCAGCATGAAATGGTCCAAGGGATAACCACCCTCTCTAGGTTTCGCCGGCGCGCCGGGCCGCAACCCGGCTAACGTCGCACCACGTTTTACGCCACGTCGGTAAAGCCACCCACAGGTGCAGCTTGACCCATCTCCAAATGGTGGCCTCGGTTTGGAACACTCCATACCTTAGTTAGGACTTACCCATTAGATTTGTGGTTAGTACGGAAGTGTATTGCAACGAATCCCTCAGACCGGTCCTTATAGTGCCCCGGGTGCTACCGACCAATGCCCTAGCTTGCACCCGGAACCCACCATGCATTCACCCACAACCAAAACTCTATCACCAACGGATTTCCATAGATAAGGATAACGGGGATCATATAGTAGATTCCAATCGCTACGACTCATTTTTAATCCTATAGCAATCGTGTCGATACATTGGAGACTAGCTAATAATACTAATCATATGGTGACAAGGAGTTTAGGCTAGATAGCATGGCTTGGGTTGCACATCAAGGTCAGGGGATCCTAAATAAATATATTGTAATGGTTCCATTTGACTAATGCATGTATATCCTATGTGTTTTAGCGATAGTTTAATAAGACATGGGTTCAATATGCTCAAAAGTGTTGTTTGGTGACTTTCCTTGTTCAGCGAGTGGGGAGGGAGGAACTTCCTGGTAATAATCCAGATCCTCGGCGGCGTCGTAGTCTTCCCAATATAAATAAAATGAAATAAAAACAACATTCAATTCAAACAATCTAAAACCACACAACAGGCATATAGGTTTTGATTGATTTAGTTTAAAGAAAACAAGTTGTTAAGTTTTTATGAAATTCATTTTATGAATAATTTAAAATGAGTTATAAAGAAATATGGTCCTTTATAAAAGGGATTTTTAATTGTGAATAATCTTATTTTAAGTCTTCTAATTTAAAATGAAAGGTTCAGAGAAAACTTAGTGGTTTCATTATATTTACAGGAAATGAATAAATATAAACTTTACTGAAATTTAAATAATTGAATTTGCATTTTATCCTAAGGGCATTTGAATACTTTATTAAATAAACATGAAATGTCCAAAGTAAACATATTGTCTTTATTGTATGAACATGTAGAGAATAATATTACAAATTTTCTAAAATTGAAATGGTAATTTTTGAAGTTAAAATGCGCTAGATATGAATTTTAGAAGTTTAAAAGCATTTCTAGAATTTAATTTAAATCCCAAAATAGTCTCGGGTCCATGGTGAGCTAGGCCCACGGTGAACCCGCGCACTGTGCACGTGCGCCGGATCGATCTGGACCGTTGGATCCAGATCCAACGCGCGGGGGCGAGGCGGGGGAGTTAAAATAACGTGGACGGCTGAGATTAAAACATCGAACCGGTATGCGATGAACGGCTCAGATTAAACGTGGGTTTTAAATATTAACGAACACGCGAGATTAAAACGTACCCCTTCGCTCAGATCTGACGGCGCAGATTAAACCGCACAGGGATTTAATCGGTACCGTTAGATCAAGATCGCATGGCCAGGATCAAATCCGACACGGCACGGGTACTTGACCCATGCCGGTCGTCTTCTCCGGCGATGGCGAGCGGGCCAGAGGCCACGGCAAGCGACGGTGGCCCTAGCTAAGCCTAGAAACAGAAAGAGGTCGACTAGGGGAACATGAAGGTGCCGTTGGCGGGGCGAATGGTTGTCAGAGCGTGGCCAGCGACGAGCAGAGGCGGCGAAGATGTTCGGGTCCTCGTCGGCGGGGGAGATCCGGTGGGGTTCATCGGCGATGGAGGGGTGGCCGAGGTCGGTGAGGTCCTTGCGGTCACAGCGGTGCGGTCGGTGAGGACGGAGGGGGACTACGGCGACGGTGAGCGTCACGGGCGTTTGGTTCAGTTCTGGTGCAATTGCAAGCGATGGGTGGATGCGGGGCACCGGGCGGGTTTAAATAGGGTCACCGGCGGTTGCAGAGGGGGCGCAATCGGTGGAGGGCCAAGAGTAACGCCGGCGAGCTTTTACCATGCATGCGAGCGACAGGCGATAGCGCGTGGGTTAATGAGGGGAAACGGTCGGCGCATCGCGGGGGTGTTAATGGTGTCGGCGAATTAACGCTAGAGGGGCTGGCGGGGCGGATCCGAGGCGGCATCGGGGGCCGGCGAGGTTAGTGTTTGGCGCGAGGTGGATGGCGGGTCTGATAGGTGGGGTCCACCGGGCAGCGGGCGAACACGCGATAGAGGGCGAGGCTGGCGGGTGGGGTCGGGCTCGGCCGAGAGAGGGGTGGCACCGATAGGTGGGGCCAAGGCGTCGGGCGCGTGTGCGAAGAGAGAAGGGCTCGCTGACAAGCGGGGCCCGGGTGTCAGTCTGAGGCGCGTGGGGGTAACGGCCTGGGCTGGCCGGGAGAGAGAGAAAGGGAGGGTGTTGGGGGGAAAATATTCCATCTTTAGGGTTATTGCAGTAACAGGACAAAGGCTGGTGATTAAGTCCAAGATTTCCAGCGTATAACTCCGGGGATGCATTGAATCAAGTTTGAAGTATGATGACGGACTCTAGTTCGGAGTATATCTTCGAACTTGGACTCTTCTGAGAGCTTCTTTGCCAGCTAAGATGGAAGACTTATCTTCTTTCTCATTAGATTAGTCTTTTACCATTTTAGCCCTATTAAGGGTACCGAATAGTTTCCACTATGTCGGTTGTAATAGAGGGGTAAAAGGGTCTTTTCCTTAATGTTTGGGCCTATAAATACCCCCCGTTTTACCCTGTAATGAGGATCGAATACAAGTTATTCAATACACACTTTTGAACTATTTTAAGCTATTATCCTTTCGGAGGCTTGGAATAGTTTACTTCGCAAACACTTCGTTTGTCAGTTTCTAATCTTCAGAAACCTGTTAGCGTAATCTTTTACACCAACAGTTGGCGCCGTCCGTGGGGAACCTAGTCCAAAAAACTTGGTTCTCTACCAAGTTCTCAAACCATGCCTCCTTAGCGGAGTGCAGGTGGTAATCCTGTTCGGAGGTCCCCTCGGACCTCCGGAGCAAGATCTTTAGACACAGTCGAGGTCGGAGGACCTTCGACGTTTCCTCCACCTCAAACTCCGGAAGAGATTCCCCTTCCTCGAGCATACGGAGTTCCTCCGCTGACTCCATCTATACTTCGGCCAGCCGGAGCCCCTCTTACACCTCAAGTTCCACTTTGAACCAATCCCTACAGTTCTCAAGACCCGGAAGATCCTTCCGGAGGAGATGAAGACGGTCTTGGTGATATGGCCGCTCAAATGGCCAGTCTCCAAGCTGAAGTAGCAAGGTGGCGGCAAGAACCGTGAATAGTCTTCATTCTCAAGCCACCCCAACCATTCCCGAAGTGCCCGAAGACGACGAGCTTATTTATCCCGAAGCCCCGGAGAATGCTTCCTTCGACCCTAAGTTCAAAACTTCGAAGCTTTGCAAGTATGTCGGAGATGAAGGTCCTGGAGAATTCGTCCGTTCTTATGCCTTAGTGTTGGAACAATTGCGTTAGTTCCAGCAGGTTTTCCTGTGGTGGTGTATGATGTGGAGAATGAACCTCGATCGGTTCTCTCAGAGGGAGAAGGAGTTTATACTGGTTCAGGCCTCCCCTAGGGGATAATAGCCCTACGTCCAGTTTGTGGTGAATTTGGCATGGTGTGCCTTAGTGTGGAGAAGAGAACTACAGGGTCTCCTGGCCCCCCCTCCCCTACAAGGGCTTGGCCCTGCTTTTATGGGCACGCAGGCCAAAGGAAAAGACTGGGATGCCCCCTATGAGCCCTAGGCTCATAGGGGCAGAGAGGGGAAAAGGAGCTAGCTACGGTACAAAAAGTGCCAGACAACTTTACAGCTTTACTGACGTGTCAGGCTACGCCAGGCTTTGACCAGCTAAAAGATACACCGAAGGTGGAGGCTGGGGGGAAGGCTTCGGAGTGCACCCCGGAGGGGAGCTTCGAAGCATGCTCTGGAGGGCAGCCTCCGGACGGGACTCGGCTCCCGGAGGGTGGCCTTCGAACTGGACTCCGGAGGGCGACCTCCGGGCCTATCTTCCGGAGGGTGGCCTCCGGACTGGACTCGGGAGGGCGGCCTCCGGACTTGGCTCCGGAGGGCGGCCTCCGGACTTGTCTTCGGAGGGCGGCCTCCGGGCTTGGCTCCCGGAGGGTGACCTCCGGGCTTGGCTCCCGGAGGGTGACCTCTGGACTGGACTCCGGAGGGCGGCCTCCGGACTGGACTCCGGAGGGTGGCCTCCGGACTTGGCTTCGGAGGGCGGCCTCCGGACTTGGCTCCCGGAGGGTGGCCTCCGGACTGGACTCCGGAGGGCGGCCTCCGGACTTGGCTCCCGGAGGGTGGCCTCCGGTGCCCTGCGCCAGGGCCCAGACTGGGGGCTCCGGGCCGGACCTCCTGGTCTGAGGGCTCCGAAGTTACGGGCCCCGAAAGGCACCTTGGGACCTGGAAACAACATTTAGATAGAAAACAGGCTCCGACAGTACTGGGCTCTGGGCCGAAGGCTGCCGGGGGCTGACGTCATTTGGCCCCTGTTCAAGGGAAATATATTCCCCCAACACTTAGCAATTGAAGCCAGTGGAGGAGTGCGGGACACTATGGAAAAATGTTTCCCCCTAGCTCTTCAAGGAGTTGCATTGCGGTGGTTCTGGTCCCTGAAGCCAGGATCTATCAGTTCATGGGGGGCAGTTGAAGAAAAAGTTCGTGAGTAACTTTCAGGGTACATTCGTACCCCCAATGTCAACATGAAGTCTTTTCCAGGTGAAACAGCTCATACGAAGTCGCAAATTCGAGGGTTAACTACATCTTCAGTAGTTGACGCAGCTCGAGAGGGAGTTATTCATCCAGGCCTCCTTGATAAACTTCACCGGAAATCATATCTTCTGTTTCTCTGTTGATGTCTTATTTCGAAGAGTATGCAAGGTCAGAAGAGGGATGGCTTCGGAGAACTGCTGCAACCCCGTCAATACTGCAAGAAGTCAAATTGGAAGTGAAAACTTCAGCACAGCCGCAAGGGCCTAGCTTCGAAGTTTAGCATGATAGGCGTAGGGGGCAAAAGCATCCTTGTTCAGAAGTTCTGAACATCGCACCCCCGCAGAAGTTTGCCCAAAGAGCTCCGCAACCTACAGGAAGCAAGACCAGCGGCTGGAGGATGCCAGGGAAACCGGCTGGCAAAGGCCAGACCTTTTTCTGCTGTATTCATGGTGAAAACCGGAGTCACGCAACGGATGCGTGCAAGGCTATACTTGCTCTGAGAGGAGAGTATATGGAAGGAACTTCAGGTCGAGGCACTACTGACCGAGTTCCGGCTGAAGTCCGTTCGGAGCCTGTCTAGGCTATGGCGCGGATAGAGAACTTTGATTCGGCAAGACGCCCTCCGGTGGTCAATATTATGCCACCTCCGAAGCAAGAAGAGGGGCAAGATCGAGGAAAAAGAGTAGTCCTCCCCATCTCCGGAGGAGGGACCCTCGGAAGTATGTCAAAGAGGCAGAGAAGAGAATATGTCAGAGAAGTGGGCCATATTGGAACCTCTTCGTCTACAGCTGCTATGCCTGAATGGTCCCATGTGCCAATATCCTTTTCCGCAGATGATGCAGCTGGTGTTAAATTTCCACATGCAGACCCACTTGTCATTACTGCCGACATAGCAGGAACTGAGGTTCGGAGAGTGCTAGTTGACGGAGGGAGTTCGGCGGATATTATTTTTGTCCAAGCTTTTTATCAACTCTGCATCTCTAGAAAGCATCTTCTCCCAGCAGCCCGTCCTTTACATGGATTTGCAGGACCCCCTCTTGATGCCCTCGACCAAATTGGCCTAGAAGTTACTTTCGGAGAGGGGCTACTGGCCAGGACAGAGGAAGTGATCTTTGATGTTGTGGATGCTCTGTATGCATACAATGTCATCTTCGGAAGAGGCATGTTAAATCAATTCGGAGTTGTGGTGCATCATAATTACTTATGTATTAAGATGCCCACACAGGCAGGAGTACTTACTGTTTTCAGAGATCAGGCCATTGCGCGAAGAGCGGAGTATGGTCATGGCCCTCCTCTTGACCCGAGACAGGTGAACAGTGTGCAAGATGATCCAGAGAATTTTTCTGCTCCTAACGAATCTTCGAAAAAATCCTTCCCAAGACCAAGTCCCGAAGGAGAGATTGCATCGAAGGTTATTGTCAAACATGGCAAGGAATATTCATTTCAATTTGGTAAAGACTTGCCTCCAGAAGTTGCTGCCTCCTTAGACAAAGTAGTTGAGGAAAATTTAGATGTGTTTGCTTGGTCTGATGAAGACATTACCGGAGTCAGTCGGGACATTATTGAACACAGTCTACTTGTGAACCCGAAGGCTCGGCCTGTTCGGCAAGGACTCCGGAAGATGTTTGCGGAGAGAGCTGTCCTTGCTAAAGACGAAGTTGAAAAGTTGCTGAAGGCTGGGATTATCAGAGAAGTGGCTCATACGGAATGGTTAGCCAACCCAGTCTTCGTTAAGAAGAAATCTTCCGGGAAGTGGCGCATGTGTATTGATTTTACATCCCTGAATAGAGCATGCCCCCGCTATCCCTACCCCATGCCTCGAATTGATCAATTGGTCGACTCCACTGCCGGTTCGGAGTTATTAAGCTTCCTCGATGCGTATTCTGGCTATCATGAAATCAAGACAAGCTTTGTAACTCCTTCAGGAGTCTTTTGTTATGTAAGAATGCCTTTTGGCTTAAGAAATGCCGGGGCTACCTTTTCAAGGTTAATTGCTAAGGCTCTAGGTCATCAATTAGGTCGTAATGTAGAGGCCTATATGGATGATATTGTAATAAAGAGTGCTTTAAAGCACCAACATAGCCTAGACTTAGCAGAAACATTCAATAGCCTTCGGGCATGCGGGATCCTTCTCAACCCCGAAAAATGTATCTTCGGGGCGCAGGATGGAAAATTGTTAGGGTACCTAGTTTCAAGTAGAGGGATCGAAGCTAGCCCTACTCAAATAACTGCGTTGCAGAAGATGGCTCCCCCCATAGAATTTAAAGCAAGTGCAAAAGCTAACCGGTCGTCTTGCAGCACTTATCAGATTTCTAGCAAGGTCTGCGGAGAGAAGTTTGCCTATTTTCAAAAGCATTGAAAGGGTCCGAAGATTTTGCATGGACACTGGAGTGTCAAAAGAGCTTCGAAGATATTAAGAATTATCTTAGTAACCTTGCTACACTCACGGTGCCTGTTGCGGACGAAACCCTACTCCTCTACCCTGCAGCTACTGGCTCTGCTATCAGTGCAGTCCTTGTCAGAGAGATTGATTTCAACGGGAAGTTGGTACAAAATCCAATTTATTTTGTGTCCGAAGCATTGTCCGGAGCAAAAACAAGATATTCCAAGCTTGAGAAATTCGTTTATGCTCTGATAATTGCTTCGAGGAAGCTAAGGCATTATTTCTTGGCACATAATGTCATTGTACCAACTTCGTATCCTTATGGAGATATGCTCCGAAGTAAGGATTCCACTGGAAGAATTGGGAAGTGGGCTGTTGAGCTAGCACCCTTCGGCATATCCTTTCTTGCAAGAACAGCAATTAAGTCGCAATTATTGGCCGACTTCGTGGCAGAGTGGACTCCCCCTGCAGCATGGGCTCCGGAGAAGCCAAGTGAAGAAATTTGGACTATTTACTCTGATGGAGCTTTCCAAGCATCTAGAGCAGGCGTCGGAGCTGTGATAATTTCGCCTTCAGGGCAAAAGGCAATGTACTCCGCAAGACTCAACTTTAAGTCTACCAATAATACAGCGGAGTATGAGGGAATTTTATTGGGACTTCGAAAGGCACGTGCTCTAGGGGCTACAAGAGTTGTTATTAAAACAGATTCTCAGATTGTAGCAGGGCACGTAGACAAGAGTTTCCAAGTCCGGCATCCACAGCTTGCAAAGTACTTAGAAGAAATCCGAAAGATCGAAGCAGCATTTAAAGGGATTTCCATTTGGAGTATACCTAGAGCAGAAAATATGCAAGCTGACATCTTAGCAAAAGCTGCAGCCGGAGCTATGGACATACCCGAAGAAGCTTTTTATGAAGAACTCAGTACACCTTCGGTGCCACAAATTCCTGCTGCGGAAGTCCTTTGCATTCCAAGTACAGATTGGCGAAGTTCAATCATGGAAGTGTTGCAAGGAGAGGCAAATATGTCCGAAGGGCCACAACTTTCGAGTTTAAAGCTTAGAACTCGGAATTATCAAATAATCAACGGTATTTTATACAAGGACGAACTATGTTCCCCTTTGCTCCGATGTATATCTCAAGCCGAAGGTCAAGAAATTCTTCGAGAAATTCATGAAGGACTTTGCGGTAGCCATCTGGCCCCTCGAGCTTTGGCAGGAAAAACACTTTGCCAGGGGCTTTATTGGCCCACAATAGTAGCTGATGCGGAGAGCTTGGTCCGCACTTTCCATGGATGTCAGTGGATGGGATGAAGAAGTCATCGCCCACCAACAGCTCTTCAAGTCATTGCCCCAGTATGGCCCATGACCATATGGGGCATGGATCTTATTGGTCCCTTTCCAACAGCAAAAGGAAATTTGAAGTTCGCAGTGGTAGCAATCGAATACTTTTCAAAGTGGGTCGAAGCAGAACCCCTAATAGCTATCACTTCGAATAATGTTCAAAACTTTTTCTGGAAGAATATCATATGCCAGTTCGGAGTGCCTCCGCATCTCACAGTGGATAATGGAACACAGTTTGATGCAGAACCCTTCAGGAAATTCTGTGAAGATCGAGGCATTCAACTATGTTTCGCTGCAGTAAGACATCCTCAATCTAATGGAGCTCTTGAAAGAGCCAATGGTAATATCTTGTCAGGGCTGAATCAAAGAATAGTAGGATTGGCAAAAGGATTGTGGACAGAAGAGCACCCAAAGATCCTATGGTCCATCCGGACAACTCAGACAAGGTCTACCGGCTTCACTCCTTTCAGACTATTATTCGGAGATGAAGCTATGACACCAACAGAGCTCAAAGGAGGATCACTTCACAGCACCGAACCGGAAATAGAAGGAGAAAGACAAGCTTCGCTGGATTTAACAGAGGAGACAAGACTTCGAGCTGTGGCAAATTTGTCAAAGTATCAGCAGTAGACGAAGACTTGGTTCGACCCGAAGGTCAAGATTAATGAAATTAGGCCGGGTCATCTCGTTTTGCGAAGTATCATAGCACCAGGAAAATTAGGAAATAAATGGGAAGGTCCATACTTAATTGTTCGCTCAGGGCGTACTAGTTCTTTTAAGTTAGCTAATGTGGAAGGTGAAGAGTTAGCACATACATGGCATGCGGAGCACCTAAAGAGATACTTCGCATAGGGGCTCCTTGTAATCATTTGTAAGCACTTTCCGAATTAATAAAGCATATGGTTCAGATAATGCCTACCCCTCATAAACTTCCCACTTCCGAGTGGATGCACTGGAATAGCGGAGTTGACCGAGAGGGAAGTGTCATTAATTTGAATCATATTTTCGGACTTCGGACCACTGGTCCGAAGTTTCTGACGGGGTGGGCTGACATAATCCGGAGTCCAAGCCACCGGCTTGTAGGCATTCGTAAAAGAGCCTGAGACCACAAGATGCGGAGTCCAAGCCACCGGCTAGTAGACATCCGTAAAAAGAGTCCAAGGAGACCAAATGATGCGGAGCCCAAGCCATCGGCTTGTAGGTATCCGTAAAAAGAGTCCAAAGAGACCACTGCGAACTCCAAACCACTGGTTTGACAGAATTCGCAAAAAGAGTCGAAGGAGGCCAAAACAAAACAGAGTTTGAGCCATGAGCTTCGAATGTCTGTTAGAAAAGTCCAAAGTGACAAATCATTTAGGACACTAAAGTGTCCGGAAAGTTGTCCAAAGTGATTTCTTTCAAAAACATAAGGTACTAAGTTACCAGTCTTCAGACTACAAATAGTCGAAGACATTTTATAAGATTTTAATCAATATTTAAATTACTGAGGTGCCCCGAACCCCCAAAATTGTACTCCTAAGTTTTTCTTTGCGCCTAACCATCTTTGAATATAGTTTGAAGTTTCTTACGCCCAAAGAGGGGCTGGTAAATAGGGAGACAATTTTAAATCGATATTTATTATTCGAACAAATATGATTACATCATGAAAAATCGGTATCTATACCAAGAAGGAATCGAAGACCCCTTCGATCTCTAGAGCTAAGGTTGGAACGAGTAGTTCTAGAGCCGGGAGTTCTAACAACTTTGCGTTTAACTCTCCTGCCTCCCTTCGAAGCTCTAAAGTCTTTCTGTTCTTGTTGATGCTCGGCCCAAGTTCGAAGTCGTTCGGGGCTCCTTTCCCAGCTTCCAAGTTCTTCAGGATTTTTACCTTGAACTTCATCTTCGTCTTCGGACCATACAATGTCTTCGGAAGATGAAGTTTCCAAGTTAACTTGTTCTTCCTCTTTAATACAAGACAGTATGTCTTTGCTTACTTCGGGCGTAATCGCTCCGGAGGAACTAAAAATTGAGGGTGCTTGTGAAGTTTTAAGATATCGAAGGTAGCCCATAGTAAGCGGAGTTCATCGTTAACGTCTAACACTTCGACATCTTCCATATGAGGCAAAGCCTAAAAACATGATAAGCAAATTTTCATTCATAAATGTACAAAAGCATGATGCTTTACATAGTTGAAGATCCTAAGATATTTCTAAACATGCGGGTTTGGCGAGGGCTGACTGCTCGATGCTTGGGATCGATTTTGCTTCTGGTGTTGCCCTTCATCAATCCAAGCCTTGATCGCAGAGCGACCTTCGGCTCTCCATGAAGTTTGAAAGGCTTTCCAAGCAGCGGCCACACCTTCGGAAGGAGTAAGAAGATGATTATCGTCGAAGGTAATGGGAGCCGCCCCTGCGTTCGGAGTTATGGAGTTTCCCAGATCTTCGTAGTAACAAAGTATGCTGATAGCAGCCACTTGTCCGGAGATTTCTCCGTACCGAATGTCTGCTGTCTTCATTTGCTTCGCTGCTCCTTGGATCATTTTCAGCCGTCGCAGCAGGGGATGTTGTCATCTAAAGGAAGCGTCCTAGTAGTACCAAAGTACTCTAGAACGCCCAGCAACTGGTTCATGACCTCCGCAGCTACCTTCTCCGACTTCAGCTTATCTTCAATTAAAGCATCCTTAGCCGAAGTTAATTCTCTTACCACTCCAGAAAGCCTAGCTGCCTCCGTAGCTAAAGAATTTTTCTGGTTGAGTAGCTGGCTAGCTTCCTCAGCAGCTTTGGCTTTTTCTTCTTGGAGCCTGACAAGCTTAGCTCCCACCGTAGCATGCTCCGCCCGCATCTTTTCAATCTCCGCTCGAAGCACAATTTGTTCTGCTTCGAGCTCTTTGTTCGCAGCTTCCAAGCATTGTTTGGCCCTGCGCTCCGTTGAAACCATGTTGTCTAAGTGGGAAACTCAACCTTCAGAGATAGTATGATTTCGTTGAAGAGTTTTGTTTTCCTCTCGAAGGCGAAGGTTTCCACGCTCATTTGAAATATTCGCAGCTCGGGCCAAGACTATTTGCTGCGAAGAGAAAAAACCAAAGTCAGAAATTATTTGTATATAAGTCTAATTTTGTTTTGCAGATACTTCGTACCTGGTATGCTGCACGCTCCATGGCAGCGTTAAGATCCGAGCTCTCCGCCTCGCTCAAGATAGCCACCAAGTTCGTCTCCCCGACTTCGCGGCTAGCTCGATCCAAAGGCTCGAGCAAAGTCCGAAGCCCAGTTCTTCGCTCCAAAAAAGGAGCTTGAAGAGGGAGCATGCTCAAGGCTTGCTGGTCATCTTCATTTGGTGAAGGCCCGGAGTGTTGAGTCGTATTTTTCGGAGCTCCGGCAGATTGGCCCCTTTCCGTAGATTGGCTTTCATCTATTGATTCAGACGGAGTTGATCCTGAGCTCGGAGCAGGGAGGTGGTCCATCTTGCCTTTGCCTTTTCCAGGTCCCATTTGAGTGGCTCCTAGAATTGGCTCCGAAGTCGTCGAAGGTACAGGAATTATATCTTCAGGACGGACCTCTTCCACGGGAGTGGATCCTGTTAAAACAAAGGTATTATACATTGTATAATTTCGTAGGAAAAAAGAACAAAAGAATTATGCGAAGTTTACCTTCGATATTTTGGCGACGGGTGAGCATTGGGCTGCTTGGCGGGTCGAAGGCTACTCCAAAGTCTTCGTCGGAGTCAGCAGTCAAATCTTCGACTGTTGGAGCATCTTTGGGAGCAGCCGTTGTTACTTCACCCAGAAACAAAGCTGCAGCAACTTCGACTCCACTTTCGTCTACAGGGGCTCCGCCTTGCGGTAAATTTTCTTGAGCAGCCGGAGTCCTCACTTGCTCAAGGTTGTCTTGAGACTCCAGCATGCTCGCAGCTTCATCAATATGTGCATCTCTTTGGGCTGCATCTTCGTCGATCAGGTCAACAAGCATCCTGCCTTCATCCTCCAAGGAATCGGAGACTGAAGCTCTTGGGCTAGAAGGTGCAGGAACTCTTGGTTTTCGAGCCACCTTCTTTAGCGGAGTCTTGGCAGAGCTCGAAGCTCCGACTTCAGCTTTTCTCTTTTTGGGCCCTTTCTCCGAAGGCACCCAATCCACAAGATGGGGCGGAACAACTTCGAGTAGCCGCCATACTCGGTTGGATCATTCCCATGTACCAACCAGCTTAATTCTCCATTCCTTCTCGGTCAGAGTTGGGACGCCCAGAATCTTATCCAAAGCTCGTACAATCTGCTCCAAAGTTATAGGGGCTGAAGAGGCTGAAAAATGAGTTAAGTTGGTTATTTCTTCAAATGAATATACATGACATATGTTGTTTTCGAAGTTACCTGCAGGGCTCGAGTTCGAAGAAATTTTGCGGAGACCGCCCTCCTAATCTTCCTCGAAGGTGATCAGCCAGTTGGCCATCAAGGGAGGGATCTGAAGCCCGAGAAATTCTTCGGCTAAGTCCCGCATGCTCAGGCGGTGACTGATTTTTTGGAGCAGGCTGAGGCGAGCTTCGAGCTGGCCCGGATCCGGATGCACAAGAGCTTCCTTGCAGAAGTTGATATCTTGCAAGGGTCCAGCTAGACGGCTGCTCGCCCCAACTTCGGCATAGAACCACTTCAAGATCTAGTCTGTATACCATCTGGCATTGATGGCCTTGGCAGGAAACCGGAGAGCATACTCGTCTCGGAGCCTGAAGTTGATGCTTCAGAAGGCCACTACCATTTTTTCACCTCCGGGGCCTATGAAGGTTTTTGGTTGGCACGAAGCTCTGTGCAGTGCTGCGAAGATCTCAGCCCTTCCTTCGCAACCTTCGGCTCGCAACGCCCATTCGAAGATGGCAAGACGCGCTACTGCATTCGGAGAAAGCTGGGGGAGAGTGACTTGGAATAAATCCAATACCTCGGCCAAGAAGTCGACTGCCGGAAGCCCTAAGCCAGCTTCGAAGAACGCTTCGAAAACAACCACTTCTCCGGGTCTTGGCGACAGAATGATTTCCTTCCCAGGTTTGTGAATCATGACCCCGGAACTGATTTTGCCTTCTATTGCGGTCGCGAGCGATTCCCTTTTGCAGGTTGAAGCCCCCAGTTGATAAGACTGATCCGTGTACTTTGTCGATGCCGGGAAGAGGTCTTGAGGGCCAACATTTTGGTGATTTCCCCCCGCCACCGCCATTACTGCCACTGCAGGTGTCGGAGTTGCCATCGCCGATGACGCAGCCGCTGCTGCTGCTGCAGCTTGCTGCCGAGCCAAGGCTGAAGTCGCTCCAAGACCCTTGAAACTAGTTTTCACCATGGAATCGCACGGGTCGCTCAAGGAGAAAAATTGAGGTTAAGGTTTGTCTGATGGCTTGTTTGCACGAAAGTAGTGAAAAGGTACTCGAGAAGGGTCTGGGCCCTCTATTTATAGCCCAGACCATGATTTTTTACCGTTTGCATCTGTCGTTTCGCGTTCTTAACCATTACTTTGTTGCGGAATTAACGCATCACGTAACTTCCGTTAGAAGGAAAAAGCCAACGGCTATTTCTTCCAAGTCTAAAAAGGCTTTCGGGCTCTTCGAGTTAGTTCTAAGATAGTTCGAATGTAATTTTCTTAGGAACTGATTCGAAGTTTTGCATCTCCACTTTCTGAGGTGGTTTAAATCTGCTAACCCCTACGCATGGTTATTTTTCTTGCGTATACTGCTCTCCTAACATTATAGATTTAGCGGAGAAGCGTATTCGAGGAGCTAGTGTTGGGGGAAAATATTCCATCTTCAGGGTTATTGCAGTAACAGGACAAAGGCTGGTGATTAAGTCCAAGATTTCTAGCGTATAACTCCGGGGATGCATTGAATCAAGTTCGAAGTATGATGACGGACTCTAGTTCGGAGTATATCTTCGAACTTGGACTTTTCCGAGAGCTTCTTTGCCAGCTAAGATGGAAGACTTATCTTCTTTCTCATTAGATTAGTCTTTTACCATTTTAGCCCTATTAAGGGTACCGAATAGTTTCCACTATGTCGGTTGTAATAGAGGGGTAAAAGGGTCTTTTCCTTAATGTTTGGGCCTATAAATACCCACCTGTTTTACCCTATAATGAGGATCAAATACAAGTTATTCAATACACACTTTCGAACTATTTTAAGCTATAATCCTTTCGGAGGCTTGGAATAGTTTACTTCGCAAACACTTCGTTTGTTAGTTTCTAATCTTTAGAAACCTGTTAGCGTAATCTTTTACGCCAACAGAGGGGGAGGCCCATTACTGTTTAAAAGGTTTTCTGATGAAAAATAATTACAAAAAATGGATTAAAATATTTGCGCTACTTCCAAGGTTGATAAAATTTTGTAAAAATTCTCAAAAATATATCTTGGCCTTGGGATCATATACAAAATTTTCTAGCTCCTGGTTTGGCCATTTCATCTAGGTTCTAGTTCAAAAAGGTTAAGGAGGTCATTAAAGGTATTTCCAAAATAATTAATTCCAGGAAATTAAATTAAATAATATTTTTATTTCTCTGGAAATTTGGGGTGTTACAAACCTATCCCCCTTACAAAGAATCTCGTCCTCGAGTTTGGAACGCTACTCGAACAGCTCAGGATATTGTGCTTTCAACTCGTCTTCCTTTTCCCATGTGGCTTCTTCAGCGGGGTGGTTGTCCCACTGAACCTTGCAGAAGCGGACCACACGACTCATGGTTACTCTTTCTTTAGTTTCCAGGATCTTGACGGGATTCTCGTTGTAGGTCAAATCTTCTTGGACGTTGAGTTGTTGGAGGTCAGCTTGCTCGGCGGGCACGCGAAGACAATTCTTCAGCTGAGAGACGTGGAACACGACATGAACTCCTGTCAAGGATGGAGGCAGTTCTAGTTGATATGCCACTTCTCCTTGCCACGGACGTGAGTGACTCGGAGATAGACATAATCACCCTCCTCAAAGGTTAGGTCTCTTCGTTGGTTATCGGTGTAGCTCTTTTGTCGGACTAGGCTATTTTCAATCTGTCCCTGATGATCTTGACCTTCTCTTTAGCTTCTCTTAGTATATCCGTCCCAAACAGTTGTGACTCTCTGGTCTGATCCCAGAGCAACGGCGTTCTGCATTTACGTCCCTAAAGTGCTTGGAACGGGGACATTTGTAGGCTGGCTTGATAGCTATTGTTGTAGGAGAACTCCGCGTAGGGCAAGTTCTTGTCCCACATTCCGCCAAAGTCTAGAGCGCAAGCTCTAAGCATATTTTCCAGTATCTGGTTGACCCTTTCGGTTTGACCATCGGTCTATGGATGATAGGCGGTGCTAAAGTTCAGCCGTGTGCCGAGTTCCTCTTAAAGGTTCTTCCAAAACATGGAGGTAAACTGACTCCCGCTGTCAGATACGGTCTTCTTAGGAACTCCGTGAAGGCACACGATTCGGGTCATATACAACTCGGCCAACTTGGCGATGGTGTAAGTTGTCTTAACGGGGATGAAGTGAGCCACCTTGGTGAGTCCATCGACGATCACCCAGATAGAATCATGACCAGCTTGGGTCCTGGGCAGTCCCGTGATGAAGTCCATTCCTATCTCTTCCCACTTCCATTCAGGGACCTTGAGAGGTTGTAATAGTCCAGCCGGTCTTTGATGCTCTGCCTTGACTCGCCGGCATGTGTCGCACTTGGCCACATACTCAGCTATTTCCCTCTTCATGCTGACCCACCAATATTTCTCCTTTAGGTCTTGGTACATCTTTGTACTCCCGGGATATATGGAGTATAGAGTATCGTGGGCTTCTTGAAGGATGAGAGCCTTCAAATCAGGCTTGTCGGGCACACATATCTGGTTTCCGAACCAGACGGTACCTTTCTCGTCCTCGGAGAATCCGGGGTCTTTACCCTTTCGCATGTTCTGTTAGATCTCCAAGATGTTCGGGTCTTCCTTCTGCTTTTCTCGGATCTGGTCTATTAAGACAGGCCTAGACTCCAAGGCAGTGAGGTACGCTCGGGTGGTGATCCCTAAATTCAGCCTTTCCATCTCCTTGTATAACAAAGGGGTCTGGTCCTGTATCACGATGGCATTGTAGTAGCCTTTTCGACTAAGGGCGTCTGCTACCACATTTGCCTTGCCTAGATGATAATGGATGCCCAAGTCGTAATCCTTGATCAGTTCCAACCATCTCCTTTGCCTGAGGTTCAGGTCCGATTGGGTGAATATGTACTTGAGGCTTTTGTGGTCGGTGAAGACCTCACACTGATTTCCCATAAGGTAATGTCTCCATATCTTCAAGGAATGGACCACGGCTGCTAACTCCAGGTCATGGGTCGGGTAGTTTAGCTCATGTGATCTCAGCTGTCGGGATGCGTAGGATATCACCTTCACATCTTTCATCAAGACACATCCCAAACCTTGGTGAGAAGCATCACAGTAGACGTGGAAGTCTTTCTGGATGTCCGGCAGGGTCAGGATTGTGGCTAACAAGAGCTTCGTCTTGAGGGTTTAGAAGCTTTCTTCACAATCCAGGGTCCATTCAAATTTTACCTCCTTTTGCAATAGCCGGGTCATAGGCTTGGCTATATTTGAAAAGTTCTCGATGAACCGGCGGTAGTATCCGGCCAATCCGAGAAAACTCCGGATCTCGGTCATGCTCGTGGGCTGCAACCAGTTGGTCACTGCTTCCACGGTGGTTGGGTCAACCGCTATTCCTCCAGCAGATATGACAAGGCCGAGGAATTTCACCTCTAACGACCAAAACTCGCACTTGCTGTATTTGTCGTATAGTTGTTGTTCCCTTAGCTTTCCGAGGGTCAGACGGAGGTGGGTTTCATGTTCTTCATTGGTCTTGGAGTAGACGAGGATATCGTCGATAAATAACACAATGAACTTATCCAAGAACTCCATGAAAACATTGTTCATCATGTTCATGAAAAAGGTCGGGGCAATCGTGAGTCCGAACGACATCACTGTATACTCGTAGAGTCCATAGCGAGAGGTGAAGGTAGTCTTGGGGATGTCCTCTTCTCTAATCCTCAATTGGTGATAACCTGACTTGAGGTCAATCTTGGAAAACACCGAGGATCCTTTCAGTTGATTGAAAAGGTCGTCGATCCGAGGCAATGGGAACTTGTTCTTGATGGTTACGTCGTTTAGGGCTCTATAGTCCACTCACATCCTTTTAGTCTTGTCCTTTTTCATGGCAAAGATGACCGGTGCACCCCAGGGTGAGGTACTCGGCCGGATGTACCATTTCTGCTCCAGGTCTTTGATGTTGCTCTAGACTTCGGCTAATTCATTGGCGGCCATCCGGTATGGGCGCTTGGAGATTGGAGTGGTCCCGGGGACAAGTTCGATTCTGAATTCGATGTCCCGCTTGGGAGGAATTCATAGTAGGTCCTCAGGGAAGACGTCCACAAACTCCTTGACTATGGGCACATCTTCAAGGGCTAGCGAATGGAGGGATTCTTCGAGTGATTTGTGGCTGGTCATCCGAAAAGTGACGGCTTCGCCTTCGGGGTTGGCTACTGTCACAGATTTGCTGGCGCAATGGATCACTCCCTTGTGCTCCATCAGCCAATCCATCCCTAGGATGAGGTCGAGTCCGATGCACTTAATGAGAACTGGCTCGGCCCGGAATAATATTCCTTGGATCTCTATCTTGACCTTAGGACTGAATAGGTGGGCAAAGGTTTTATTGCTTGGAGTGGCAATCATCATGGGGGTCGGTAAAGGGAGTACTTCCAAGTCGTTGGTTTTCACAAAATCCTCTGAGATAAAAGAGTGTGTTGCCCCAGAGTCGAATAATATTACGGCCGGTATGGAATTTGCGGTAAACGTACCGAGTATGACTTCCGGATCCTCCTGAGCTTCCTCCGCGCTGATGTGGTTGACACGGGCACAAATCGCCTGGTTGGGTGTCGCGCCTTGGGGCTGCTTGGAGTGAGGACACTGGTGCGAGTAGTGCCCTTCCTTCCGGTAGTTGAAGCAGACGACCGGCCTCCCTTGGCGATCCTTCAAGATCGGGGCCTTGGCGGCGGGCGGCGGCTGAGCGGCCAGAGCTGTTGGAGTGGGGCGGGGATGCCCGGCGTTGGATCCACCGGCGGCGTGAGGCGGCCTGAAGGCGGGCTGAGGATGGTAGGTGGGCACTGGTGGCGGAGGAACGAAGCGGGGCCTCCGAGAATTCGCCTGTTGATGCTTGAAGACAATCATCTTCCTCTTCTTCAGGTCCAGCTTGTTTTGCTCAGTCTCTTGGATGAGCGCTTTATTCACTAGCCGTTGGAAGTAGGCGTAGTCGGTGGCGACGAGCTGGATGGACAACTCATCCTTATGTCCCCGGAGGAACTTGGCCTGGCGGAGGGCGTCGGTTCGCACCTCCTCTGGCGCGTATCGTACTAGATGGTTGAACTCATGGAGGTACTCCATGAAAGTCTGGCTGCCCTGCTGTAGGTTGCGGAACTCCTGCTGTTTGACTGCGATAACTCCGGTGGGGACGTGGGTGGCGCGAAAGGCGATTGAACTCCGCCCATGTCACCACGTGGTCCTCTGGCTGTGACTCACGATAGTTGTCCCACCACTCGGCGGCGGGACCTTGGAGCTGATTAGTGGCGAAGGCCACTCTCTCCCGGTCGGTGCAGGGGAGGAGGTCCAGCTTCTTCCCTATGGTGTGGAGCCAATCTCCGGCCTCCATGGGGTTGGTGGTGCTGGAGAAGATGGGTGGGTGCACGCATAGGAACTCTGAGAGTTGGGGTGCGGGCGCGGGTGCTGGTGCACGAGGGGCGGGGTCCACATTTTGCCTGCGGTCCAACTATGCCTGTTGGTGCTGCATTTGGGTGAGGAGGGCGGTGATCAGCTGGTTTTGATTAGCCATCATCTCCGCCAAGGTGGGGTGGTTGGCGGATGGCGACCTAGTCTGCCGTGGGCCCATTGCACCCCAGTTGGGCACAACACCTCCGGCAAGCTGCGGCTTCCTCCTCCATTGTTGGAGCCGGTGTTCTGGTTGTTGGCCATCTTCTGAACATAAGATGTTTATAAGGTAAAAAGATGATGAAACAACATTACAATCAAAATGGCCCATTGGGCTCATATATGTATAAACCAAGTGATATAAAATGTTCATTACATTCAGCTCTTATTTTAATACACCTACAACCCAACTTGTTGTAGGTGGTACCACAACATTAGTTTAAACAATGATAGCTAATGCCTACTCACCACCGGAGGCGGTCTTCGTGCTCTCAGAACGACGAGCACGTGGATCCAGAGGGATGTTGGGCTCGAGAAAATTCTCGATGATCGGGTTGGAGACGAGGCCGGGACGTGGTGTAGGGGCGCTGGCGGTGGATGGTCCGGCGGTGGAGGGGTGTGGCGGGATCCTCTTGGGGTGAGGGGCAGGCTCATGGATGGGCTTCCTCTTCCTCGGGAGGAGGGGAACCATCTCCGTGATGTCCTTCTACAACTGCATGATCTTGCGCTGCAGCTCGCCGTTTTGTTGGATCAAGTTCTTCGTCTCCTCACGAAGAAACTCAACCGCCTCATGGTCCTCATCAGCGTCGAGCACCGCCTTAGTATGGAGGTCGTCCATGGCCTGAAGAAGACACGACTACCGGGCCATGACCAGATCACGCACGGAGTGAACCCTAAGGTAGATGCTACGGTAGGCGATGGGAGTGCGCTTCGGCACAAGCCGGAAAGACGAGTTCTGAAGATGATCATCATAGATCATCCTCAACTCCATAAGGGCCTAGAGGGTGACGCGTTGGCACGCGACGTCGAAAGTCGGGCCCCCAAGTGCGGTGGTGTAGGGCGGCAGGTGCTCTCCGTAGCCATGGACAGTGAGGGAGACGTCGCAGGGTCTGGCAAACTCCTCCAGGTACACCCCCTGGAATTTGGGTTCGAAGAGGAACCCGAGGAAAGTGAGCATCATGCGGAGCTCCCGGACGAAGCCCTCATAGTGGCGGCAGTAGCAGTGCACTTGGTAGACAGGCATCTACAAAAACAACAAGTTGAAGGAAAGTGAGGAGAGGAACAAAGTTTATAAAGTAGATTTTCGAGAAACAATTTTCTACAGCTATTGGCTAGGTTGGTCCGTTTGGCTTCTTACAGTTAAGTTGGCTCTGATACCATCTTGTGGTGCCCCGATTTACCGAAATCGGAACATTATTGAATTTCATAAGAAAAACAATAATACAAGAGGTTCATCATGCGACAATCGTACATACGACAAGTATTCATGGTACGCAGACCATATTATTACATCAGAGTTAAGTAAAAACAATAATAAAAGTAGAATGCATGACGAACGCCTTCTTCAGGACTTTTCACTTGACTGGGTCGCTACTCCAGACCATCTTCATAGTAGGCATCCTTTGAGGTGTTCAACGGGTATGAGTAAAAAAAGTACTCAACAAGCCACCGCAAATGCAGGTAATAATGCAAGATAATAACAAAGGAAGGATAATTGGCTAAAAGTGCGGAAAAGTACATTTTCAGTTATTGCATTTAATGTAGTCAAGTTTTATCATGCGGAATAATAAACATGAACAACAATAATATTATCTAACTTGAGGAGTACGTTTTACCTCATCGCACAACAGTCCTTACATGTCAAACCATCATGCACATCCATTTTCAAAGTAGTCTAACCGTGGGATGTCACGCAACCCGCCCTTGACCGTGGGCTCGGCTTTTCGAAAAGATTTATGACTCTGATCAGAGATGTACTACTGTACCCACAAGGCACACACTCATTTCCAAACACCAAAGTGTAACGAGATGACCCATACCACGGGAACTCATGCTAAAACCTCAGCATGAAATGCTCCAAGCGATAACCACCCGCTCTAGGTTTCGCCGGCGCGCCGGGCCGCAACCCGGCTAACGTCGCACTACATTTTGCACCACGTCGGTAAAGCCACCCACAGGTGCAGCTTGACCCATCTCCAAGTGGTGGCCTCAGTTTGGAACACTCCATACCTTAGTTAGGACTTACCATTAGACTTGTGCTTAGTACGGAAGTGTATTGCAATGGATCCCTCAGACCGGTCCTTATAGTGCCCCGGGTGCTACAGGCCATTGCCCTAGCTTGCACCCGGAACCCACCATGCATTCACCCACAACCAAAACTCTATCACCAACGGATTTCCATAGATAAGGATAACGGGGATCATATAGAAGATTCCAATCGCTATGACTCATTTTTAATCCTATAGCAATCGTGTCGATACATTGGACACTAGCTAATAATACTAATCATATGGTGACAAGGAGTTTAGGCTAGATAGCATGGCTTGGGTTGCACATCAAGGTCAGGGGATCCTAAATAAATATATTGTAAGGGTTCCATTTGACTAATGCATGTATATCCTATGTGTTTTAGTGATAGTTTAATAAGACATGGGTTCAATATGCTCAAAAGTGTTGTTTGGTGACTTGCCTTGTGCAGCGAGTGGGGAGGGAGGAACTTCCGGGTAATAATCTGGCTCCTCGGTGGCGTCGTAGTCTTCCCAATATAAATAAAATGAAATAAAAACAACATTCAATTCAAACAATCTAAAACCACACAACAAGCATATAGGTTTTGATTGATTTAGTTTAAAGAAAACAAGTTGTTAAGTTTTTCTGAAATTCATTTTATGAATAATTTAAAATGAGTAATAAAGAAATATGGTCCTTTATAAAGGGATTTTTAATTGTGAATAATCTTATTTTAAGTCTTCTAATTTAAAACGAAAGGTACAGAGAAAACTTAGTGGTTTCATTATATTTACAGGAAATGAATAAATATAAACTTTACTGAAATTTAAATAATTGAATTTGCAGTTTATCGTAAGGGTATTTGAATACTTTTTTAAATAAACATGAAATGTCCAAAGTAAACATATTGTTTTTATTGTATGAACATGTAGAGAATAATATTACAAATTTGCCGAAATTGAAATGGTAATTTTTGAAGTTAAAATGCGCCATATATGAATTTTAGAAGTTTAAAAGCATTTCTGGAATTTAATTTAAATCCCAAAACAGTTTCGGGTCCACGGTGAGCCAGCCCCACGGTGCACCCGCGCACTGTGCGCGTGCGACGGAACAATCTGGACCGTTGGATCCAGATCCAACGCGCGGAGGCGAGGCGGGGGAGTTAAAATAACGTGGACGGCTGAAATTAAAACATCAAACCGATATGCGATGAACGACTCAGATTAAACGTGGGTTTTAAATATTAACGAACGCGCGAGATTAAAACGTACCCCTTCGCTCAGATCCGATGGCGCAGATTAAACCACACGGGGGATTTAATCGGTACCGTTAGATCCAGATCGCATGGCCAGGATCGAATCCGACACGGCACGGGTACTCGACCCGTGCCGGTCGTCTTCTCCGGCGACGGTGAGCGGGCCAGAGGCCATGGCGAGCGACGACGGCCCTAGCTAAGCCTAGAAATGGAAAGAGGGTGACTAGGGGAACATGAAGGTACCATTGGCGGGGCGAATGGTCGTCAGAGCGTGGCCGGCGACGAGCGCAGGCGGCGAAGATGTTCGGGTCCTCGTCGGTGGGGGAGATCCGGCGGGGTTCATCGGCGATGGAGGGGTGGCCGAGGTCGGTGAGGTCCTTGCGGTCACAACAGTGTGGTCGGTGAGGACAGAGGGGGACTACGGCGACGGCGAGTGGCGGCTGGAGTGAAGGTGACGTTGAGGTGTTTAAGTGAGTGTCACGGGCGTTTGGTTCGGTTCTGGTGCAATTGCGAGCGAGGGGTGGATGAGGGGCACCGGGGGGGTTTAAATAGGGTCACCAGCGGGGGAGGGCCGAGAGTAACGCCGGTGAGCTCTTACCATGCATGCGAGCGACAGGCGATAGCGCGTGGGTTAATGAGGGGAAATGGTCGCGCGTCGCGGGGGTGTTAATGGCGTCGGCGAATTAACGCTAGAGGGGCTGGCGGGGCGGATCCGAGGCGGGATCGGGGGCCGGCGAGGTTAGGGGGGTTGGTGCGAGGTGGATGACGGGTCCGACAGGTGGGGTGCACCGGGCAGCGGGCGAACAGGTGACAGAGGGCGAGGCTGATGGGTGGGGTCAGGCTCGGCCGAGAGAGGGGTGGCGCCGATAGGTGGGTCCAATGCGTCAGGAGCAGCGCGCTAATAGAGAAGGGCTCGTTGACTAGCAGGGCCCGGGTGTCAGTCCGAGGTGCGCGGGGGTAACGGGTTGGGCCGGCCGGGAGAGAGAGAAAGGGAGGGGGAGGCCCATTACTGTTTAAAAGGTTTTCTGATTAAAAATAATTACAGAAAATGGATTAAAATATTTGGGCTACTTCCAAGGTTGATAAAATTTTGTAAAAATTCTCAAAAATATATCTTGGCCTTGGGATCGTATACAAAATTTTCTAGCTCCTGGTTTGGCCATTTCATCTAGGTTCTAGTTAGAAAAGTTTAAGGAGGTCATTAAAGGTATTTCTAAAATAATTAATTCCAGGAAATTAAATTAAATAATATTTTTATTTCTCTGGAAATTTGGGGTGTTACACCTAGCTACCTCGAGGACCGCCCACAACTGGCGAAGTTCTTCAGAGTCCTCAAGTACTTCGAAGTCAAAAGTCGGAGACTGAGCCTGGGCAGGTATAAAGCACCCCCGCATTCATATTAATAAACTGATAAGTTTTACAAGCCTACATCTAATAATTACAAGGAGCCTAAGGAGATCTAAAATTTTGGAGGCGGAGGTGCCGACGTCGAAGGCTGATTTGGCGAAGCAAGCGCCTTGGCTCGGCGAAGGCGGAGGGCCTTTTGAAGCTCGAGGACTGCTTCGCAGCCTTGGTCCTTCCAAGGTTCCTGAAGTCACCGCCATGCTGCGCGGATGCTAGCCGGAGGCATCACCAAGTGCTGGCCTTCGAAGGCCACCAGAGTCGCGGAGGTTGCTGCTTCGAGATGGTTGCACCCCGCGTCGTGAAGCATTTGCAACACCCCTTGGCCCGCCACTCGGTCGGCCACCAAGGCGAAGCCCTTCAAAGATTGCTCCACCATCGAAGCCACCACCTTCAAGAATGCGGCGCGGTCCCCAATTGGATCGTAGCTGCCGAAGTCCGAAGCCCGACACTCGGTCCCTATTTGTTGTAGGACCTCGGTCAAGCTCAGAGTGGCTTCGTCGATGTTGCCAACGGTAAAGTTCTCAAGGCACTGAGCTCGTTGGCGTAGCTCGGAGTTCTCCTTCACCAGCTGGGCTTAGACATCCTTTGCAGCCTGAAGCTCTGCCCGGAGCCTGTCGGTCTCCGAGGCCAAGGCTTCCCTAGCTTTGTCGGCCTCGGTCCTCGTCGCCTCAGTTGAAGCTTCGGCCCACCTTCGCTTCTCGGCTTCCACCGAGACTTCGCGTCGGAGGGCCTCCTTCTCCTCCGCCAAGCACATCATCCGCCTATCCGCAGAAGTCGAAGCTGCTGCGTTCAGTGCGAAGGCCTGAAAGAATTCAAGAAAATCATAAGTGTTGATCGAAGACCAAAGTATAACTCGAAGACTGCGTCAGTCTTCGCTCACCTGTATAAGGGCTTCGTTCGCATTGATGAAGAGTTCCATGGGGTTCGAGTGGCTGAGTTTAGCCACCAAGCCCCCTGCCTCCGCAGCTGCGCAGCCCTCGCAGAAGTTGTTGATGGCCGCCTCTGTGACGGCCCCTTCGGCCACAAAGGCCAGACAATCTCCTCCACCGCAACCGCCTACGCAAGCTTCGACAAAGCAGGGTCCCCTTCGTCATGGCCGCTGCCTCCATCTTCTTCAGACAAGGAGCTGTCGGACTCCGAGCTGCTGCTGCCGCTACTGGCGCCGTTGCTGCTGCCGGAGGCCTCCGTTGGCTTCGGCACAGCGAGCCTCGCACCGGTATCATCTTCTGTAAAAAAGTTGAAGTCAAAATCCGCATATAAAAGAGAAGTATGTTTGAAGTGTTTACCTTCGTCGGAGATTTCTTCAAAGGTATAGGGGTCAATGTGTGCCCCCAAGTCCCTTCGCTGCGAAGCGGGCACGTCGACCCCTGTGCCCGAAGCCATCGTCATCGAGGCCTTTGCTACCTCCTTGGTAGCCGGAGCACTTGTGGGCTCCGCAGCTATTTGAGGGTCCGCTGCCGCTGCCTCCTCCAGAGTAGAGGCTTCGGTCACGGGGACCTCCGGCCGAGCCCTCGAAGTTTGGGGCTCATCGTCATCCCCTCTCTTCCTCTTGGCGCCGGTTGTCGAAGCTGCGAGGTGGGAGAAGTCTAGCAGAGCCTGGACCTCCTCGTAGCCGAGCAGGGTCCACACCCTGTTCCAGTGCTCCCAAGTCCCCACCAAAGCAAGCCGCTGGGTTTGCTCCTCCGGTGTTGGGGCCCCAACAACACGCTCTGCCGCCGCGATGGCCTGCTCCAGAGTCCTTACTTCAAGATGGGTTTCATAAAGATTCAAGTCAAAATGCCACCTCGTTTAGGCCCCCTCGGCCCAAAGCTTGGAAGAGCCCCTCCGGCCAAGAGCGCGCAAGGGGGCTGAGCCGTAGGGTGATGAACTCCTCCGTGAGGTCCCTCATGCTCATCTTCGCGGCAACCCTCCGAAGGAGCGAGATCCTCGAGCGAAGGGTGTCGGGGCTCATCTTCACCACCCCTTCGCATCAGTAAGAAATAAGTGCATTGGTACTCCGAAGGGGAGAGTTCGCGCCGACGGAGGCATAGAACCACTCTTGATCCCACTTTGAGTACCATTTGCTGTTGGCGGCCCTCGCCGGGAAGGCATCTTGGTACAACCTCCGAAGTTGGAAGTTGGCGCTTCTAAAGGCTAGAGCCCTCTTGACGTGGTCTGCGCCTTCCCTTGGCTTCGGTTGGCAGTTAACATCATGAAGGGTGACGAAGATGTCCGCGCGGCCCTCGCAACCTTCGGCCCTCACGGCCCATTCAAAGATAGCAAGCCTCGCCACGGTGTTGGGCGAAAGTTGAGGAAGTTCAAGGTTGTAAGCCTTCAGGACTTCGCTCAACATCCCCACTGCTGGCAGCCCGAGGCTGGCTTCGAAGAAGGATTTGAACAGCACCACTTCGTCAGCCCGAGGCCTTGGTATGGCCTCTGACTTCTCTGGAACTCTAAGTTGGATCTTCGCCGCAATCTTCCCTTCACAGGCCCTCTAGACAGACTCCTCTATAGAGATCGAGGCCCTCATCTCCAGTGTTTGTTCAAACTTGTCGGATGGTGACCGAAGGTCCCTCGGCCCTAACCGCCTTTGTGCAGGCTTCGCTGCCGCAGCTGCCAGCTGCCTACAGCTGGGCAGAGCTCGAGCTCGGGCCCAAGGTCAAAGGCTTAGAAGCAGCCTTCTTCGGCATTTTTGTGGAGCTTCGGCGCGAGGGGCTAAAGCTAGCGAGGGGTGCTTCGCGTGAAGCTAAGGAGGAGAAGAAAGCGAAGGATGCAAGGCGCTGAGAAGAAAGCAAATGAGACGCGTGCCGAAGCCGTGTGCGGTAAACCCCTATTTATAGGCGGTAAAAATCCCGATGGTTCGTGGGCCGAAGCCACTACCAAGTGGGCCTCCATCGAAGGCGAAGCGGCCCGCCGCATAGTAACGGTCATTTTTATAGCCGTTGCAGAGTCAAGCGATCCCCCCTGGATCATTCTGACAGCTGACGCAGGCAGTTATCACCTGCACATTTCAAAGACACCTTCGGTCCAAGCTTCGAAGGCCTGTTTTCCCTGAAGTTGTAATTTTTGGTCATTTGTCCCAAGGGCGCATGCACCCCTTCGTCCCGAAGGCCTGCACGTGAGGGGCTACAGTTGGGGGAATAAGTTTCCCTTGAACAGGGGACAAATGACGTCAGCCTCCGACAGCCTTCGGCCCGGAGCCCAACACTGTCGAAGCCTATTCCTTCCCGAAGAAGCTATTTCCAAGCCTCAAGGTACACCTCGAAGCCCTCTGGAGCGAAGCCTCCGAACCCCTTAGGAGCCCTCCAGAGCGAAGCCCTCAAGATTCCTTATATTTTACCAAAAGCTAAGTCTCAGGCTAACTTCGAAGTTAACCTCCGGGCCTTGTTCGGAGTTAGCCTTCGAGCCTTGTTCAGAGTTAACCTTCGGGCCCTGTTTGGAGTTAACCTTCGGGCTACCTTCGGAACTCCTCAGAGCCAGTCTCCGGACCCTTTCCAGTCAATTCAAAGCCAAGTCTACGAGACCCTAGTTCGGAGCCCCAGTTCGGAGCCCCAGTTCGGAGCCCTAGTTCGGAGCCCCAATTCGGAGCTCGGTTCGGAGTATACTTCGAAGCCCACTTCGGAGTGTACTTCGAAGCCTCCCTTGTAGCCTCCGCCTGATGAGCTCCGGCCCCTACTCCGAACCCAGGAAATATCTGCACTTCGCTATAGTATAGACCCATACCGGGGGCCCCTCCACCCCTAGTATGTCGTTTAGCTGGTCAAGAGTGACGTTGTCTGACACGTTTGTAAAGCTGTAAAGCACTTTTGTACAGTAGTGAGCTCCTTTTCCCCTTTTGCCCCTATGAACCTAGGACTTATAGAGGGCATTTTGGTCT
The DNA here is from genome assembly GCA_019279435.1 of Zizania palustris. Lineage (NCBI taxonomy): Eukaryota > Viridiplantae > Streptophyta > Magnoliopsida > Poales > Poaceae > Zizania > Zizania palustris. Next base: position 56,035,393 of record JAAALK010000284.1, on the reverse strand, counting down.
TTTCCTTAAGGCCTGCGTCCCTGGAGTTCACTACACCATACCGAGGCATACCATGCCAAATCCACCACAAACTGGATGTAGGGCTATTATCCCCTAGGGGAGGTCCGAACCAGTATAAATCCTTTCTCCCTCCAAGAGAACCCTTCGAGGTTCATTTTACACTCCGTATACACACACACACTCCGTATACAACACAGGTTTTGTATGTGTGTATACGGAGTGTAAAATGAACCTCGAAGGGTTCTCTCAGAGGGAGAAAGGATTTATACTGGTTCGGACCTCCCCTAGGGGATAATAGCCCTACGTCCAGTTTGTGGTGGATTTGGCATGGTATGCCTCGGTATGGTGTAGTGAACTCCAGGGTTTCATGGCCTTGGAGAAGGTATCCTGTTACAAGGGCTTGGCCCTGCTTTTATAGGCACGTAGGCCTTAAGGAAAAGACCAAAATGCCCTCTATAAGTCCTAGGCTCATAGGGGCAAAAAGGGGAAAAGGAGCTAGTTGTTGTACAAAAGTGCTTTACAGCTTTACAGACGTGTCAGACAACGTCACTCTTGACCAGCTAAACGATATAATAGGGGCGGAGGGGCCCTCGGTATGCCTTCTATACTGTAGCGAAGTGCAGATATTTCCTGGGTTCGGAGTAGGGGCCGGAGCTCTTCAGGCAGAGGCTGCAAGGGAAGCTTCGAAGTACACTCTGAAGTGGGCTTCAAAGTATACTCTGAACCGAGCTCCAAACTGGGGCTCCGAACTGGGGCTCCGAAATGGGGTCTCGGAGACTTGGCTTTGAATTAACTAGAAAGGGTCCAGAGACTGGCACTGAGGAGTTCCGAAGGTAGTCCGAAGGTTAACTCCGAACAGGGACCAAAGGTTAACTCCGAACAAGGCTCGAAGGCTAACTCCGAACAAGGCCCAGAGGTTAACTTCGAAGTTAGCCTGAGACTTAGCTTCTGGTAAACTTTAAGGAATCTTGAGGGCTTCGCTCCGGAAGGCTCCGAAGGGGTTCGGAGGCTTCGCTCTAGAGGGCTTCGAGGTGTACCTTCAGGCTTCGAAACAACTTCTTCGGGAAGGAACAGGCTGCGACAGTGTTGGGCTCCGGGCCAAAGGCTGTCGGAGGCTGACGTCATTTGGCCCCTGTTCAAGGGAAACATATTCCCCCAACAATGTGCCAAAAAATAATGCCGTAATTTCCTCAAAGCCATTACCAGAGTATAAGTGAATTTTTTCAACTCAGAGTATCTGGTTTTTACTCCGGAGAAGGATTTTGATACAAAATATACTAGATTTTGTACCAACTTCCCATTGAAATTCATTTCTCGAACAAGGACAGCACTGACAGCATAACCCGTAGCTGCAAGATAGACGAGAAGAGTTTCATCTGCGATGGGCACAGCGAGTGTTGAAAGGTTGCTGAGATAATCTTTAATATCATCAAAACTTTTCTGGCACTCCGGTGTCCATAAAAAATCTTTGGACCCTTTCAAGGCCTTGAATATTGGGAGGCTCTACTCTGCAGACCTTGCCAAAAATCTGCTAAGGGCTGCGAGGTGTCCGATAAGCTTCTGAACTTGTTTCAAATTTTTCAGTGGAGCCATTCTCTACAGTGCACATACTTGAGTTGGGCTTGCTTCATTCCCCTGCTCAAAACTAAATACCCTAACAATTTCCTAGTTTGAGCCCCGAAGATACATTTTTCGGGGATGAGGTGAACTCCAAATGCTCGGAGGCTCTCAAAAGTTTCTGCTAAGTCTAGACTATGTTGGTGCTTTAAATAACTCTTTATTACAATGTCATCCATATAGGCTTCGACATTACGGCCTATTTGGTGACCTAGAGCCTTAGCAATTAATCTTGAAAAAGTTGCCCCGACATTTCTTAAGCCGAAGGGCATTCTTACATAGCAAAAGACTCCCGAAGGAGTTACAAATCTTGTCTTGGCTTCGTCTTCGTGTTTTAACCATATTTGATGATATCCGGAGTACGCGTCGAGGAAGCTCAAAAGCTCGGAGCTGGCAGTGGAGTCAACTAGTTGATCAATGCGAGGCATGGGGTAGGGGTCTCGTGGGCATGCTTTATTCAGGGATGTGAAGTCAATACACATGCGCCACTTGCCGGAGGCCTTTTTCTTGACGAAGACTGGGTTAGCTAACCACTCCGTATGAGCCACTTCTCTAATGATCCCAGCCTTCAACAATTTTTCCACTTCTGCTTTAGCAAGGTTCGCCCCCTCTGTTGACAATTTGCAGAGCCCCTAGTGAATAGGTCGAACCCTTGGGTCGACGAGTAGGCTGTGCTCAATGATAGTTTGGTCAACTCCAGGAATATCTTCATCGGACCAAGGATAATCTTTGTCGTCCTTTACAATGATTTTCATTACAATTTCTCCTTCAGGGCTTGGCCTAGGGGAGGACATCTGTAGGACCGAAAGTAGCGACAAGAGGGGCGGTGAATGGGCGCCGAAAAAATTCTTTCGAATCAATGGCCTGCTCCCAATACCCAACGCACCTCTATAGACTTAGCAGGAAGAGGTAAACAGATCAACAAGGCCTAACATGATCTAGCCTAAAAACAACCGGTGTCCTAATCAAAAAGACACCAACACAGTGCTCAAAGGCACATTAAGAAATCCTTCAACTCATAAACAGTTCACACATCATCAAATGAAACGTCTATTAAATATGCAAGCCAAAACGAGATGAAGTATTACTGTTCAAAAATGTTTCTAGTTCGAAATCAGTGAATCAAAAAAAATCAAAGTGTTCCCACGAAGTCTGCAACCTTGGCAAAGTTGTGAGCGAAGGGTGACAACACGACACACCAGAAAAAATAACGGTGAAGCAAGCTTCGAACCAACCCAAAGCTGTTAGCAGCGAAGTCAGATCAAGTATCAAGCTTCAAAGTGATTCACACTTCGAACCGAAGCCTGCTAATCCACGGAGCTCCTGCACACTTCGAGAACTTTCTCGTGCACTTCGAACAGACCTCCCTGAGGCTTTGAATAGATTACTTCAAAAGCTTTCCGTGCACTCCGAAGTCCTGTCCTTTCTGCCCGAAGTTCACAAATTTCAAGGCAAAAAGAAATGGACGAAGCCTCTGGCGAATATAGTAGCTCAGCACGCAAACAAAATCAGGACTTCATCAGAGAGATAAAACAGCATGTCAATCATGCCTTGTGTTTCTTGTTTTTAGAGCATACTTTAATTTTCACAATTCTCTTCTTCGTATAGAAAATCTCATGAAACGAGAGCTCATATGTAAGCATATAACACACAGGAGAGTACGTCATTGGACAATCACACAATTAGCGAGAAATATGAGATGTTTTTTTGCAAAAATGCATGCGGGGTTGCGGTGAGAAGCTGCTGTAGAGCTAGCCAAAGGGCTAAGTTGTAGAAGCTATAGGCATGCAGCTAGCTATGCCATGCGCAAGCTGGCAGCAGCTGCAATACTACTCAAAGCACTCAAAAACCCTTCCACGCACAGCAAAAACAGTCTTTCCTACGCTATAAGAAACTCGGAGCTAGTGCAAGAAAGCTATGAGACAAAAACAACAGCTCTAGGCCATAGGCAATAAAAAAATGTGTTGCGGAAGAATAAGACAGCCTACAACGCAAAACAAAAAAGCAAGAGACCTAGCCCCTAGAGGTATACGCAGAAAGGACCAGAAGAAAAGTAGCCGACATTAACTTAATACACAAGGATGATCAGGCTATTCAATGACAAGCAAATCGAATCGACCGAGATTAAGATTCATAGCGAGGCGCATGATGGCTATAGAGGATGAATAAAACCTAATTAAGCTTATTTCCTAGGAAGTCGATTAAGCGGATCCTGGAAACTGTGATGTTGGCGTAAAAGATTACGCTAACAGGTTTCTGTAGAAAAGAAAATAACAAACGAAGTGTTTGTGAAGCAAACTGTTCTAAGCCTCCGAAAGGATAATAGGTTAGAATAGTTCGAAAGTGTGTATTGAATCACTTGTATTCGGTCCCTATTACAGGGTGAAATGGGGGGTATTTATAGGCCCAAACATTAAGGAAAAGACCTATTTACCCCTCTATTACAACCGACATTAAGGAAACTATTTGGTTTCCTTAATAGGGATAAAATGGTAAAAGACTAATCTAATAGAAAAGAAGATAAGTCTTCCATCTTAGCTGGCAGAAAAGATCCTAAAGGGCTTTAGTTCGAAGACATACTTCGAACTAATGCCTGCCTTCGTGCTTCGAACGGGGTTCTGGGCATCTTCGAAGATAACCTTCGGAGAAGCTTCGAACTGGTTGACTGTCTTTATGCTGCTTCGGCAATAACCCCGAAGATGAGATATTTTCCCCCAATAGTAGCCCCTCGAATACGCTTCTCCGTTGACCTGTAACGTTTAGGAGAGCAGTATACGCAAGAAAAGTAATCATGCGTAGGGGTTAACAGATTTATATCATCTCCGAATTATGTGGAGATATAAGCTTCGAATTGGTATTCGAAGAGGTTACATTCGAAGCGACTTAGAAGTATCTTTAAAAAGACTAAAGACTTTCCAGACTTAGAAGAAATAGCCGTTAGCCTGTTTCTTCTAACGGAAGTTATACAATGCGTTATTTTCGGAGGAAAATAACGGGCAAGAATGCGAAAAGGCAGAGCTAAAACGGTAACAAGCGGAACATTTGGGCTATAAATAGAGGGCCTAAAACTTACCCGATTACCTTTTCACCGCTTTCTCACAGTCAAAAGCCTTTTTGAGCCCCTTGAGTTCTTGAGCCCTAGCCTTTGAGTTCTTGAACCCTAATCTCCATTTCCTCAGAACAATCCAGCGATCGTGATGGTGAAGACCAAGGGATCTGTGCCTCGTTCGGCCTTGGCTCGGCAACAGGCGGCCGCAGCGGCAGCAGCGGCAGCATTGGCGGCGGCACCCTCGATGCAGGCAGCAACATCCATGGCGGCAGGGGGGAGAAATCCCCAAATCGCCGATGACCAAGGTCTGTGTCCACCATCGACCAAATATTTGGATCAGTCTTTTGAGTTGGGGCCTTCTACCTGCAAGAGAGAGTCTTTGGCAATCACAGCAGGGGGAAAGATTAGTAATGGAGTTATGATTCGGAAGCCGGGCAAAGAATCGATTCCATCACCAAGACCCGGAGAGGTTGTAGTATTCGAAGCCTTTTTCGAAGCAGGCTTGGGCCTCCCTGCAGTGGACTTCCTGGTAGAGGTACTTGATCTGTTCCACGTAACCCTCCCGCAGCTATCTCCGAATGCAGTAGCTAGGTTAGCTATCTTCGAATGGGCGTTAAGAGCCGAAGGTTGTGAAGGGAGGGCGGAAATCTTCGCTGCACTTCATAGAGCAACTTGCCAGCCGAAGACCTTCGTAGGCTCCGGAGGTGAGAAAGTAGTGGTTGCCTTCGGAAGCATTAATTTTAGGCTTCGTGATGAATATGCCCTGCAATTTCCTGCTAAGGCCATCAATGCAAGATGGTATACTGATTGGGTCTTGAGGTGGTTCTATGCCGAAGTCGGAGCGAGCAGTCCTCTAGCTGGGCCCCTCAAAGAAATCCAATTCCGGAAGGAAGCCTTAGTGCAACCGGACGAAGGTCAACTCGAAGCTCGCCTTAATCTTCTTCAGAAAATTAGCCGAAGATTAAGTATGCGAGACTTGGCCGAAGAATTCCTCGGGCTCCAAATTCCTCCGCTGATGGCCAACTGGCCTATCGTCTTCGAGGATGACTCAGAAGGTGGTCTTCGCAAGATCAATTTTACTTCGAGTCCTGCAGGTAACTTCGAAACCAACATGCATTGTACATATTTACTTCGAAGAAAGACTAACTTGAATTATTTTTGGCTTCTTCAGCCCCTATTACTTCAGAGCAAATCGTAAGGGCTTCGGAGAAGATTCTGGGTGCCCCAACTCCGACGGAAAAAGAATGGCGAATTAAACTGGTCGGGAGTTGGGAGCGGTTTAACAGAGTATGGGGAATGTTGGAGTTAACTCCGCCCCCTCTGATGGACTGGGTGCCTCTGGAGAAAGCACCCAAGAAAAGAGTGGCTGAAGCCGGAGCTTCTAGCTCCGCAAGGACTCCAGTGAAGAAGGTGGCTCGGAAGCCAAAGAATCTCGCACCTTCGGATCCTGCGCCTTCAAGCTCAAGAACCTCAATTTCTGGTTCTAAAGAGGATGAAGGTATATTATTAGTGAAATTGATTGATGAAGATGCAGCTCAACAAAGTATTCATATTGAAGATACTGCAGGTATACCGGAGCCCCAAGCCAACATCGAAGAAGTAAGAGCTCCGGATACCCAGGAGGAACAAATCAAAGCCCCTATGGGTGGAGATGAAGTCGAAGTTCCGGCAACTTCGGTTGTGGAGGAAAGGACTGCTCACGGAGATGCTCCGACAGTGGAAAATCTAACTACGGAGTCAGATGATGACTTCACTTTTGACCCTCCGATCAGTCCAGTGCTCGATCTTCCGGAGAATGTCGAAGGTAAATTTTGCATAATTCTTTATCATTTTCTGCAAAATTTTACAATGTATAATATTTTTGTTTTTGCAGAGCCTCTTGTTGTCGAAGTACCTCACGAAGATACAATTCAAAGGCCTTCGACAACTTCGGAGCCACGCCCGGAGGTTACTCAACAGGGGCCTGGAAGAGGTAAAAGGCACATAGAGCCTCCCCCTACTCAAGGATCGACTTCATCTGAGTCAACAGATGAAAGTGAATCAACCGAAGGGGGGCCATCTTCAGAAGTTCCAAGGGCTTCAGAAGAACTCTCCGGACCTTCGCTAAGCAGAGCTGATCAGAAGGCTTCAGTAATGCTTCCTCTCTTAACTCCTTTTTTGGAGGAGAAAACCGGACTTCGGACTCTAGTTAAACCTTTGGGTGAAGCCAGTCGCAAAGTCGGGGAAACAGAACTGGTAGGCCTCTTGAGCAGGGCGAAGATTTCGGAGCTTAACATTGCTATAGAAAGAGCAGCTTATCAGGTACAAAGCATCTTCGAACCAAATAGCGAATTATATATGAATAATTTCTTATTCCAGTTTTTCTTTTTTCTTAGCAAGCAGTCTTGGCCCGCGCTGCAGCTTTATCGGGCGAAAATGAAATTGCTCAACTTCGGGAAGAGAACGAAGCTCTTCAAAGAAATTTTAACTTCTTCGAAGGTCGAGTAGCTCAGATGGATAATATAATATTAGCAGAGCGAAGGGCTAGGCAAAGCTTAGAGGCAGCGAAGAAAGAGCTCGAAGCAGAAAGAATTGTGCTTCGAGCGGAGGTTGAAAGACTGCGGAAGGAGGATGCTGCTAAGGGGTCCGAACTTGTGAGACTCCAAGAAGAGGCTGGCCAACTCCTGACTCAAAAGAATACTTTGACTACGGAGAATGCTAGAATTTCTGGAGTTCTAGCAGAAACGACTTCGGCCAAGGATGCACTTATTGAGGAAAAGCTCAAGTCTGAGAAGGTGGCTTCGGAGGTCATCGAGCAGATGCTAGGTGTCTTGGAGTACTTCGGTACTACTGGATCACTACCTTCGGATGACAATGTGACTCTGCTGCGCCGGCTAAAGAGGATCCAACGAGCAGCGAAGCAAATGAAGACTGCAGGCATACGTTATGGAGAACTCTCCGGACAAGTGTCTGCCCTCGGATTGCTTCGTTACTACGAGGATTTGGGCCGAACAATCACTCCGAGCGCAGAGGGCTCTATTACCTTCGACGACGCGAGACTTTTGAATCCTTCCGAAGGCGTGACTGCCGCCTGGCGAGCCTTTCAAACTTCATGGAGAGCCGAAGGTCGTTCTGCGATCAAGGCTTGGATTGATGAAGGCCAACGCCAGAAGCAAGTTCTTAGCCAAGCTTCGAGCAGTCAGCCTCCTCCGAACCCGCAGGTTTAGGAATTATTTAGGATTTTTTGATTATGTAAAGCTCATGCTTGTAAACATTTATCAATGAAAGTCTTGTTTGTCATATTTTTAGGCTTTGCCTCTTATGGAAGATATCGAAGTGTTAGAGCTTAACAACGAACTTCGTTCATTGTGGAACACCTTCGAACTTCTAAAGAGTTATAAGCGTCCTCGATTTCTTATTCCTCGAGATGACTCCGGCGTAATTGCGCCCGAAGTAATCAAAGACATATTGTCTTATATTAAAGAGGAAGATAAAGAGGTTGACGCAAACACCTCGTCTTCTGAAGACACTAACTGGTCTGAAGACGAAGGTGAAGCTCGAAATAAAAGATCTGAAGATCTTAGAAGCTGGGAAAGAAGCCCCGAGCGGCTTCAAACTTGGGCCGAGCTTCAACAAGAGCAGAAGGATTTTAGAGCTTCGAGGGGGAGGAAGAGAGTTAAACGTAAAGTTCTTAGAACTTCCGATGTTGGAACTAGTCGTTCCACCCCTAGCTCTCGGGACCGAAGAGGTCTCCGATTCCTTCTTGGTATAGATACCAATTTTTCATAGTGTAATCTGTAAACAGTTTTATTTCAATAATGAATGCCGATTTAAAATTGTCTCCATATTTACTAGCCCCTCTTTGGGTATAAGCAACTTCGAAATGTATTCAAAGATGGTTATAGGCAAAGAAAAAACTTCGGAGTACAATTTTTTGGGGGTTCAGAGCCCCTCTGTCATTTAAAGATCTTTCGAAATCTTATGAAATGTCTTCGACTTTTTGCAGTCAGAAGAATGGTAACTTAGTACCTTTGTTTTACGAAAGAAATCAATTGAGATAACTTTCAGGACACTTTAGTGTCTTAAAAAATTTGTCACTTTGGACTTATGTTAACAGACATTCGAAGCTCATGGCTCAAATGTTGTTTTGCTTTAGCCACCTTCGGCTTGTCTTTGCGATCTCTGACGAACCAATGGTTCGGAGTTTGCAATGGTCTCTTTGGACTCTTTTTACGGATGTCTACCAGCCAATGGCTTGGACTCCGTATAATTGTAGCCACCTTCGGCTATTTTTGCAGAAGTCTACCAGCCAATGGCTTGGACTTCGCAGAATTGTAGCCACCTTCGGCTATTTTTGCAGAAGTCTACCAGCCAATGGCTTGGACTTCGCAGAATTTGGCCACCTTCGGCTCTTTTTTACGGAAGTCTGCAAGCTGCAGCTTGGACTCCGTAGATTTTGGCCACCTTCGGCTCTTTTTACGGAAGTCTACCAGCCAATGGCTTGGACTCCGTAGAATGTGGTTTTGGGCTCTTTTACGGATGCCTACAAGCCGTGGCCTGGGCTCCGGATTATGTCAGCCACCACACCGGAGGCTTCGACTTTATGGGTTCGAAGTCCGGAAATACAGCCCAGCTTAATGACACTTCCCTCTCGGTCGACCCCGCGGTTCCAGGGCGTCCGCTCGGGAAGTTGGAAGTCTATGAGGGGAAGGCAACTATCAGGGTGTATGCTTTATTAATTTAGAGGTGATTACAAGCGAATTACAAGGAGCCCTTATGCGAAGTATCGCTTTAGGTGCTCCGCATGCCAAGTATGTGCTAACTCTTCACCTTCTAAATTAGCTAATTTGAATGAACCAGGGCGCCCTGAGCGGACAATTAGATATGGACCTTCCCATTTATTGCCTAACTTCCCTGGTGCTATAATGCTTCGTAGAACAAGATGACCCGGCCTTAACTCGCTGAGCTTAACCTTCGGGTCATACCAAGTCTTCGTCTGCTGATGATACTTTGATAAATTAGCTACAGCCCGAAGTCTTGTTTCTTCTGACAAATCTAACGAAGCTTGTCTTTCTTCTTCAATGTCCGGTTCGGTGCTGCGAAATGATCCCCCCTTGAGCTCTGTTGGAGTCATAGCTTCATCTCCGAATAGTAGTCTGAACGGAGTAAAACCTGTGGACCTTGTTTGCGTAGTCCGAATGGACCACAGAATCTTCGGAAGCTCTTCGGTCCACAGTCCCTTTGACAATCCTACTATTCTTCGATTTAACCCTGATAAAATATTTCCATTGGCTCGCTCTACAGCTCCATTCGACTGAGGGTGTCTCACTGCAGCAAAACATAGTTGAATGCCTAGGTCTTCGCAAAACTTCCTGAAGGGTTCTGCGTCGAACTGTGTTCCATTATCAACTGTGAGATATCTAGGCACTCTGAACCGGCAAATAATGTTCTTCCAGAAGAATTTCTGTACATTGTTCGAAGTGATAGCTGTTAAGGGCTCTGCTTCTACCCACTTAGAAAAATATTCAATAGCTACCACTGCGAACTTCAGATTTCCCTTTGCTAACGGAAAGGAACCAATTAGATCCATACCCCATCTGGCCATAGGCCATACCGGAGCAATGACTTGAAGAGCTGTAGGTGGGCGATGACTCCGTCGACCCATCCATTGGCATCCTTGACAAGTGCGGACCAAGCTCTCCGCATCAGCTGTTATTGTGGGCCAATAAAGCCCCTGGCAAAGTGTTTTTCCTGCCAGAGCTCTAGTGGCTAAATGGCTTCCACAAAGGCCTTCGTGAATTTCTCGAAGAATTTCTTGGCCTTCGGCTTGAGATATACATCGGAGTAGAGGGGAACATACTCCGGCCTTGTATAATATACCGTTGATTAACTGATAGTTTCTTGCTCTGAGCTTTAATCTTGACAACTAGGGCTCTTCGGGCAAATTTGCTCCTCCTTGCAAGAGTTCTATGATTGAATCTTTCCAATCTGCACTAGGAATGCAAAGAATCTCCGCAGAGGCAATTTGTGGCACCGAAGGTATATTGAGCTCCTCATAGAAAGCTTCTTCAGGCACATCCACAGCTCCGGCTGCAGCCTTCGCTAAAATGTCCGCTTGCACGTTTTCAGCTCTTGGTATACTCCGAATGGAAATACCCTTGAAGTGTGCTTCGATTTTGCGGATTTCTTCTAAGGACTTTGCAAGCTGTGGATGCCGAACTTGAAAACTTTTGTCTATGTGCCCTGCTACTATCTGAGAATCTGTTTTTATAATTATTCTTGTAGCCCCTAGAGCACGTGCTTTCCGGAGTCCCAATAAAATCCCTTCGTACTCCGCTATATTATTGGTAGACTTAAAGTTGAGTCTTGCGGAGTACATTGCTCTTTGTCCTGACGGTGAAATCAACACTGCCCCAATGCCTGCTCCGGATGCTTGGAAAGCCCCATCGGAATAAACAGTCCAAACTCCGTCATTTGATTTCTCCGGAGTCAAATTCGCAGGTGGAGTCCACTCTACTACGAAGTCTGCTAGGACTTGGGATTTAATAGCTGTCCTTGCCAGGAAAGATATGCCGAAGGGTGCTAGCTCTACTGCCCACTTTCCAATCCTTCCAGTGGAATCTTTGCTTCAGAGCATATCTCCTAAGGGATACGAAGTTGGTACAATTACATTATGAGCCAAAAAATAATGTCTTAGCTTTCTCGAAGCCATTATCAGAGCATAAACGAACTTCTCAAGTTCGGAGTATCTTGTCTTCGCTCCTGATAATGCTTCGGATACAAAATAGACAGGATTTTGGACCAACTTCCCATTGAAATCCACATCTTTGACAAGGACTGCGCTGACAGCTGAACCTGTAGCTGCAAGATACAAAAGTAGGGTTTCGTCCACAATAGGCACCGTAAGTGTAGCAAGATTGCTGAGATAATCTTTAATATCTTCGAAGCTTTTCTGACACTCCGGTGTCCATGCAAAATCTTCGGACCCTTTCAAAGCTTTAAATATTGGCAAGCTCCTCTCCGCAGACCTTGATAAAAACCTGCTAAGTGCGGCCAGACGTCCAGTCAGCTTTTGCACTTGCTTTAAATTCTCCAGAGGAGCCATCTTCTGCAGCGCAGTTATTTGAGTAGGGCTAGCTTCAATTCCCCTACTTGAAACTAAGTACCCTAACAACTTTCCAGCCTTAGCTCCGAATATACATTTTTCGGGGTTAAGACGGATCCCACATGCCCGAAGGCTATTGAATGTTTCTGCTAAGTCTAGTCTATGTTGGTGCTTTAAAGCACTCTTTATTACAATATCATCCATATAGGCCTCCACATTGCGACCTAGTTGATGACCTAGAGCCTTAGCAACTAATCTTGAAAAAGTAGCCCCGGCATTTCTTAGGCCGAAGGGCATTCTTACATAGCAGAAGACTCCCAAAGGAGTTACAAAGCTTGTCTTGATTTCATCTTCGCGCTTCAACCATATTTGATGATAACCAGAATACGCGTCAAGGAAGCTTAGTAACTCCGAACCTGCAGTGGAGTCAACTAGTTGATCAATTCGGGGCATGGGGTAGGGGTCACGTGGGCACGCTTTATTCAGAGATGTGAAATCAATGCACATGCGCCACTTCCCGGAAGACTTCTTCCTGACGAAGACTGGGTTGGCTAACCATTCTGTGTGGGCCACTTCTCTGATAATCCCAGCCTTCAACAGTTTTTCAACTTCGTCCTTAGCTAGAGCAGCTCTCTCTGCGGACATCTTCCAGAGTCCTTGTCGAACAGGCCGGGCTTTCGGGTTTACAAGTAAACTGTGCTCAATAATATCCCGGTCGACTCCGGTGATATCTTCGTCAGACCAAGCGAAGACATCCAAATTTTCTTCCACGACTTTTTCCAAGGAGGTTGCAACTTCAGGAGGTAAATCTTTACCAAATTGAAAAGTGTATTCTTTACCATCTTTAACAATGATCTTCGTTGCAATCTCTCCTTCGGGACTTGGTCTCGGAAAAGACTTCTTCGAAGCTTCGGAGGGGGCTGAAAAAATTTCTTCATTATCTTGGACACTATTTACTTGCCTCGGATCAAGAGGAGGACCGTGACCATATTCTGCCCTCCGAGCCATGGCTTGATCTCCGAAGATTGTTAGGACTCTTGCTTGTGTGGGCATCTTCATGCACAAGTAGTTGTGATGCGCCACAGCTCCGAACTGATTCAACATGCCCCGTCCGAAGATGACATTATAAGCATACGAGGCATCTACCACATCAAAGATAACTTCTTCAGTTCGGGCTAATAAACCTTCTCTGAAGGTTACTTCCAGGCCTATCTGGCCAAGTGCATCAAGCGGAGGTCCTGCGAAGCCTTGCAGAGGACGAGCCGCTGGGAGGAGATGCTTCCTGGAAATGCATAACTGATCGAAGGCTTGCACAAAAATGATATCTGCCGAACTACCTCCGTCAATTAGCACCCTTCGGACTTCAGTCCCTGCAATATCAGCAGTGATAACCAATGGATCTGCATGCGGGAACTTAATACTAGCTGCATCCTCCGCAGAGAAAGATATTGGAATATGAGACCACTCCGGCATTGCAGCTGCAGATGACGAAGTCCCAATATGACCTACTTCCCGAACGTACTCTCTTCGCTGTCTCTTGGACATGCTTCCGAGGGTACCTCCTCCGGAGATAGGGAGAACTACTCTCTTTCCTCTATCTTGCCCTTCCTCTTGCTTCGGAGGTGGCATAACATTGGTCACCGGAGGGTGCCTTGCAGCATCAAAATTTTCTATCCGCGCTACAGCCTGGACCGGGTCTGGGCGCGCTGCTGCTGGACTTCGGTCGGTACTACATCGACCCGAAGTTCTTTCCAAGTATTCTCCCCTTAGGGTAAGGATAGCCTTGCAGGTGTCAGTTGCATGGCTTCGATTCTCTCCATAAATACAGCAAAAAAGGGTCTGGCCCTTGCCAGCCGTTTTTCCTGGCGGCCTCCAGCCGCTGGACTTGTTCCCCGCAGACTGTGGAGCTCTCTGTATAAACTTCTGTGGGGGTGCAATATTCAAGACTTCAGAGCGAGGGTGCTTTTGCCCTCTTCTTCGATCATGTTGCACTTCGAAGACTGGTTCCTGCGGCTGTGCCGAGGTCTTCACCTCTGCTTTAACTTCTTGCAATACTGTCGAAGTAGCAGCAGTCCTCCGAAGCCAACCTTCTTCTGACCTCGCATACTCCTCGAAATATGACATCAGCTGTGATACTGTGGAGATGCTCTTCCGATGCAGTTTATCCAGAAGGCCTTGATGACTGACGCCTTCCCGAGCCGCATCAACCACTGAGGATGTGGACAGCCCCCGAATTTGCGACTTCGTATGAGCGAAGCGCTTGAAGTACTGCCTCAATGTTTCTCCGGGGAGCTGTTTTACTTGGAAAAGGCTTCCTGTTGACATGGGAGGAACGAAGGTGCCCTGAAAATTACTTATAAACTTCCTCTTCAACTGTGACCACGAATTGATTGATCCTGGCTTTAAAGACCAGAACCATCTCAACGCCACTCCTTGAAGAGCTAACGGGAAGCACTTCGCCATAGTGTCTCTGTCTCCGCCGCTAGCCTCAATCGCTAGGGCATAAGAACGCGCGAACTCTCCGGGATCTTCATCTCCGGCATACTTGCAGAGATTCGAAGTTTTAAACTTTGGATCAAAGCGAACCTTCTGCAGCTCAGGATGCAACGGAGATTCATTGTCGTAGGAGGCGTTCTCTGGGGCTTCGGGATATCCAAGATCGTCGTCTTCGGGCACTTCGGAGATAGTTGGGATGGCTTGAGAGCGAAGCCTGTCCGCAGCTTCTTGTCGCCATCTTGCTACCTCAGCTTGAAGGTTGGCCATTTGAGTGGCCATATATCCAAGGATATCTTCATCTCCTCCGGAAGGACCTTCCGGGTCTTGAGAACTGGTATGATCAGTTCGAATTGGGATGGAGGGTGGGGGAGTGACTTCGGGCGGTCGGAGTATGGAAGGGGTTGGCGGAGAGGTTTCGTATCCTCGAGGGATAGAAGCCCCTTGCGGAGTTTGAGGTGGAGGGATAGTCGAAGACCCTCCGACTTCGACTGTGTCGAAGGGTATCTCTCCGGAGATCCGAGAGGACCTCCAAGTAGGATTGCGAGGTGCGCTCCGCTTAGGAGGCATGATGTAAGAAGTTGGTAGAGAACGAAGTTTTTTGGACTAGGTTCCCCACGGACGGCGCCAACTGTTGGCGTAAAAGATTACGCTAACAGGTTTCTGTAGAAAAGAAACTAACAAACGAAGTGTTTGTGAAGCAAACTGTTCTAAGCCTCCGAAAGGATAATAGCTTAGAATAGTTCGAAAGTGTGTATTGAATCACTTGTATTCGGTCCCTATTACAGGGTGAAATGGGGGGTATTTATAGGCCCAAACATTAAGGAAAAGACCTATTTACCCCTCTATTACAACCGACATTAAGGAAACTATTTGGTTTCCTTAATAGGGCTAAAATGGTAAAAGACTAATCTAATAGAAAAGAAGATAAGTCTTCCATCTTAGCTGGCAGAAAAGATCCTAAAGGGCTTTAGTTCGAAGACATACTTCGAACTAATGCCTGCCTTCGTGCTTCGAACGGGGTTCTGGGCATCTTCGAAGGTAACCTTCGGAGAAGCTTCGAACTGGTTGACTGTCTTTATGCTGCTTCGGCAATAACCCCGAAGATGAGATATTTTCCCCCAACATGTGAAAAACCGACAGTCCACACTAATGGCGGCGCTCGCAGGAACGAGAAACAAAACAGGAGCAAAATGGGGAAAGTGAACTCAGATGTTTAGATTAAAGTGAGTTAACCCTAACCCTAGGGATTGGGGCCCTATTTATCGGCAGCCCAATAGCCTAGGAAAATACCAAAAGACCCTTAGGGTTTTTACTGACGCTGAAATAAGATGGAAAAGACCAAACTGCCCTTAGGATATTTTTGCAGACTCCACTGACTGACTGTGGGCCTAAGGACAAAATAGTAAACTCCTAATTACAGATGACTTATCCTGAAGCGGAGCTTTCGTAGCGACTACGGCTTCGCCTCAGAACGGTCCGATCTGAGATCAGCGGTCATCAGTTTTGCGCCGAAACTAACAAAGCGTCCACCGACTTTGCACTAGGTACCCGGATTAGGCCGGCCTGATTCCGTAGCTCTCTCAGCCCAGCAATCGCTCACCGCCCGTGTACCTGAGTCAATCCTGGTCAATAGCCCAGTGGATCCTCTGCTGCTCCTAGCCCATGTACCCAGATTGGGCCAGCCCAACTTCGTGACCCCTCTGCCCGACAGTTGCTCGCTGCCCGTCTACCTGAGTCACATGCGACCCAGACACAGCAGGTCTTCTCCTCTCTTTGTGTCCTCTTGACTTCTATTGACAATGACTCATCACATATGGAGCCATGAGGCCCACGCTCTTCAGCATGTCTCCTCAACATCTTCGAGAACTCACTTGACATAGGGATATCCTCCGAATGGTCTTGCATATTATTTATTTGTCTAGGATCAAGAGGTAGACAATGGTCGTATTCTGCCCTTCGTGCTGCAGCGTGGTCACCGAAGACCGTAAGCACTCCTCTTTGCGTGGGCATCTTCAAACATAGATAATTATGATGCGCCATGGATTTGAATTGATTTAACATGCCCCTTCCAAAGATGACATTATAGGCATAGGTGGCATCAACTACGTTAAAAATCACCTCCTCCGTTCTAGCTAGGAGCTTCTCTTCGAAGGCAACATCGAGGCCTATTTGGCCGAGGGCATCGAGAGGAGGTCCTATGAAGCCGTGAAGCGGATGAGCTGCTGGGAGGAGATGTTTCTGTGGGATATATAGCTGGTCGAAGGCCTGAACAAAGATAATATCCACGGAGCTTTCACCATCAACTAGTACTCTCTAGACTTCCGTTCCTACAATATTAGCAGTGATAACAAGGGGGTCCGCATGAGGAAATTTTATACCAGCTGCATCGGCTGTGGAGAAAGATATAGGCACGTGAGACCATTCGGGCATTTTAGCAGCCGACGAAGAGGTCTCAATATGCCCTACTTCGTGAACATACTCCCTCCTTTGCCTTTTTGACATGCTGCCCAGGGTTCCTCCTCTAGAGAAGGGAAGAACCACTCTTTTACCATGGTCATGTGTATCTTCTTGCTTTGGTACACGTCTAACGGTCTGTACCAGCTCTAGACGTGCCTTGGGAGGGGCTCAGTCAGTAGTGCCTCGACTTAAGCTCCTTTTGAGGTAATCGCTCCTCAAGGCTAGTATAGACTTACATGCATCGGTAGCATGGCTTCGGTTCTCACGGTAGACACAACAAAAGAAGGCTTGGCCTTTGAAAGCCAGCTTCCCTGGCGGACTCCAGCTGCTGACCTTGCTTCCCGAAGCTTGTGGATTCTTAGGGGGGAATTTCGACGAAGAGGGGGCAATGTTCAAGACTTTGGAACGAGGATGCTTTCGCTCTCTTCGGCTATCATTGCGATTATTCTCGAAGAGGGAGACTTGTGAAGAACTTGGGGGCTTCGGCTCAACCTTGACTTCTTGGAGGAAAGTTGGCGAAGGTGAAGTGGTTCTTCAAAGCCATCCTTCTTCAGACCTAGCATATTCTTCAAAATAGGCCATTAGTTGTGCTATTGAAGATATATGCTTCCGATGAAGTTTGTTGAGGAGGCCTGCATTCGTAACACCCGTGCGCGCCGCAACAAATACTGGACGATGTGGACAACCCCTTTATCTGAGACTTCGTATGAGCGAAGCGCTTGAAATATTGCCGCAATGTTTCTCCAGGTTGCTGCTTCACCTGAAAAAGACTCCCGATGGACATAGGGGGCACGAAGGTCCCTTGGAAGTTATTTACGGACTTCTTTCTCAACTGCTCCCAATATTTAATTGATCCTGGTTTCAAAGACCAGAAACAACGTAGAGCGACTCCTTCGAGCGCAAGGAGGAAGCATTTCGCCATTATATCTCGAACCCCTCCACTAGCCTCAATTGCTAAAGCATATGTGCGAGAAAATTCTCCTCGATCTTCCTCTCTAGAGTACTTACAAAGCTTTGAAGTTCTGAACTTAGGGTCGAAGCACAACTTCTACAAGTCTAGATGTAACGGAGATTCATCATCAAAAGAAGCATTCTCAGTGCTTCTTAGAATCTCAGAGTCTTCGGGATAAAAGGCGATGTCATCATCTTGAGGCACCTCCGGGATGACGGTGCTAGCTTGAGGATGAAGCCTATCTGTAGCTTCCTGCCTCCACCTCATCACTTCATCCTGAAGACGGGCCATCTGGGTCGCCACGTCGTCAGGACATTCTTCATTTCTTCTGGAGGGGACCTCTGGGTCTTGAGAACTAATCAAGTCAATTCGGAGCACAGACGGAGCCGCAGGAGATGATCCGTCGGTTGGAAGCATGGAGGGAGTCCCGAGAGGGGCTTCATATGTTAGAGGAAGAGTATTTGTTTCAGGAGTCTGAGGTGGAGGGACCACAAAAGGTCCTCTGACCTCGACGTTGTTAGAAGATTTCAACACAGAGGTCCGAGAAGACCTCCGGAGGGGACTAGTGCCTAGGCTCTGCTTAGGAGGCATGGCTCTTGGAAAGGATTGGTAGAGCAAGAAGTTTTTGTACTAGGTTCCCCACGAACGGCACCAACTGTTGGCGAAAAAGATTACGCTAACAAGTTTAAGAAATTAAGTGTTTGACAAATGAAGTGTTTATTTGAATAAAGTATTCCAAGCCTCCAAGATGGATAATAACTTGAGATTGTTTGAAGCGTATATTGAATATCTAAGTATTTGATGCCCTTTATAGAGTGAACATGGGTATTTATAGACCGAATACATGGGAAAAGACTTCTTTACCCTCTAATTATAACCGACTAAGAAGATACTATTTAGTATTCTTCGTAGGGGTAAAAGAGTAAAGGCTAGTATAATTAGTGAGAAGATAAAACTTTTGTCCTTGCTGGCAACCCCCTTCGGGTGAAGAGGCTTCAGGAGGCTTTGTTACACCGAAGCTTTGACGGAGGTCTCCGCTATTTAAGGCTCCGAACCAACGGAGCCTTATTGCCTTTAGGAGTCTTCGGAGAATAGAGTTCCTGACTTCGTTTCTTCTGCTTGTGTCAACATGAAAGTCCTTGTCCTGTTGAGGATGAAATATTTCCCCCAACAGCGAGTGAGCTATTGGTCATAGCACATACTGATGTGTATGGTCCAACAAGCTGCACGACTAGGAATGAGTTCTAGTACTTTATCACTTTTTCCAATGACTTTAGTAGATGTGTCTACTTGATGAGGAGTGAGTGCGAGTCCTTCGAAAAGTTCAAAGGAGCTCATTAGTACAAAATCATACGGGAAAGACAATTGAATTTCTACGATCGGATCGTGGAGATGAATATTTGAACCATGATTTGACGCTCTGATCTTTCATCATCCTTCTGAGGTAATGCTCTAAAAATCGATGCTCTCACTTTAAATAGAGTTCGATCTAACAGAATAATGGGACCTAACTCTGAAAAATGGTTTGGAACCATTAAGATCCGAATTAAAATAGATTGGATCTATTTCTGTTTGCAGAACTTCAGAAGTTCTAATAGTGATCGAAAGTTTTGATATTTGTCGAGTTGGAAGATCTGATACCAGACAAAGTTTGCGACAGAGGAGTCAGATTGGAATTTCCAATGCCAAATTGAAAGTTCCGATCTAGACAGATTGGAGTCCATATAAGGAAAACAAGTTTGGAACATGTTGGATCCACCCGATGGTGTAAAAACTATTGGGTAAAGATAGATTTTTAGGAAAAATATGTTGATGGAATTGTTCACATCTATTAGGCACGATTGGAGGCCAAATGTTTCAAAATATTCAATGTGTTGATTATGATGAAACGATCTTCACTCATCGTTATGCTTATGTCTGTTTGGATTTGTTGTAGCAATTGCGTTAGCTACAACACAGGTTTTGTATGTGTGTATATGGAGTGTAAAATGAACCTCTAAGGGCTCTCTCAGAGGAAGAAAGGGTTTATACTGGTTCGGACCTCCCCTAGGGGATAATAGTCCTACGTCCAGTTTGTGGTGGATTTGGGATGGTACGCCTTGGTGTGGAGAAGTGAACTCTAGGGTCTCATGGCCCCTGGAGGAGGTGTCCTATTACAAGGGCTTGGCTATGCTTTTATAAGCACGCAGGCCAAAGGAAAAGACCGAGATGGCCTCTATGAGTCCCAGGCTCGTAGGGGAAAAAAGGGGAAAGGAGCTAGCTACGGTACAAAAGTGGTTTACATCTTTACAGACGTGTCAGGCAACGTCACTTCTTGACCAGCTAAACGATAGACTATGGGCAGAGGGGCCCCTAGTACGACTTCTACACTGTAGCGGGGCGTAAATATCTTCTGGGTTCGGAGTAGGGTCGGAGCTCTTCAAGCAGAGGCTGCAAGGGAGGCTTCGAAGTACACTCCGAAGTGGGCTTCGAAGCATGCTCCAAACCGGGGCTCCGAACTGGGGCTCGGAACCGGGGCTCCGAACTGGGGCTCCGAACAGGGGCTCCGAACAGGGGCCTCCGAACCGGGCCTCCGAACTGGACCTCCGAACTGGACCCCCGAACTGGACTTCCGAACTGGACCTCCGAACTGGGGCCTCGGAGCCTTGGCTTTGAATTGGCTGGAGAGGGTCCGGAGACTAGGTCTGAGGAGCTCCGAAGGGAGCTCAAAGGCTAACTCCGAACATAGCTCAAAGGCTAACTCCGAACAAGGCCCGAAGGCTAGCTTCGACGTTAGCCTGAGACTTAGCTTCTGGCAATCTTTAAGGAATCTTGAGGGCTTCGAGGTGAACCTTGAGGCTTGGAAACATATTCTTCGGGAAGGTACAGGCTTCAACAGTGTTGGGCTGCGGGCCGAAGGTTGTCAGAGGCTGACGTCATTTGGCCCCTGTTCAAGGGAAAACTATTCGCCCAACAGTAGCCCCTGGC
>JAAALK010000284.1:55957063-56014671 GCA_019279435.1 Zizania palustris | reverse complement strand
CTTTTGGTTAGCCATAATGACCGCTTTCTTGCTTTTGTTTGACTTTTGGTCATTAGGGTTAAACTCTTACTTTATTTTCTTCTAAGCTATTTTCTTGTGCTTTGTTTTTCATGTTTCCACGTGTGTTCGCAGGTTCTGAAGAGTTGTTGAAGAGAAGTGTTGACAATGCACTCATCAAGGGGTAGATTGAGGAGTCATGCTGAAGAGCGTGGGCCTCATGGCTCCAGATGTGATGAGTCATTGTCAACGATAGTCAAAGAGGACTGAAAGAGAGAGAAGATCTGCTGCGTCTGGGCCGCGTGTGACTCAGGTACATGGGCAGCAAGCGACTGTCGGGCAGAGGGGCCGCGAAGTCGGGCTAGCCCAATCTGGGTACATGGGCTAGGAGCAGCAGAGGATCCACTAGGCTGTTAACCAGGATTGACTCAGGTACACGGGCTGGCGATGTGATTGCCGGGCTGAGAGAGCTGCGGAATCGGGCCGGCCCAATCTGGGTACCTGGTGCAAAGCCGGTGGATGATTTGTCAGTTTCGGTGCAAAACTGACGACCGCTGATCTTGGAACGGACCGTCCTGAAGTAAAGCCATAGTCGCTACCAAAGCTCCGCTTCCGGATAAGTCATCTGTAAATAGGAGTTTACTATTTTGTCCTTAGGCCCATAGTCAGTCAGTCGAGTCTGTAAAAATATCCTAAGGGCAGTTTGGTCTTTTCCTTTTATTTCAGCGTCTGTAAAAAACCCTAAGGGTCTGGTTGAATATTCCTAGGCTATTGGGCTGCCTATAAATAGGGCCCCAATCCCTAGGGTTAGGGTTACCCTTTCTGAAATCACATTACTAATCAAAAGATTGGGTCACTTTGTTCCTGCTCCTGTTCGTGCTTGCGCTGCCAGCATTCTATTCTCTACTTTCTGATTTCTTCGATGTTGTTCATCTTTCTTTTCCTGAGCAATCCGTGTTCACAGCGGTTTAATCTGTGACATCGTTTTATGAGCCTAGAAATTTTGGTTCTGTGCGAGCTATTCTTCTCTAGTTGCCTTGGTTTGTGTGCTGGGAACTGACTCATTTTAATCTGGGCACTGTTCTTGCGCTTTGGCTGGTTCATGTTCGGCGTATAGGTGCTAGTTTTCTTGACTAGCTCCTGCTGGTGTCAGGATAGGATTTCCCCTCTTGGGTTCCGTTTCTTGTCTATAGCCTGTCTGTCAGCATCCTGTACGTGGTCCTGCTTTTTGATCGAAGCTATTGTTGTTCGTAGTATACTTCGCTTTTGTTCGGCTCGTTTTGCAACAGCAACGTGTGCTCCGAAGTCTTATTTTGTATTCCTCGCATAGTCTGCAGTCTCCAAATGACTAGCTTCGATTTACACGGCCAGTAGGCTTCGAACGTGTGACTTCGAACAGACTCCGGTTGGAATTGTCTGGTTCTGGGTCCCACTCAGTCTGTGCTTTCCAAGGTTGTGTTTCGAAGTTTGTTTCTAGACTTTGGTTTCTTGTGTGAAAGCACCAGAGGTCTCCGATTCGAAGTTAGTCTGTGATTTGAAGGTCTCTACTCCGTAAGTCATACTTCGATCTTTTTGGCTTTGAAGGTTGCGTTGCAGGCTTCGATTTTTCTCTGTGAAGCTTCGAAGTCGATTTTTCTTGTGTTAAGCTTCATAGCTTCGAAGTGTGTTTTTCGAAGTAGGCTTCCGTTGTTTCACACTTCGCACCAAAGCATGCTTCGCAGTTTGCTACACTCTTCACCGAACTAGACTAGACTTCATCAACCTTCGGCACATTCACTATAGCCTTCGACAAAGGACTTCGAATCATACTCCGATACAAACTTCACAAGCTTTGACTGCATCGGCCTTCGCTCTTCAACTTCGAAGCATACTTCGACAACAACAGGCTTCGGCACAACTGCTTCGAGGGAGGCTTCGACGTTGCAAGCTTTGTCAAGTAACTTATTGGAGACAACCTTGAACAGTAACCTCTCATCTCCTGTTAACGTACACACGGAGTTTTTGCTGTGATGGTTTAGTTTTAAGTACCTTGATCTGTCCATGTTTTAAATGATTTGTTATTCGGCCTATTAGCACTGTATTGGTGTTTCTTTGGCTAGGACACCGGTCATTTCTAGGCTAGATACTTTTAGGCTTTGTCGATCTGTTTACGTTTTGCTGCTAAGTCTTTTGAGGTGCATTGGGTGTTGGGAGCAGGCCATTGATTCGAATGAATTTTAGGCGCCCATTCACCCCCCCCCCCCTCTGGTCGCTACTTTCGGTCCTACATAATATAACCCAAAATCCCGCAAAGTGGAAACCATCCACAAAATCTGAGAGTAACAGCTAGCTGCAGCAACATATTCGGCTTCAGCCGTAGATTGTGCAATGCTAGACTGTTTGCAGGAAGACCAACAAACAAGAGAGGTACCCAGAAAATGACTAGTACCAGAGGTAATTTTCCTATCAATTCTACACCATAAAATCTACGTCTAAATAACCACGAAGACACAAAGATGAAGATGCAGAATACCAAATGACAAATTCAAGGGTATGCTTGAGATACCTGAGAATGTGCTTTACCGCTTGGCGTTGCGAAGCTCGTGGCAAAGCCTGAAAACGAGCGCACAGACACACAACGAATTGTATGTCTGGCCTCATAGCAGTCAAGTAGAGGAGGGAGCCGATCATGCTTCAGAACTCCTTCTGATCTACATCCTCTCTATCCTCGTCAGGGTCCAATGCTACAGAAGTAGCCATTGGAGTGGCAAGGGGCTTCGCATCATCCATGTCGAACTTCTTGAGTAGGTCCTTGGTGTACTTAGTCTAGTGCACGAAGGTACCTTGTTTGCTTTGCTTGATTTGAAAACAAAGGAAAAATGTGAGTTCGCCCATCATGGACATCTCGAACTCCCTGATCATAGTTTCTGCAAAGTCAGCAAACAAAGCATCAGAAGTGCCACCAAAGATGATATCGTCAACGTAAATCTGAACTAGGAGGAAATCTTTGCCATGCTTGAGAGTTGTCGGACCGGAAGTAGCAACCCAAGTCACGACAAGTCTCGACTCCTCTTCGTCTCCTCTCTCTCTTTATCGTTCACTTCCGTTGGCAATCACTCATCATTTCTAGAGCCATGAGGCCCATAATCTTCAACATGGCTCCTCAATCTCCCCCTTGATGAGTGCATTGTCAACACCCTCTTCATCAATGCTTCAGAACCTGCAAAACATGTGGAAACACGAAAACAAAAACACAAGAGGACAGAAAGAAGAAAATAAAATAAAAGGTTTAACCCTAATGACCAAAAGCCGAACAAAAGCCAGAAAACGGTCATTATGGTTAAACCAAAATAAAAACTCAAACGAGTGCAATCTCTTAATTATCAACAAGGATATCCAAAGAGTAAAGACAAAATATACTAAAACTCCCCCTGAAATAAATCCTAGAGAAAAGCCAAAACTCCCCCTAAACTCTTCTAAAAGATCAAGTAACCCAAAATTTCTCCCCCTTGTTGACAATTGGACTCATCAAGTGAGACTAAATGCACTCAAAAGAGACACAAACTCAAACTGCCCCTGGAATGCAGCTCCCCCTCAAAATATGCAATGAATGCAACTGGGGTGCAAGTGGAGTGTAAAAAGCATGCTTCTCAGATATGATTGACTACAATTACAACATCTAGCAAGTACAACACAAAATATTGTCTAAGACACATGGCGTGATCAGTGCAATAGATGATATCCAAAGAAAATCATTAGCACGCATTTTTAGATTTTTGCAAATAAAAGCATCACCATATTTTCTAGCAGATAGGCAAGGTAAAGCATGAGATGCAAAGGCTAGCTGATATCTACAAAGATACCCATTGTCCATAACAAAGAGCTTCAGCAAACTTGTTATCTTTTAATTTTCAGGCTTTTTTTCCTTTTTTTCATTTTTGCCCGGGGTTATTTGAATGTCAACCTTATGCTAACCGACCAAGTCAAGCCTAGGCCAGAACAGGACCATCAGAAGCTTAAGACATTTGTCTTGGCATACATTACAATGTCCTAGTTCATACCAAAGTACTATGGTAAGCAGTCCAAAACAATGCAATGCGACACAACAAACCCACCTGGATCTTTTCAATTAAGCATAAAAGGCATGGATTTTTCATTTTTCTGATTTTTATCATTTTATAGCATATTTTCCATGTTAAAGCATATAGATGTCCAAGTTGCATATCTACATCTAAGTAAGGAACTAGCTACCAGGCACGTAAGAGATAGCAAAAGCATTCAGCCTACACATGCTAGTTACCAGAAGCAATGGTGATCATTTTTCAATTTTAAAGCATAAAAGTCATGCATATGATAGATATCAGATATATCATGTGAACTGAAACAAAGCATTATCATCGACAGATATTTAAAAGCATATACAAGCAAGAATGAGTAAAGAAGGTCAATCATATAATAGAAGCATGCTCAAAGTGTGATACATGAATGTGCATGATATGAACTCACATGAAAAGACTCAATAAAGGATTAAAGAAGAAAGAAAAGACTCACAAAATATCCTAAAAAGGATACACAACTCCCAAATCCCCTTGCAAACGCTCAAATGTATATTGATCTAGGGGTTTGGTGAGAATGTCAGCCGATTGATGATGGGTATCAACATAAACAAGGTCAATGACACCTTTCTCATATTGATCCCTCAGAAAGTGAAAGCGCACATCAATATGTTTGGTTTTTGAATGAAGACATGGGTTTTTCCCTACACTAATTGCGCTAGTGCTATCACAAAACAAAGGCACTCTAGCAGGGAAAGACAACCCAAAATCTTTCAATGTGGAAATCATCCAAACCAACTATGAGCAGCAGCTAGCAGTAGCTACATACTCAGCCTCAGTACTAGAAATCGCAACTCAAGACTGTATTCGAGAAGACCAAGATACAAGCAAAGAACCGAGAAACTGGCAAGTACCGGAAGTCGACTTGCGATCCAGCCGGCACCGACCAAAATTAGCATCGAAAAAGCCAGACAACTCAAGAGATGATGATGTTGAATAATAAAGATCGAGATCGGGTGCATAGGTAAGGTACCTGAAAATGTGCTTGATAGCTTGCCGATGAGATGCGCGTGGTGAAGACTTGAAGCGCACGCACAAACCCACGACAAACTGAATGTCCGGTCTCATCGCCGTCAGGTATAGCAGTGATCCGATCATCCCTCGATACTCTCTCTCTCTCTCTCGTTGACCTTGACATCGCTCTCGTCCTTGTCCAGGCCCCTAGATGTACCCATGGGGGTCATTTGAGGCTTCATCTCTCCACCGAAGGCAAACTTCTTCAGCATGTCCCGTGTGTACTTGCTTTGGTGCATGAAGATGTCATCCTTGGTCTACTTGATCTAGAGCCCTAAGAAGTACTTGAGCTCACACATGAGGCTCATCTCGAACTCATTGTGCATCTGCTCAAAAAACTTGGACACAAGCTCATTATTAGAACCACCAAAAATAATGTCATCCACGTAAATCTGAGCAATCAAGAAATCAGTGCCAACTCAAAGCAAGAAAAGAGTTGTGCCCACAGAACCCATCACAAATCCATTCCCCAACAAAAACTGCTTTAAATGATCATACCACGCCCTAGGGGCTTGCTTCAGACCATATAAAGCTTTCTGCAACTTTAAAACATGTCGAGGAAACTTAGGGTTTTCAAAATCGGGGGGCTGCCTAACATAGACCTCCTCCTCTATGTACCCATTTAGAAAAGCACTCTTGACATCCATTTGAAAAATCTTAAAACCTTTAGAAGCAGCGAATGCCAAAAGTATGTGAATGGACCAAGACGGGGAACAGGGGCGAAAGTCTCCTCAAAATCAATACCCTCCTTCTGGCAAAAACCCTGGGAAACAAATTGAGCTTTGTTGCGTGCCGCAACCCAATCTTCACCTTGCTTGTTCTTAAACACCCACTTGGTGCCTATGGGGTTGCATCGAGGTGGCAGCTCAACTAGTGTCAAAACCCGATTGCGAAAAAAATTTCAAGCTCTTCTTGCATGGCATTTAACCAATTTGCATCAGATAAAGCATGAGCAACATATCTAGGCTCAAAGGTGGCAATAAAAGCAAATTCAGAAAACACAACGAGTGAACCAGCCTAAGAATGCAAAGATCTCGTGGTGAGATCACCGAAGATGAGATTTGAGGGGTGATCACGCTGAACTGCTCGGGATCCTAGGTGATTAGATGTCACCTCACTGGAGTCAGCAGCTGGCACCTCTAGACTCAACTGGGGGCTCAATCGAAGTGGAAATAGTGATCAGAGGTCCGCCCTCATCCTCAGTCGAAGTCTCAGAAGGTGTGGGGTCTACAGGCTGTGCAGAAGGCCCACCCTCAGCAATAGCAGGGGTCTCATCATCTTCCTCGAAGATGGACTCTCTAAGCTCATCACCACCAGAAAGCTCAAAAGAAGGAGTAAGCGAAGGCATGGACTCATTAAAAGAAACCTCGCATGTCTCGACAAGCTACTGGGAGTCGAGGTTCCAAACACGGAAGCCTCGAGAATGCAAAGTGTAACCAAGAAAAAACTCCATCTCAGCAACGAGACTCAAACTTGTCCAAATGCCCTCCCTTCTTGAGCACGAAGCACTTGCAGCCAAACGCTCGCAAGTGGCTCACCTTTGGCTGTTTGCCAAACCGCAACTCGTATGATGTCTTACCTAGGTAAGCTCTAAGAAATATACGGTTGGTAAGATAGCAAGTTGTGTTCATAGCTTCAGCGCAAAAGTGCCTAGGAGTCCTATGCTCATCGAGCATCATCCTGGCCATCTCGACCGGCGTGCGGTTCTTTCATTCCACAACGTCGTTCTGTGGCAGAGTGTAAGGAGCAGAAAACTGGTGCTCAAGACCCTGATTACTATAGAAGCTGACGAACTGAGAATTCTTGAACTCAGAGCCATTGTCAGAACGAAATGCTCGCATTCGACCATTGTTCTCATTCTTCAGCTTCAGGATCATATCATGAACAAAACTCCGCAAGATGTCCATCTCTCTAACAGAACTCACAATGATAGGTAGGCTTCTTGGGATGTGGTTGAGACTTGGGTTTCTTGGGCTTGGTAGTGTTGGGTGTATGCTCTTTGGTGTGAGAGGGTCTAGGTAGAGAGTCAAGAGAAGTGTGGAGCTGCTTGGGCTTTGGGATCTACATAGACTTCTTGGGTGGAACTAACAATTTCTCAAGCTCAAGCTAGCACCTCTACCTGAGACAAGCAGATCTCACACACTCCAACAACTTGAACAGACTTCTCAGCTTTCACCTTGATTAGTTCCAACCTCAGAGACAAGTAGTTCTCACAAACAATGGGTGGAACTCACAATGTCGCAAGCTCAAGATTAGTCTGCTCCAGCTCAACTTTGACTCTCTCTAACTCACCCAACAGCTCATCTCCCTTCGCTCTCAGCTCAGCTAGATCATATAAGTGAGATGGACAGTCTCTACAGGGCATGACGACAATGGCATGAACATCTTTCAGCTCCAGCTGAGCGCTTTAAAGCTCCGTGGCCAAAGCGTCTCTCTCATCTACCCTCTCTGTGTACCTGGACTTCAGAGTCATCAGGTCACACAACAACACCTCATATTTAGGGCACTCACTGCCCTCACCCAAGCAAGGGAAATAAGATAGACTCTCAATCTTACCATTGGCCATGGCAAGCTCACTCTCAATCTCATCTATCCTCTTCTTAGCCCCTCTAAGCAGTTTCTCCCGATATTTTAACTCCTGGCGGTTCTCTTCAAGTAATTCAACGACTTCTTGTTGAAACGGAAATGTGCCCCCGCACTTGGGTCAGTTCGACGATCCAAAAGTGTGTGGATACTTAGGGACAACCATAAGCATAACACAGCACTGACGTCGCGTTCCGACTACCCTTAGTCGTGATAAGGGGGGTGGAGTCACCAGGAAATCAGATCACACAAAATAATCCAATTAGCCGAAAGAAATATATTAAACAGAATATAATCAGCAAACCGGTCAGAGCCTGTCTGCTTCGAAGTCTGGTGCAAAGGGGTCGTCGAAGTGTACCTTCGACGTCTGGTGCGAAGTATCCCATCGAAGGGTGCTTTGGCGTCCGGACTGATCTGGCCGAAGATGGACTCCAAACGGATCTGGACGCGATGATCACCTCTGAACAACGGGGTTCGGCGTGAGGTCTCTGATACAACAAACTACAGAATAATAACGCGAGGGCCACGCGTGAGTGTAACTTCGTCCAGTGCGGAATATGGTTGTGGAGAAGCTTGTTGTGACGAAGTGTGCTAGAGAAGCCTGTTGTCGGAGCCTGCAGTCCCACCGAAGGGTGTCCTGGTGACCTCTGAAACCGATCTCTCAGCTCCGGACACCTCCGACGAAGTAGCTCCGAACGTGGGAACCTGCAACAGAGAGAGTTCAAAGTACCAATTTGGCCTGAGGACCGAATTCTGCTAAGTGTTGCACTAGTAGCGAAGGTAGCAATCTGTTACGCAGATTAGCGGATACTTCACTGGCGAAGTAACAAGGCGATAACAATCTATTATGTAGATTAACGGATACTTCACAAGCGAAGTAACAAGGGTTACCACTGTTCCATAGTGGCCGGCGAAGGGCTTCCAGGCAAACCCACGAAGAGGTACAGTAAAAATAAAGGTAAAGTAAATACGATCAAAGCTAGGGCTTTGGTTTGGTTTGAGTTAGGGGGGCCTCTACGCTGGCCTCGCCTCTCTATTTATAGGGGCTTAATCTCTGATCTAATCTGCTATTAACCCGGCCGGATAGAGATAAAAACTGAGCCGGAAATGCATACAACTCTACCTCTTCCGAAGTGGGCTTCGGCCAGGCCCGTCGAGGCCTGCTCCTCAGGCCGATGCTTCGGTGGTGTGGGCCTCTGAAGGCTTCCAGGCCGAAGCCCATGGGCTGGCTAGAGGCTTTCAGAGCCCATAGCTCAATGGACTTTGGCCCTGTAGGGCTTCAGACGGACCCTATACATGTGTATTTTCGGCCCAAATCACCAAAATTGATATTTTGACAATCTGGCCATTAATGCCATTTGTTGCTATCAACCGAAAGAACCTCGTCTTGGGATTTCCCTTTGTGAAGGTGGAGCTGTCGTGCTTGTTAGAGTCGTAGGAGCCACCGTCGGTGCTCTTGTGTGTGTTCCACTTGGGGCAGTTGGTGATGAAATGACCTGGATCACCACACTTAAAGAAACCATGTTTTGTGCCATGTCATTTGAACATTCTTTTATAATAGACACGACGAACATGGCTATTGAAAAGATAAAGGTCATCATCTCCCAGCAAATCCAATTGTTCCTCAGTGATAGACATCAAAGAGGATAAAGCACAACTCAAAGCAGCAGGACCAGCAGAAGGTGTCGGAAGGGTCAGGGTTTTTGATCGAGAACCAGTGAGATTTGATCTCAATTGGATATCAACCTCTAATGCCTTGAGCTTGCTAAAAATCTCTACGACAGTCAAGGTATCATAGGAAGCGCTCTCAACAATAGATGATACCTTGATCTCCTAGATCTTAGGGTCCAAGGTATGAAGAACCTTGAGCGCCTGTTCATGATCTGAGACCAACTAATCACGATCGGCCTTGCTGGCCCGAATCTTGTTAATGATTGACTGAAAGCGACCAAACAAAGCTTCAACAGTCTCACCCGACTTCTATGAGAAGTTTTCGTATTCTCACCGATAGGTCTGATAGAACCTAGCCTTGACCTGAGCTGTCTCCTCATGGTGTGCCTGGAGGGTAACCCAGATCTCTCGAGCAGTGTCGAGATGGCTCACACACTCAAACTCACTAGGACCTAAACCATAAAATAGTATGTTCACTGCCTTGTTGTTCAGGTCATGTAGAGCAACTATATCAGGGGTAGTACGCTCTGCAGCCGGAAGCACAATGAAAGTAGCATGAACACACATATCCCATATCCCTAAGTTCTGGCTCAATAGATAGGCTCGCATGCGATTCTTCCAATAGTTGTAGCCAAATACCTCAAGGGACGGAATCTTGCCAGAAGAAGTCATGATCGCTACCTTGGGTTAGAACCGGTTAAGGTATGGAAAAACCATAACTAGGCTCTGATACCACTTGTTGGACCGGGAGTAGCAACTAGAGGGGGATGAATGGGCACCTCAAAAATTCTTTCGAATCGATGGCCTTCTCCCGACACCCAACGCACCTCAAGAGATAACCAAAAACTCAAAACAAAAAAAACACAGATGAAAATAGCGCTATCACTCACCTATCAAATATGATGTGATATGACAGTCTAATAGATCATAAGCACTAAAATAATCTAGCCTAAAATGACTGGTGTCCTAATTGAAAAGACATCACCAAAGTGCTTAAAGGAAGATCAACAGCGCATTTGTTGGCGTAAAAGATTACGCTAACAGGTTTCTGAAGATTAGAAACTAACAAACGAAGTGTTTGCGAAGTGAACTGTTCTAAGCCTCCGAAAGGATAATAACTTAGAATAGTTCGGATGTGTGTATTGAATAATTTGTATTCGGTCCTCATTACAGGGTAAAACGGGGGGTATTTATAGGCCCAAACATTAAGGAAAAGACCTTATTACCCCTCTATTACAACCGACATAGTGGAAACTATTCGGTACCCTCAATAGGGCTAAAATGGTAAAAGACTAATTTAATGAGAAAGAATATAAGTCTTCCATCTTAGCTAGCAAAGAAACTCCCAGAACAGTCCAAGTTCGAAGATATACTCCGAACTAGAATTCGTCATCATACTTCGAACTTGATTCAATGTATCTCTGAAGTTATATGCTGGAAGTCTTCGGCTTAATCACCAGTCTTTATCTTGTCACTGCAATAACCCTGAAGATGGAATATTTTCCCCCAACAGTAGCCCCTCGAATACGCTTCTCCGCTAAATCTGTAATGTTAGGAGAGCAATATACGCAAGAAAAATAAACATGCATAGGGGTTAGCAGATTTAAACCATCTCCGAACTATGTGGAGATGTAAGCTTCGAATCAGTTTCTAATAAAATTACATTCGAAGTAACTTAGAACTAACTCAAGAAGTCTGAAAGCCTTTTAGACTTAGAAGAAATAGCCGTTAGCTTCTTTCTTCTTACGGAAGTTACGGAATGCTTTAATTTCGGAACAAAGTAACGGCTGGGAATGTGAAGCGACACAGACAAACAGTAAAAAACCAGGATTTGGGCTATAAATAGAGGGCCCAAACCCTTCTTGAGTACCTTTTCACTGCTTTCGTGCAAACAAACCATCACCCGAGCCCTAGCCTCCATTTTTCTTCTGAAGCAATCCGTGAGATCCAATGGCGAAGACTAGTTTCAAGGGCCCTGGAGTAGCTTCAAACCCTGGCCCGGCAGTAGGCTGCGGTAGCAGCGGTGGCTGCAACCTTGGCGGCAGTGACTCCAAATCCTTCAGTGGCGACAATGGCGCCGGTGGGAGGAAATCCCCAGAATGTCGGCCCCCAAGACTTCTTTCCAGCCTTGACGAAGTACACAGATCAGTCTTATCAACTGGGGCCATCAACCTGCAGAAGGGAATCTCTTGCGGCTGCAGTAGAAGGCAAAATTAGTTCAGGGGTGATGATTCGCAAACCTGGGAAGGAAATAATTCCATCACCGAGACCCGGAGAAGTGGTTGTTTTCGAAGCCTTCTTCGAAGCTGGCTTAGGGCTTCCGGCAGTTGATTTCTTGGCTGAGGTATTGGATTTGTGTTGGACCGGAAACGGCGACCGAGAGGGGGGTGAATGGGAGCTTTTAAAATTTCGGCTAAAAACTTAGCCTTCGGATCTGTTCAGTCCTTCGGCGGAACAGGCTTCGAACACAACCTTCGAAGGTCTGGTTCGGAGGTACTTCGACACCTTCGAACACAGGCTTCGGAGAGGCAAAAGTTCGAAGCCAAGAAGACTTCGCTCCACTTACACCCTCGAAAATCTACTCTGCTAAGTCAGTGCAGGCTCCGCACACGAGTTGCTTCGAGCAGACTTCGCCACGTCACCCTTCGCAAGAGTGGACCAAGCCCTCTGAGGACTTCGACCAAGTACTTGGCGACAAGCAACGGGTGCTGGGCTTCGTACCCGAAGGTCTACACGCACACACAACGGACTTCGCTAAGGGCTTCGACACAAGAAGCAAAACGGGAAACAACCAGGGCTTCGCTAGTAATCAGCGAGGTCTTGCCTCGTGTTACACAGAGCGACAGCACACTGACAAAACACACCTCGCACGAAAAACAACCTTCCCCTCAACAGGCTTCGGTGCACTAAACTAGCGAAGTATGTAACGCGAGCTCAAGCAAAAGCACAAGACAAACAGGGCTTCGCCGCTTGAACAAGGAACACTGAAAATGAACTCAGGATGTATTCATCGAAGTGTGGCTACAGGAGCTCAACAGTAAATGCTCAAAGTGTTAAATGTTACCTACCGAGCCCCCATATTTATAGCCCATGGATTCATCCGAAGGAAGTGACTACTTTACCCTAGGGTTTACATTCATTTTGTCTCTACAGAACTAAGGGTACACAAGTAGTCCACCTTTATTTTGGAGGCTTCTCTTGTCAGCTGCAGAGGGGACAGTGTCAGCCTTTTTCAGAACAGACAGTGTCAGCCTTTACAGAGTTGACTTCTGGAACCTCCCTTCGCACGCGAGGGGTGCGGAAGCTTCGGCGAGAGGCCTGCAGCCGGTTGGCCTTCGCTTCCGCCGAAGATGACCTTCGATACAGTGACGGTTTTGAGCCGAAGCCGTCAAAGCCCTTGGGCCTTTCGCACCACCACCTCCGGAGTGGATCACCACGGCTTCGCAGCTACTCCGAGCTCGAACACCGTCCGTCCGTGTACCGAAGCCATGTATGGCCGAAGCACCTCAAGTCATCCACACTCCGAAGCCCACCTTCGGAGTACCACCCTTCGAAGTCCCTCCTTCGTCCAAGGGCCTTCGCATGAAGCATTCCATGAGCACTCCGTCGCAGTGCCTCTCCCCGAGCACACTCCACGACGAGCCTCACCCGGACCATGCCTTCGATGCGCCTCGACTTCTGAGACCTTCGTCGGGCCACCTTCGAGTGTCTCCCTCCGGAGCACACTTCGACACCTTGCCTCCGCAGAGGACTTGTTCCACCAACTCCCGAAGTCACTCCATTCGGAGTACCTCGAAGTGCTCACCTCCGAGGACTTTGTCTCGGAGTACCTTCAGCCGGAGCCACGCTCCGCACTCTCTGCCTTCACCTGGCACGCCTCGACCCGAGGACCGACCCGGACCATCTTCGCAGCCACCGTGACGGAGCTCCCCGCTCCCTTGGCATCAAACCACCCGCTTGACCCAAGTTCACCTGGCTCGAACCCTGTCCGTCGCCTCCGAAGTCCCTGCGCACCACAGACAAGCAAACAAGTGTATCCAGTACTCCGGAGACCTCTCCGGGTTAGCAACCTTCGGCACACACTCCGGTGTACCGCCCAAAGTACCGAAGCCATCGGTACGAACCCAGTCATCGCGTACTGCCGGACCCCTCCGACAAGCACACTCCGCTGCACAGCTGCAGCAAGCAAACACACACCGAACACACTTCGGTGACACACCTCCGAACACCCTTCGGAGGTACCACCTCCGAAGCCCCTCCGAGGTACCCTTCGAACAGAGGGGAAAATCCAGTCAATCACTCATCACAAAACACCAAAACCACCCTTGGTTTCTCATCTCCCCCTTGATGAGTGCTTTGACAACCAAATCAAATTTCAAGAAAATGTAAAAATTTTTAGCACACAAGTGACCATAAAACTCAAAAAGAGCCAAGCATGTCACTTGATAAAAGAAATTTTCTCTCCCCCTTTCTCAAAAGAGTAAAGCCCCTTCGGCAAATCTCCCTTTGATAAAACTCCCCCTGAGTTGAGCAAATATTTCTCCCCCCTTTATGTCAAAAATCTCTCCCCCCCTTAAAAATTATGCCTTCTTGCAGTAGAGAATATAGCAAATCTCTCCCCCTTTGGCAATGCAAGCATCAAGGAGCAGTCAAAGATGCAAAGCTTCGAAATGAAGAGAATTGCAAAGACATATATGCAAAAATATGCCAACATTAAAACGAATGATCATGTGCTCAGCTCAATTTAACAATCTGTGAAACAAGATGATGGCATGTGATTTTGTCATTTTGAAGTAAAAGCATCACCACTTAATCAAAGCAGCTAGACATGTGAAGGCAAGGACTGCGCAAAGCTAACAAGTTCTACCCTAGACAGACAAGTCTTGTTCAAAAGGAGCTGTGAAAGCAAACTTGATGATTAATTAATTTTGTTGTTCTTTTCTTAATGCCAGGGGTTATTTGTTTGTCCACCTTATACTTTCCAATCAAGCCCAAGCCTAGGCAAGAAAGCCATCTGAAGCTTAAGGCGGTGATTTTGGCATACACTACACTATCCCAGTTCAGACCAAAGTGCAATGGTGAGCAGTCCTAGAATAGAGTAGTGCGACAAACAAACCCTCCTGGATCTTTTCATTTAAACCAGGCAAAGCATGGATTTTGGATTTTGATTCAATTATCTTGAAGAATATCCATGAATAAAGAACATATTTTTCAAGTTGCAAATTTTAGCATCCAGGAACAGTGTCTTGCTGTCAAGTAGATAAAAGATAGCTAAAAGCAGTCCACCCTAAACAAGCTAGATACAAGATTATGCGGTGAGCAAGTTTTGATTTTTAGAAAATAAACATCATGCACAATCAATGTTCCAGACATATTTCATAGAGCTGAGCTGACATGATTTCTTTGAAGTAAAAGCCGGCATATAATAGCAAAAGATGTAAGTGCAATTCCACACATAATGAGCATATGCAAGACAATTAAAATCAGCTCCCCCTCACAAAATGCCGTAAGGGTGACAAATGCCAAGTTCCCCACGCAAGTAAGCAAACCGAGAAGCATCGAGGGGTTTTGTAAAAATATCGGCAAGCTGGTGTTGGGTATCAACATATTGAAGTTCAATATCACCCTTCTCATTGTGATCTCTGAGAAAATGATACCGTACATCAATGTGTTTGGTTCTGGAGTGCTGAACCGGGTTGTTTGCAATACAAATGGCACTAGTGTTATCACAGAAAAGTGGAACACTCTTATAATCTAACCCGAAATCCCGCAAAGTGGAAACCATCCACAAAATCTGAGAGCAACAGCTAGCTGCAGCAACATATTCGGCCTCAGCCGTCGATTGTGCAACACTAGACTGTTGCGAGAAGACCAGCAAACCAGAGACGTACCCAGAAAATGACAAGTACCAGAGGTACTCTTCCTATCAATTCTACACCCAGCAAAATCCGCATCAGAATAACCTCTAAGACATAAAGATGAAGACGATGAATACCATATGCCAAACTCAAGGGTGTGCTTGAGATACCTTAGAATGCGCTTAACCGCTTGGCGGTGCGAAGCTCGTGGTGAAGCCTGAAAACGAGCGCACAGACATACTGCGAAGTGTATGTCCGGCCTCGTGGCAGTCAAGTAGAGGAGGGAGCCGATCATGCTCCGGAACTCCTTCTGATCTACGGCTTCTCCATCTTCGTCAGGGTCCAATGCTACAGATGTAGCCATTGGAGTGGCGAGGGGCTTCGCATCGGACATGTCGAACTTCTTGAGCAGGTCCTTGGTGTACTTTGTCTGGTGGACAAAAGTACCTTGTTTGCTTTGCTTGATTTGCAAACCAAGGAAAAAGGTGAGTTCACCCATCATCGACATTTCAAATTCCCTGCTCATGGTATCTGCAAACTCGGCAACCAAAGCATGAGAAGAGCCACCAAAGATGATATCATCCACATAAATCTGAACTAGGAGGAAATCTTTGCCATGCTTGAGAGTAAACAAAGTTTTATCAACAGAGCCCATCAAATACCCTCGCTCAAGCAGAAAAGACTTAAGTCTATCATACCACGCCCGAGGGGCCTGCTTGAGTCCATAAAGAGCCTTATGAAGTTTAAGGACTTTATGTGGGTACTTGGGTTTTCAAAACCAGGGGGTTGTTTTACATAAACATCTTCACCTATGAAGCCATTAAGAAAAGCACTTTTGACATCCATTTGATAGAGTTTGAATCCCCGGGATGTCGCAAAGGCAAGCAAAATCCTAATGGCCTCAAGGCGAGCAACAGGTGCAAAAGTTTCAGTAAAATCAATCCCTTCTAGTTGAGAAAAGCCCTGAGCTACTAGTCTAGCCTTATTTCTAACAATTGTCCCATCCTCCCCTTGTTTATTTTTAAAAATCCATTTTGTTCCTATGAAATGAACATTTGGTGGAGGATCAACTAAAGTCCAGACTTGATTTCTCTCAAAATTTTCAAGTTCCTCATGCATGGCATTGATCCAACTAGAATCAGAAAGTGCATGACTAACATCTAAGGGCTCGAAAGAAGCAACAAAAGCAGCATTAGTAAAATGAGCGTGAGAACGTGTTACCCTTTGATCAAGCTCACCAATGATCTGCTCGGGAGGGTGCATCCTTTGGACATGATGTGGAGCCTCGCGGCGGGATGCAGTCTCCCCCTCAACTTGTGCGTTGGAGTGGTCCAAGATGACCGATGTTGAGGTAGTCGCTTCGGGACCTCGTGCCGAGGTAGTAGAGACGGGGTCAGCTTCGGGGGTCGATGTCGAGGGTAGTAGGGGATCATCCTCGAATTCTCCGGGATCTTCGTCTTCGAATAAGGTCTGTTCCATGTCGTGTTCATTTGCCTGTTCAAGAGCAGAACTAACAGAGGGGGTTGATTCATCAAAAGTCACATCACATGACTCGATGACAGTGTTAGTTTCCAAGTTATAAACACGATAAGAATGACCATGAGTAGTATAGCCCAAAAAGATCCCGTCAGAAGATCGCGACTCAAATTTATCCAAGTTGCCACGTTTTAGGATAAAGCAGCGACAGCCAAAAACTCGAAGATGAGTAACCTTGGGCTGTCTCCCAAAACGCAGCTCATAAGATGTCAAGTTTAAAATTGAGCGCAAGAAAATTCGGTTTGAGATGTAACAAGCAGTGTTCATGGCCTCAGCCCAGAATTTTCTAGGAGTCCTATGCTCATCAAGCATCGTCCTAGCCATCTCAACCAAAGTGCGGTTTTTCCTCTCAACAACACCGTTCTGTTGAGGAACCCGCGGAGCAGAGAATTGATGTTCTATGCCATGCTCCATGCAAAAGTCAACAAAGAGACTATTTTTGAACTCGGTGCCATTATCGCTTCGAATGAATTTTAATGCACCAGGGAGTTCAGTGAAAAGTCTCAAAGCCAAGCTCCGAAAGTGTGAAAACACTTCATCCTTGCTGGCAAGAAAGAAGACCCAAGAGTAGCGAGAGAAATCGTCGACAATAACAAGTACATACCACTTGCCGCCTAAAGAACTAACCCGAGAAGGACCTACAGTGTCCATATGGAGAAGTTCTCCGGGCTGTTCAGTCATCACTGTGGTGACTGGCGAATGCGAAGCGGCAATCATTTTTCCATGTCGACAAGGAGCGCAAACTAAATTCTTCTCAAACTTGAGCTTGGGCAATCCTCGGATCAAACCTAGGGCGCTCAGACGAGCGAGCAACTCAAAGCTCATATGCCCTAGTCTCCTATGCCACTTCCAAAGCTCAGAAGTCGAATGTGCAACAAGGCAATGAGAAGAACCAGACGACTCTGAAAAAT
This sequence comes from Zizania palustris, assembly GCA_019279435.1. Taxonomy (NCBI): domain Eukaryota; kingdom Viridiplantae; phylum Streptophyta; class Magnoliopsida; order Poales; family Poaceae; genus Zizania; species Zizania palustris. The sequence goes on along the minus strand of JAAALK010000284.1, from coordinate 55,997,007 downwards.
CAGCTCCAAAAACTCTCCCAACCCTAAAGATCTTACACACAACAACGCCATCAGAATTGAGCACTTGCGAAGTATCGCGATGAAATCGCACTTCGAAGCCCTCATCAAGCAACTGAGATACAGACAACAAATTGTATCCCAGGTTCTCAACCAAAGCAACATCTTTGAGAGTGAAGTTTGCGTTAATTCTTACCACACCTTTACCTTTCACTCTACTCCTTCGATTGTTTCCGAAGGTGATATGTTCCCTTTGCTTGGTTGTTGTGAGGCTGGAGAACCAGTTTGCATCTCCGGTCATGTGGCGCGAACAACCGGAGTCCATGATCCACGTGCCCTCCAAGCCTCGACCTGTCGCCTACACATGATAAGAACGCCTCGATCGCTCAGTGCTGGGGTGAGAAAAATAATGACGAGGCATCCAGCACTGAGTGACACGAGTAGTAGGCACAGTAAAAGTAGACGGTCTACGCACATAATAATCAGAATGATGCAAAGTGCGAGGTCTACCTACATGCTGTGAAAGAACAACATGTCGAGGTCTCCTACTCTGACGAGGTACAAATCTGCTAGCCCGCGGTCTACCACCATATGGAACATGGTGAAGACCTCGAGGAGCAAAACCTCTCCGAGAAGCACGAGGAGCCTCAAAAACAGGACGAGAGTAGAACTCAGACTCATGCATACCTAAAGATGGGTACTGCATGTCCTGATAGCTCATCGCCTGTGCACGTCGCTCATCCTTGATGCGACGGAAACAGAAACCAATCAAATGACCCGCCCGCTGACAATAAGAACAATGAAACACTCTCCTAGGGGCACTCTCATGGGTCACAGGAGCAACTCTCACAAGCTCCTTGGGTTTCTTCACAGTGGTTTTCTTGGGAGGATTTTTCTTGGTAGGAGGAGCGGTTTTCTTTGGTGGATGGGTAGGCTTTTTGGCTGGTGGGGTGTCCAACAGAGCTCTCTCTTTCTCTAGGGTGGTAGGAGAGGTAAAAACAGTTTTGGACTTACTGTCTGAAGCTATCCTCTCAAAACCCAAACCTAGAGCTACCCCGGCTCTGTCAGCACACAACTTGGTCTTGGCTAAGAGCAAATCCATCCTACCCTTCCCTTCAGTGCATTTATTCACCACAGAAAGAAGGTATTCATTTTCAGACATTAGGTTCTCAGCTCGCTCTCTAGCAGTGCCTAGCTGGTCCTTAAGGGTGATGCAAGTGTCACAAACAGGTTGCACATCCTTAGAACTACCGGCCCTTTCCAATCTAGCCTCCAAATCATGAACATGCTTATCACGTAAATTAATGCTATCGCGTAATAAAGAGCAGTTCATGCAATCAATAACATCATGAGGTCTAGAATCCACCTCCAAAAGCTGCTTCTGTGCAGTCTCAAGCTCAGAGAGAGTTTGAGCATGAACAGAACGCAACTGAGCAAGCTCACTCATGACAACAGAACAGGACTCACATTCAGCATCATCAAACTTAGACTTAAGCATGGCATATTCAGTAGAAACATTTTCTAGCCTAAGTCTAAGGTCTTTTCTTTCTCTAGCGGCTTGCACAAGCAATCTATCCTGACCTAGCACAACTTCATTCAGCTCATCTAATTTAATTAGTAGCTGGTCAGATGATAGGTTTACCTCAGATGAGTCAAGCTCATCGCCGCTGTGATCGCTGTCGGCCATGAAGCAAAGGCCGGTGAAGTCACGTCCCTTCTTGTCCTTCTTGTCCTCCTTCCTTGGGGACTCCTCCTCCTCAGAGCTCGACTCCTCAGTTGAGGATGTGTCGATGTCGCTGAGAGCAGCAACAAATGCTCTGGAAGCGGCCTTGGCTACTTTCTTAGCCATCTTGCCGCGCTTGCCCTTCACAAAGGGCTTTCTCTCCTTCTTGTGGAATTTGGGGCGGTCACTCTCATCTCTCTTCTTGACCTTGGGGCAATTGGCCTTGATGTGAGAGGTGTCGCCACATTCATAACAGCCACTAAAACCACTTCTCCGCTGATCCCGTCTCTCATGATGAAAGCGGGTGAACCTCCGGGCAATGAGAGCAAGCTCATCATCAGCTAGAGTATCCACCTGCTCCTTTGTGACGGAGACCAGGGAGGACAAAGCAAAACCATCTGCAAGAACACAAGTGCCTGATGTGCTTGGTTCTGCAGTGGTGCCACGGCTAGTGCTAGAAACCAATGCCAATGGCTGTGGCAAAGAGCTTCTGTGCACTGCAAGAGATGCCTTGGCAATCTCTGTGGACTTCAGCTTGCTAAAGAGTTCATCACAGGTTAGAGTGTCATAGCCTGTGGACTCCTCAATGCTGGATATCTTCACCTCCCATATGCTACGGTCAAGAGCATAGAGAAGCTTGATAGCCCTATCATGATCACTGTAAGCAAGCGTCCCGTTGGATCGCAAGTTACTCACTATAGCATCAAAGCGCGAAAACATGGCATCTATAGATTCGCCAGGTGCCTGCACAAACAGTTGATACTGTTGGTTGTAGGTGCTTGGCGCCTGGCCTTAATCTGAGTAGAGCCCTCATGATAAATAGTGAGCGTTGTCCAAATCTCCCTAGCAGTCCTAAGGTGCTGCACCCTATCAAACTCACTCCGACTCAAACCAATGAACAATATGTTCCGTGCCTTCGAGTTGGCAATATACTGATCTTTTTCGGTTTGAGTGGTGCGGGTATCAGGGATGGAGTATTGTGAGTCCACAATCTCCCAAATTGCATTTCCTTGGCTTAACAAGTAAGCCTCCATGCGCACCTTCCAGTATGCAAAGTCAGTCCCATCGAACAGAGGAATTTTACTGCCTCTATCCATGTCGCCAACAGATCACAAAACCGGTTAAGGTCAACTGGTGATCTTAACCCGCTCTGATACCAATTGTTGGACCGGAAACGGCGACCAGAGGGGGGGTGAATGGGAGCTTTTAAAATTTCGGGCTAAAAACTTAGCCTTCGGATCTGTTCAGTCTTCTGCGGAACAGGCTTCGAACACAACCTTCGAAGGTCTGGTTCGGAGGTACTTCGACACCTTCGAACACAGGCTTCGGAGAGGCAAAAGTTCGAAGCCAAGAAGACTTCGCTCCACTTACAACCCTCGAAAATCTACTCTGCTAAGTCAGTGCAGGCTCCGCACACGAGGTGCTTCGAGCAGACTTCGCACGTCACCCTTCGCAAGAGTGGACAGCCCTCTGAGGACTTCGACCAAGTACTTGGCGACAGCAACGGGTGCTGGGCTTCGTACCCGAAGGTCTACACGCACACACAACGGACTTCGCTAAGGGCTTCGACACAAGAAGCAAAACGGGAAACAACCAGGGCTTCGCTAGTAATCAGCGAGGTCTTGCCTCGTGTTACACAGAGCGACAGCACACTGACAAAACACACCTCGCACGAAAAACAACCTTCCCCTCAACAGGCTTCGGTGCACTAAACTAGCGAAGTATGTAACGCGAGCTCAAGCAAAAGCACAAGACAAACAGGGCTTCGCCGCTTGAACAAGGAACACTGAAAATGAACTCAGGATGTATTCAATCGAAGTGTGGCTACAGGAGCTCAACAGTAAATGCTCAAAGTGTTAAATGTTACCTACCGAGCCCCCATATTTATAGCCCATGGATTCATCCGAAGGAAGTGACTACTTTACCCCTAGGGTTTACATTCATTTTGTCTCTACAGAACTAAGGGGTACACAAGGTAGTCCACCTTTATTTTGGAGGCTTCTCTTGTCAGCTGCAGAGGGGACAGTGTCAGCCTTTTTCAGAACAGACAGTGTCAGCCTTTACAGAGTTGACTTCTGGAACCTCCCTTCGCACGCGAGGGGTGCGGAAGCTTCGGCGAGAGGCCTGCAGCCGGTTGGCCTTCGCTCCGCCGAAGATGACCTTCGATACAGTGACGGTTTTGAGCCGAAGCCGTCAAAGCCCTTGGGCCTTCGCACCACCACCTCCGGAGTGGATCACCACGGCTTCGCAGCTACTCCGAGCTCGAACACCGTCCGTCCGTGTACCGAAGCCATGTATGGCCGAAGCACCTCAAGTCATCCACACTCCGAAGCCCACCTTCGGAGTACCACCCTTCGAAGTCCCTCCTTCGTCCAAGGCCTTCGCATGAAGCATTCCATGAGCACTCCGTCGCAGTGCCTCTCCCCGAGCACACTCCACGACGAGCCTCACCCGGACCATGCCTTCGATGCGCCTCGACTTCTGAGACCTTCGTCGGGCCACCTTCGAGTGTCTCCCTCCGGAGCACACTTCGAACACCTTGCCTCCGCAGAGGACTTGTTCCACCAACTCCGAAGTCACTCCATTCGGAGTACCTTCGAAGTGCCTCACCTCCGAGGACTTTGTCTCGGAGTACCTTCAGCCGGAGCCACGCTCCGCACTCTCTGCCTTCACCTGGCACGCCTCGACCCGAGGACCGACCCGGACCATCTTCGCAGCCACCGTGACGGAGCTCCCCGCTCCCTTGGCATCAAACCACCCGCTTGACCCAAGTTCACCTGGCTCGAACCCTGTCCGTCGCCTCCGAAGTCCCTGCGCACCACAGACAAGCAAACAAGTGTATCCAGTACTCCGGAGACCTCTCCGGGTTAGCAACCTTCGGCACACACTCCGGTGTACCGCCCAAAGTACCGAAGCCATCGGTACGAACCCAGTCATCGCGTACTGCCGGACCCCTCCGACAAGCACACTCCGCTGCACAGCTGCAGCAAGCAAACACACACCGAACACACTTCGGTGACACACCTCCGAACACCCTTCGGAGGTACCACCTCCGAAGCCCCTCCGGAGGTACCCTTCGAACAGAGGGTAAAATCCAGTCAATCACTCATCACAAAACACCGAAACCACCCTTGGTTTCTCAATTTGTTACACGTTACTCTCCCCCAACTTTCTCCGAATGCTGTAGCACGTCTTGCCATCTTCGAATGGGCGTTGCGAGCCGAAGGTTGTGAGGGGAGGGCAGAAATCTTCGCAGCATTGCATAGAGCTTCATGCCAACCGAAGACCTTCGTAGGCCCCGGAGGTGAAAAAATGGTAGTGGCCTTCGGAAGCATTAACTTTAGGCTTTGGGACGAGTATGCTCTCCGATTTCCTGCCAAAGCTATCAATGCCAGATGGTATACAGACTGGATCCTGAAATGGTTTTACGCCGAAGTTGGGGTGAGCAACCGTCTAGCTGGACCTCTGCAAGACATCAGCTTCTGAAAGGAAGCCCTTGTGCATCCAGATCCGGGTCAGCTCGAAGCTCGCCTTAGCTTGCTTCAAAAGATCAGTCATCGGTTGAGCATGCGAGACTTAGCCGAAGAATTCCTCGGGCTCCAAATCCCTCCTTTGATGGCTAACTGGCCAATCACTTTCGAAGAGGATTCGGAAGGCGGTCATCGGAAAATTTATTCAACTTCGAGTCCTGCAGGTAACTTCGAAAACAACATACTCTATGTATATTTATTCGAAGAATTAACAAACTTAACTCATTTTTCAGCCTCTTCAGCCCCTATAACTTCGGAGCAAATTGTACGAGCTTCGGAGAAGATTTTGGGCATCCCAACTCCGACCGAGAAAGAATGGAGAATTAAATTGGTTGGTAGTTGGGAGCGATCCAACCGAGTATGGGGGCAACTCGAAATCTTTCCGCCCCCTTTGGTGGATTGGGTGCCTTCGGAGAAAGGGCCCAAGAAGAGAAAAGCTGAAGCTAGGACTTCGAGCTCTGCCAAGACTCCGGTCAAGAAGGTAGCTCGAAAGCCAAGAAATCCTGCACCTTCGAGCCCAAGAGCTTCAATCTCCGATTCTCAGGAGGATGAAGGCAGGTTGCTTGTGAGGCTGATTGACGAAGATGCAGCCCAAGGAACTGCACAAATTGAAGAACCTGTGAATGTGCCGGAGTCTCAAGAGAATCTTGAGCAAGCAAGGACTTCGGCTGTTCAAGAGGTTTTACCTCAGGACGAAGCTCTTGTGGATGAGAGTGGAGTCGAAGTCACTGTGGCTTCGATTCCGGATGAAGCAACAATGACTGTTCAGGAAAATGTTCCGATAGTCGAAGATTTGACGCTTGATTCGGATGAAGATCTCGCCTTCGATCCGCCAAGAAGCCCAATGCTTACCCGTCGCCAAAATGTCGAATGTAAACTTCGAATAATTCTTTTATCTTCTTTTTTTAAAATGCGAGATTATACAATGTATAATACCTTTGTTTTTACAGAGTCCACTTCTATGGAAGAGGTCCATCCCGAAGATACAATTCCTGGACCTTCGACAACTTCGGAGCCAACCCTAGAAGCCGCTCAAATGGGGCCTGGAAAAGGCAAAGGAAAAATGAACCCCCTCCCTTCTCCGAGGTCAGGATCAACTCCATCTGAATCAACAGACGAGAGCCAATCTAGTGAGGGGGGTTAGTCTCCCGAGGCTCCGAAGACCACAGCTCAACACTCCGGGCCTTCACCAAATGAAGATGACAAGCAAGCCTTAAGCATGCTCCCCCTTCTAGCTCCTTTCTTAGAGCGAAGAACTGGGCTTCAGACTTTGCTCAAGCCTTTAGATCGAGCTAGTCGCGAAGTTGGGGAGACGGACTTGGTGGCCATCTTGAGTGAGGCGGAGAGCTCGGAGCTTAATGCTGCCATGGAACGTGCAGCGTACCAGGTATGAAGTATCTGCAAAATAGAATCATATTTATATACAAATAATTTCTTACCTTGACTTTTTCTTTTCGCAGCAAACAGTCTTGGCTCGAGCTGCGAATATCTCCAACGAACGTGGGATCATTCGCCTTCGAGAAGAGAATGCAACTCTTCAACGAAATCTGACTATCTCCGAAGGTCGAGTGGCCCACATGGACAATATGGTTTTAACGGAGCGCAGGGCTAGACAAAGCTTGGAGGTTGCAAACAAGGAGCTCGAAGCAGAAAAAATTGTGTTTCGAGCAGAAATTGAAAAGATGCGGACGGAGCACGCTACTGCGGGGGCCGAGCTTGTTAGACTCCGAGAAGAAGCTAGCCAGCTACTGAATCACAAGAATTCTTTAACTACGGAAGCAGCTAGCCTCTCTGGAGTAGTAGAAGAGCTAACTTCGGTGAAGGATGCGCTAATTGAGGATAAGCTCAAGTCTGAGAAGGTAGCTACGGAGGTCATGGACCAATTGCTAGGCGTCCTGGAATACTTCGGTACTACTGGGATGCTTCCTTCGGATGACAACATCTCCCTACTGCGCCGATTGAAAAGGATTCAAGGAGTAGCGAAGCAAATGAAGACAGCAGGCATTCGTTACGGAGAAATCTCCGGACAAATGGCTGTTGTTGGCCTACTTCGCTATTACGAAGATCTGGGTCGATTGATAACTCCGAGCGCAGGAAAGGGCCCAATTACCTTCGATGACGATCAGCTTCTCACTCCTTCCGAAGGTGTGGCCACTGCTTGGCAAGCCTTCCAAACTTCATGGAGAGCCGAAGGTCGCTCTGCGATCAAAGCTTGGATTGACGAAGGACAACACCAGAAGCAAACCCGGACCCAAGCTTCGAGCAGTCAGCCTCCTCCCAACCCGCAGGTTTAGAAATATCTTAGGATCTTTGACTATGTAAAGCATTATGCTTTATGTACATTTATGAATGAAGATTTGTTTATCATGTTTTTAGGCTTTGCCTCATATTGAAGATGTCGAAGTGTTAGATGTTAACGACGAACTTCGCTTATTATGGGCTACCTTTGATATCTTAAAACTTCACAAGCGTCCTCGATTTCTAATTTCTCGAGATAGTTCCGGAGCAATTACGTCCGAAATAAATAAAGACACATTATCTTGTATTAAAGAGGAAGAAAAAGAAGTTAACTTGGAAACTTCATCTTCTGAAGACATTAAATGGTCCGAAGACGAAGATGAAGCTCAAAGTAAAAATCCTGAAGAACTTGGAAGCTGGGAAAGGAGCCCCGAACGGCTTCGAACTTGGGCCGAACTTCAACAAGAACAAAAAGACTTTAGAGCTTCGAAGGGAGGCAAAAGATTTAAACGTAAAGTTGTTAGAACTCCCGGCACTGGAACTAGTCGTTCCAACCCTAGCTCTAGAGATCGAAGAGGTCTTTGATTCCTTCTTGGTATAGATACCAATTTTTCATGATGTAATCATATTTGTTTGAATAATAAATGTTGGGGGAAAATATCTCATCTTCAGGGTTATTGCCAAAGCAGCATGAAGACAGCCAACTAGTTCGAAGATTGTCCGAAGACCTTCTTCGAAGATGCTCGGAACCTGGTTCGAAGCCCGAAGACAGGCATTAGTTCGAAGTATGTCTTCGAACCAAAGCCCTTCAGGATCTTTTCTGCCAGCTAAGATGAAAGACTTATCTTCTATCCTATTAGATTAGTCTTTTACCATTTTAGCCCTATTAAGGAAACCGAATAGTTTCCTTAATGTCGGTTGTAATAGAGGGGTAAATAGGTCTTTTCCTTAATGTTTAGGCCTATAAATACCCCCCATTTCATCCTGTAATAAGGACCGATTACAAGTGATTCAATACACACTTTCGAACTATCCTAAGCTATTATCCTTTCGGAGGCTTAGAATAGTTTGCTTCGCAAACACTTCGTTTGTTAGTTTCTTTTCTACAGAAACCTGTTAGCGTAATCTTTTACGCCAACAGTTGGCGCCGTCCGTGGGGAACTTAGTTCAAAAAACTTCGTTCTCTACCAATTTCTTGCATCATGCCTCCTAAGCGGAGCGCACCTCGCAATCCCACCCGGAGGTCCTCTCGGATCTCCGGAGAGATACCCTTCGACACAGTCGAAGTCGGAGGGTCTTCGACTATCCCTCCACCTCAAACTCCGCAAGGGGCTTCTATCCCTCGAGGATATGATACCTCTCCGCCAACCCCTTCCATACTCCGACCGCCCGGAGCCACTCCGCCACCCTCTATTCCGATTCGAACTGATCATACCAGTTCTCAAGACCCGGAAGGTCCTTCCGGAGGAGATGAAGATAGCCTTGGAGACATGGCCACTCAAATGGCCAATCTTCAAGCAGAGGTAGCAAGGTGGCGACAAGAGGCTACGAACAGACTTCGCTCTCAAGCCACCCCAGCTATCCCTGAAGTGCCCGAAGACGACGATCTTGATTATCCCGAAGCCCCGGAGAACGCCTCTTATGACAATGAATCTCCGTTGCATCCCGAGCTTCAGAAGGTTCGCTTCGATCCGAAGTTCAAAGCTTCGAAGCTCTGCAAGTATGCCGGAGACGAAGATCCTAGTGAGTTTGCACGTTCTTATGCCCTAGCGATTGAGGCTAGTGGTGGAGACAGAGAAACTATGGCGAAGTGCTTCCCGTTAGCTCTTCAAGGAGTGGCGTTGAGATGGTTCTGGTCTTTAAAGCCAGGATCAATCGCTTCGTGGTCACAGTTGAAGAGGAAGTTTATAAGTAACTTTCAGGGCACCTTCGTGCCCCCCATGTCGACAGGAAGCCTTTTCCAAGTGAAACAGCTCCCCGGAGAAACATTGAGGCAGTATTTCAAGCGCTTCGCCCACACGAAGTCGCAAATTCGGGGGCTGTCCACATCCTCGGTGGTTGATGCGGCTCGGGAAGGCGTCAGTCATAAAGGCCTTCTGGATAAACTGCATCGAAGAGCATCACCACAGTATCACAGCTGATGTCGTACTTCGAGGAATATTCGAAGTCAGAAGAAGGTTGGCTTCGGAGGACTACTGCTACTTCGACAGTTTTGACAGAAGTTAAAGCAGAGGTGAAGACTCCGGCACAGCCGCAAGAACCAGTCTTCGAAGTGCAACATGATAGAAGAAGAGGGCAAAAGCACCCTCGCTCTGAAGTTTTAAACATTGCACCCCCGCACAAATTTGCCCGAAGAGCCCCAATTGTCAAGATTAAAGCTCAGAGCAAGAAACTATCAGTTAATCAACGGTATATTATACAAGGCCGGAGTATGTTCACCTCTACTTCGATGTATATCTCAAGCCGAAGGCCAAGAAATACTTCGAGAAATTCACGAAGGCCTTTGTGGAAGTCATTTAGCCCCTAGAGCTCTGGCAGGAAAAACACTTCGCCAGGGGCTTTATTGGCCCACAATAACAGCTGATGCGGAGAGCTTGGTCCGCACTTGTCAAGGATGCCAGTGGATGGGTCGACGGAGTCATCGCCCACCAACAGCTCTTCAAGTCATTGCTCCGGTTTGGCCTATGGCCAGATGGGGTATGGATTTAATTGGTCCCTTTCTGTTAGCAAAGGGAAATCTGAAGTTCGCAGTGGTAGCCATTGAATATTTTTCTAAGTGGGTAGAAGCAGAGCCCTTAACAGCTATCACTTTGAATAATGTACAAAAATTCTTCTGGAAGAACATTATTTGCCGGTTCGGAGTGCCTAGATATCTCACAGTTGATAATGGAACACAGTTCGACGCAGAACCCTTCAGGAAGTTTTGCGAAGACCTAGGCATTCAACTATGTTTTGCTGCAGTGAGACATTCTCAGTCGAATGGAGCCGTTGAGCGAGCCAATGGAAATATCTTATCAGGGCTAAATCGAAGAATAGTAGGACTATCAAAGGGACTGTGGACCGAAGAGCTTCCGAAGATTCTGTGGTCCATTCGGACTACGCAAACAAGGTCCACAGGTTTTACTCCATTCAGACTGCTATTCGGAGATGAAGCTATGACTCCAACGGAGCTCAAAGGGGGATCATTTCGCAGCACCGAACCAGACATCGAAGAAGAAAGACAAGCTTCGTTAGATTTGTCAGAAGAAACAAGACTTCGAGCTGTAGCTAATTTATCAAAGTATCATCAGCAAACGAAGACTTGGTATGACCCGAAGGTTAAGCTCAGCGAGTTAAGGCCGGGTCATCTTGTTCTACGAAGCATTATCGCACCAGGGAAGTTAGGCAATAAATGGGAAGGTCCATATCTAATTGTCCGCTCAGGGCGCCCTGGTTCATTCAAATTAGCTAATTTAGAAGGTGAAGAGTTAGCACATACTTGGCATGCGGAGCACCTAAAGCGATATTTCACATAAGGGCTCCTGGTAACCCGCTTGTAATCACCTCTAAATTAATAAAACATACACCCTGTGGTTTGCCTTCCCCTTGACACTCCTAGTTTCCCGAGCGGACGCGCTGGGACGGAAGTCGATCGAGAGGGAAGTGTCATCAAACTGGGCTGTATTTCCGGACTTCGTACCTATAAAGTCGAAGCCTCCGGTGTGGTGGCTGAAATCCATCCGGAGCCCAAGCTGATACCTTGTAGGCATCCGTAAAAGAGCCAATACCACATTCTACGGAGTCCAAGCTTCGGCTGGTAGACTTCCGTAAAAAGAGCCGAAGGTGGCCAAAATCTGCGGAGTCCAAGCTGCAGCTTGTCAGACATCCGTAAAAAGAGCCCAAGGTGGCCAAATTCTGCGAAGTCCAAGCTCCGGCTGGTAGACTTCTGCAAAAAAGAGCCCAAGGTGGCCAAATTCTGCGAAGTCCAAGCTCCGGCTGGTAGACTTCTGCAAAAAAGAGCCCAAGGTGGCCAAATTCTGCGAAGTCCAAGCTCCGGCTGGTAGACTTCTACAAAAATAGCCGAAGGTGGCTACAATTTCTGCGAAGTCCAAGCTACGGCTGGTAGACTTCTGCAAAAATAGCCGAAGGTGGCTAAAGCAAAACAGCATTTAAGCCATGAGCTTCGAATGTCTGTTCATATAAGTCCAAAGTGACAAATTTCTTAAGACACTAAAGTGTCCTCGAAGTTATCTTAATTGATTTCTTTCGTAAAGCAAACAAAGGTACCAAGTTACCATTCTTCTGAATACAAAGGTCGAAGACGTTTCATAAGATTTCAAAAGATCTTTAAAATGCAGAGGGGCTCCGAACCCCCAAAAAATTGTACTCCGAAGTTTTTTCTTTGTGCATAACCATCTTTGAATACAGTTCGAAGTTGCTTATACCCAAAGAGGGGCTAGTAAATATGGAGACAATTTTAAATCGGCATTCATTATTGAAACAAATGTGTTTACAGATTACATTATGAAAAATTGGTATCTATACCAAGAAGGAATCGGAGACCTCTTCGGTCCCGAGAGCTAGGGGTGGAACGACTAGTTCCAACATCGGAAGTTCTAAGAACTTTACGTTTAACTCTCTTCCTCCCCTTCGAAGCTTTAAAATCTTTTTGCTCTTGTTGAAGCTCGGCCCAAGTTCGAAGCCGCTCGGGGCTTCTTTCCCAGCTTCTAAGATCTTCAGATCTTTTATTTTGGGCTTCACCTTCGTCTTCGGACCAATTAGTGTCTTCAGAAGACGAGGTGTTTGCGTCAATCTCTTTATCTTCCTCTTTGATATAAGACAATACGTCTTTGATTACTTCGGGCGCAATAACGCCGGAGTCATCTCGAGGAATAAGAAATCGAGGACGCTTATAACTCTTTAGAAGTTCGAAGGTGTTCCACAGTGAGCGAAGTTCGCTGTTAAGCTCTAACACTTCGATATCTTCCATAAGAGGCAAAGCCTAAAAATATGACAAACAAGACTTTCATTGATAAATATTTACAAGCATCAGCTTTACATAATCAAAAAATCCTAAATAATCCTAAACCTGCGGGTTCGGAGGAGGCTGACTGCTCGAAGCTTGGCTCCGAACTTGCTTTTGGCGTTGGCCTTCATCAATCCAAGCCTTGATCGCAGATCGACCTTCGGCTCTCCACGAAGTTTGGAAGGCTCGCCAAGCAGTAGCTACGCCTTCGGAAGGAGTCAAAAGTCTCGCGTCGTCGAAGATGATGGAGCCCTCTGCGCTCGGAGTGATTGTTCGGCCCAAATCCTCGTAGTAACGAAGTATTCCAAGGGCAGACACTTGTCCGGAGAGTTCTCCATAACGCATGCCTGCCGTCTTCATTTGCTTCGCTGCTCCTTGGATCCTCTTTAGCCGGCGCAGCAGAGTTACATTGTCATCCGAAGGTAGTGATCCAGTAGTACCGAAGTACTCCAAGACACCTAGCATTTGTTCGATGACCTCCGAAGCCACCTTCTTAGACTTGAGCTTTTCCGCATTAAGTGCATCCTTGACCGAAGTCGTCTCAGCTAAAACTCCGAAGATTCTAGCATTCTCCGTAGTCAAAGCATTCTTCTGAGTCCGGAGTTGGCCAGCTTCTTCTTGTAGCCTTACAAGTTCAGACCCTTTGGCAGCATCCTCCGTCCGCAGTCTTTCAATCTCTGCCCGAAGCACAATTCTTTCTGCTTCGAGCTCTTTCTTCGCAGCCTCCAAGCTTTGCCTAGCCCTTCGCTCTGCTGATATTACATTGTCCATCTGAGCTACTCGACCTTCGGAGAAGTTGAAATTTCTTTGAAGAGCTTCGTTCTCTTCCCGAAGTTGAGCAATTTCGTTTTCGTTCGATAAAGCTGCAGCGCGGGCTAAGACTGCTTGCTAAGAAAAAAGAAAAAATGAAATAAGAAATTATTCATATATAATTTGCTATTTGGTTCGAAGATGCTTTATACCTGATAAGCTGCTCTTTCCACAGCAAGGTTAAGCTCCGAACCCTTCACTCTGCTTAAACGGGCTACCAGTTCTGTTTCCCCGACTTTGCGACTGGCTTCACCCAAAGGTTTAACCAAAGTCCCAAGTCCGGTTTTCTCCTCCAAAAAAGGAGTTATGAGAGGAAGCATTACTGAAGCCTTCTGATCAGCTCTGCTTAGCGAAGGTCCGGAGTGTTCTTCCGAGGCCCTTGGAACTTCTGAAGATGGCCCCCCCTCAGTTGATTCACTTTCATCCGTTGAGTCAGATGAAGTCGATCCTTGAGTTGGAGGCTCTATGTGTCTTTTTCCTCTTCCAGGCCCCGGTAGAGTGACCTCCGGTCGTGGCTCCGAAGTTGTCGAAGGTCTTTGAATTGTATCTTCGTGAGATACTTCGACAACAGGAGGCTCTGCAAAAACAGAAATATTATACATTGTATAATTTTGCAAAAATTGATAAAAATTATGCAAAATTTACCTTCGACATTCTCTGGAATATCGAGTACCGGACTGATCGGAGGATCAAAAGTGTAGTCCTCATCCGAATCAGCCATTAAATCGTGGACTGCAGGAGCATCGTCCTGGGGAGTCCTCGTTACTTCTTCAGGAATCGAAGCCATAGTGACTTCGACCCCACCTTCGTTCGCATGAACTCTGTCCTGAGTTGTATCTTCTTGAACTACCGAAGTCATTGGTTGATCAGCATTGTCTCCAGACTCCGGTACGTTCGCAGGTTCTTCGGCCTCATCTACACCCATAGGGGCTTCGTTTTGTTCTTCATGGGTATCCAGAGCTCTTACTTCCTCGATGTTGGCTTGGGGCTCCGGTATACCTGCAGTATCTTCAATGTGAATACTTCGTTGAGCTGCATCTTCCTCAATCAATTTCATTAAAAATATACCTTCGTCTTCTTTAGAACTAGAAATCGAAGCTCTTGAGCTCGAAGGTGCGAGGTTCTTCGGCTTCCGAGCCACCTTCTTCATCGGAGTCCTTGCGGAGCTGGAGGCTCCAGCTTCAGCTACTCTCTTCTTGGGTCCTTTTTCTTGAGGCACCCAGTCCATCAGAGGGGGCGGAGTTAACTCCAACATTCCCCATACTCTGTTAAATCGCTCCCAACTTCCGACTAATTTGATTCGCCATTCTTTTTCCGACGGAGTTGGAGCACCCAGAATCTTCTCCGAAGCCCTTACGATTTGTTCCGATGTAATAGGGTCTGAAGAAGCTAAAAAATAATTCGAGTTAGTCTTTCTTCGAAGTAAATATGTACAATGCATGTTGGTTTCGAAGTTACCTGCAGGGCTCGAAGTATAATTGATTCTGCGAAGGCCGCCTTCGGAGTCATCTTCGAAGATGATAGGCCAGTTGGCCATCAGTGGAGGAATTTGAAGACCGATGAATTATTCAGCCAAGTCTCGCATACTGAGCCTTCGGCTAACTTTTTCAAGCAGGTTCAGGCGGGCTTCGAGCTGGCCTTCGTCAGGTTGCACTAGGGCTTCTTTCCGGAATTGGATTTCTTTGAGGGGCCCAGCCAGAGGACTGCTAGCTCCGACTTCGGCATAAAACCACCTCAGCACCCAATCAGTATACCATCTAGCATTGATGGCTTTAGCAGGGAATCGCAGAGCATATTCATCTCGAAGCCTAAAATTGATGCTTCCGAAGGCAACCACTACTTTCTCACCTCCGGAGCCTACGGAGGTCTTCGGCTGACAAGTCGCTCTATGCAGTGCAGCAAAGATTTCAGCCCTCCCCTCACAACCTTCGGCTCTCAGTGCCCACTCGAAGATAGCTAATCTAGCTACAGCGTTCGGAGACAGCTGGGGGAGGGTTACATGAAACAAGTCAAGAACTTCCGCCAAGAAATCCACAGCAGGGAGGCCTAAGCCTGCTTCGAAAAAAGCTTCGAACACTACAACCTCTCCGGGTCTTGGTGATGGGATTGATTCTTTGCCCGGCCTCCGAACCATAACCCCATTGCTAATCTTACCCCCTGCTGTGATTGCCAAGGACTCTCTTTTGCAGGTCGAAGGTCCCAATTCAAAGGACTGATCCAAATATTTGGTCGATGGAGGGCACAGACCTTGGTCATCGGCGATTTGGGGATTTCTCCCCCCTGCCGCCATGGATATTGCCGCCTGCATCGAGGGTGCCGCCGCCAATGTCGCCGCCGCTGCTGCTGTGGCTGCCTGCTGCCGAGCCAAGGCCGAAGGAGGCGCAGATCCCTTGGTCTTCACCATCGCGATTGCCGGATTGATCTGAGAGAATGGAGGCTAGGGCTCAAGAACTCGAAGGCTAGGGCTCAAGAACTCAAAGGGCTCAAAAAGCTTTTGACTGAGAGGAAGCGGTGAAAAGGTAATCGAGTAAGTTCTGGGGTTCTTTATTTATAGCCTAATCTTTCCGTTTGTTACCGTTTGGGCTCTGCCCTTTCGCATTCCCGCTTGTTATTTTCCTCCGAAAATAACGCCTCGTATAGCTTCCGTTAGAAACAGAAACTAACGGCTATTTTTTCTAAGTCTAAAAAGACTTTCGAACTTCCTGAGTCAGTTCTAAGATAGTTCGAAAGGTAATTACCTTATGACTGATTCGAAGTTCATATCTTCATGCATTTCGGAGATAAAACGAAAATCAATAACCCCTATGATTGGTTATCTTTTCTTTCCGTATACTGCTCTCCTAACGTTACAGGTCGAACGGAGAAGCGTATTCGAGGGGCTACTGTTGGGGGAAAATATCTCATCTTCAGGGTTATTGCCAAAGCAGCATGAAGATAGCCAACTAGTTCGAAGATTGTCCGAAGACCTTCTTCGAAGATGCTCGGAACCTGGTTCGAAGCCCGAAGACAGGCATTAGTTCGAAGTATGTCTTCGAACCAAAGCCCTTCAGGATCTTTTCTGCCAGCTAAGATGAAAGACTTATCTTCTATCCTATTAGATTAGTCTTTTACCATTTTAGCCCTATTAAGGAAACCGAATAGTTTCCTTAATGTCGGTTGTAATAGAGGGGTAAATAGGTCTTTTCCTTAATGTTTAGGCCTATAAATACCCCCCATTTCATCCTGTAATAAGGACCGATTACAAGTGATTCAATACACACTTTCGAACTATCCTAAGCTATTATCCTTTCGGAGGCTTAGAACAGTTTGCTTCGCAAACACTTCGTTTGTTAGTTTCTTTTCTACAGAAACCTGTTAGCGTAATCTTTTACGCCAACAATAAATATCAATTTAAAATTGTCTCCCTATTTATCAGCCCCTCTTTGGGCATAAGACTTCGAATTATATTCAAAGATGGTTAGGCGCAAAGAAAACTTAGGAGTACAATTTTGGAGGTTCGGAGCCCCTCAGTAATTTAGAGATCTTTTAAAATCTTATAAAATGTCTTCGACTATTTGTAGTCTGAAGATTGGTAACTTAGTACCTTATGTTTTGAAAGAAATCACTTTGGACAGCTTTCTGGACACTTTAGTGTCCTAAATGATTTGTCATTTTGGACTTTTTTTAACAGACATTCGAAGCTCATGGCTCAAGCTCTGTTTTGTTTTGGCCTCCTTCGGCTCTTTTTTGCGAATTCTATCAAACCAGTGGTTTAGAGTTCGCAATGGTCTCTTTGGACTCTTTTTACGCATACCTACAAGCCGATGGCTTGGGCTCCGCATTATTTGGTCTCTTTGGACTCTTTTTACGGATGTCTTCCAGCCAGTGGCTTGGACTCCGTATTTTGTGGTTTTCGGACTCTTTTACGGATGTCTTCAAGCCAGTGGCTTGGACTCCGGATTATGTCAGCCCACCACCTCGGAAAATATGATTCAAATTAGTGACACTTCCCTCTCGGTTAACTCCGCGGTTCCAGTGCGTCCACTCGGAAGCTGGAAGTTTATGAGGGGTAGGCACTATCTAAACCATATGCTTTATTGATTCGAAAAGTGATTACACATGATTACAAGGAGCCCTTATGCGAAGTATCGCTTTAGGTGCTCCGCATGCCACGTATGTGCTAACTCTTCACATTCCAAATTAGCTAATTTAAAAGAACCAGGACGTCCTGAACGAACAATTAAGTACGGACCTTCCCATTTATTTCCTAATTTTCCTAGCGCTATAATGCTTCGCAAAACGAGATGACCCGGTCTAAGCTCATTAATCTTAACCTTCGGGTCAAACCAAGCCTTCGTCTGCTAGTGATATTTTGATAAATTGGCCACAGCTCGAAGTCTTGTCTTCTCTGTTAAATCTAGCAAAGCTTGTCTTTCTCCTTCAATCTCCGGTTCGGTGGTGCGAAGTGATCCTCCTTTAAGCTCTGTTGGAGTCATAGCTTCATCTCCGAATAGCAATCTGAATGGAGTGAAACCTGTGGACCTTGTTTGCGTAGTCCGAATGGACCATAAAATCTTCGGAAGTTCTTCGGTCCACGGTCCTTTTGCTAATCCTACTATCCTTCAATTTAATCCTGACAAAATATTTCCACTGGCTCTTTCTACAGCTCCATTAGACTGAGGATGCCTCACTATAGCAAAACATAATTGGATGCCTAGATCTTCGCAGAACTTTCTGAAAGGTTCTGCATCGAACTGTGTTCCATTATCAACTGTAAGTTGTCTAGGCACTCCGAACCGGCAAATGATACTTTTCCAAAAGAATTTCTGTACATTGTTCGAAGTGATAGCTGTTAAGGGCTATGCTTCTACCCACTTAGAAAAATATTCAATAGCTACCACTGCGAACTTTAGGTTTCCCTTAGCTACTGGAAAGGGCCCAATCAAATCCATACCCCATCTGGCCATGGGCCATACCGGAGCAATAACTTGAAGAGCTGTTGGTGGGCGATGACTCCGTCGACCCATCCACTGACATCCTTGGCATGTGCGGACTAAATTCTCCGCATCTGCTACTATCGTAGGCCAATAAAACCCCTGGCGAAGTGTTTTTCCTGCCAAAGCTCGAGGGGCCAGATGGCTACCGCAAAGCCCTTCATGAATATCTCGAAGGATATCTTGGCCTTCGGTTTGGGATATACATCGGAGTAAAGGGGAACATACTCCGGCCTTGTATAAATTACCGTTGATTATTTGATAATTCCTAGCCCTGAGTTTCAATCTTGAAAACTGTGGCTCTTCAAATGAATTTTCTCCTCCTTGCAAAAGTTCCATGATCGAATTTCTCCAATCTGTACTTGGAATGCAAAGAATTTCTGCGGAGGGAATTTGTGGCACCGAAGGTGTACTGAGCTCCTCATAAAAAGCTTCTTCTGGTATATCCATAGCTCCGGCTGCAGCTTTTGCTAAGATGTCCGCTTGCACATTTTCTGTTCTTGGTATACTCCGAATTGAAATACCCTTGATTTGTGCTCCGATCTTACGGATTTCTAAGTACTTTGCAAGCTGTGGATGTCGAACTTGAAAGCTTTTATCTACGTGCCCTGCTACTATTTGAGAATCTGTCTTTATTACAACTCTTGTAGCCCCTAGAGCACGTGCTTTTCGGAGTCCCAGTAAAATCCCTTCATACTCCGCTATATTATTGGTAGACTTAAAGTTGAGTCTTGCGGAGTACATTGCTCTTTGCCCTAAAGGCGAAATTAAAACTGCTCCAATACCTGCTCCGGATGCTTGAAAAGCCCCATCAGAATAAACAGTCCAAATTCCTTCACTTGGCTTCTCCGGAACCCACGTTGCAGGGGGGGGTCCATTCTACTACAAAATCTGCTAAGACTTGCGATTTGATTGCTGTCCTTGCTAGAAAGGATATGCCGAAGGGTGCTAGTTCAACTGCCCACTTTCAATTCTTCCAGTGGAATCTTTACTTCGGAGCATATCTCCCAAAGGATACGAAGTTGGTACAATTACATTATGAGCTAAAAAATAATGTCTCAACTTCCTCGAAGCCATTATCAAAGCATAAGTGAACTTTTCGAGCTTGGAATACCTTGTCTTCGCTCCTGATAGTGCTTCGGACACAAAATAAACTGGATTTTGTACCAACTTCCCATTGACATCTATTTCTCTGACAAGGACTGCGCTGACAGCAGAGCCTGTAGCTGCAAGGTAAAGGAGTAGGGTTTCGTTCGCAGTAGGCACCGTGAGTGTAGCAAGATTACTGAGATACTCTTTAATATCTTCGAAGCTTTTTTGACACTCTGGTGTCCATGCAAAATCTTCGGACCCTTTCAATGCTTTAAAGATGGGCAAACTTCTCTCCGCAGACCTTGCCAAAAACCTGCTAAGTGCTGCCAGACGACCAGTCAGCTTTTGCACTTGCTTTAAATTTTCTAGAGGAGCCATCTTCTGAAGCGCAGTTATTTGAGTAGGGCTAGCTTCAATCCCTCTGCTTGAAACTAAATACCATAACAACTTCCCAGCCTTAGCTCCGAAGATACATTTCTCGGGGTTAAGACGAATCCCACATGCCCGAAGGCTATTAAATGTTTCTGCTAAGTCTAGGCTATGTTGGTGCTTTAAAGCACTCTTTATTACAATATCATCCATATAGGCCTCCACATTGCGACCTAATTGATGACCTAGAGCCTTAGCAACTAACCTCGAGAAAGTAGCCTCGGCATTTCTTAAGCCAAAAGGCATTCTTACATAACAAAAGACTCCTGAAGGAGTTATGAAGCTTGTCTTGATTTCATCTTCGCGCTTCAACCAAATTTGATGGTAGCCAGAATACGCGTCAAGGAAGCTTAATAACTTCGAACCAGCAGTGGAGTCGACCAATTAATCAATTCGGGGCATGGGGTAGGGGTCACGAGGGCATGCTTTATTCAAGATGTGAAATCAATGCACATGCGCCACTTCCCGAAGGATTTCTTCTTGACAAAGACTGGGTTGGCTAACCATTCTATATGAGCCACTTCTCTGATAATCCCAGCCTTCAACAATTTTTCAACTTCGTCTTTCGCAAGAACAGCTCTTTCTGCGGACATTTTTCGGAGTCCTTGCCGAATAGGCCGGGCCTTCGGGTTTACAAGTAAACTATGTTCAATAATATCCCGATTTACTCCGGTGATGTCTTCGTCAGACCAAGCAAAGACATCTAAATTCTCCTCCACTACTTTTTCCAGGGAGGTAGCAACTTCTGGAGGTAAGTCTTTACCAAATTGAAATGCATATTCTTTACCATCTTTAACAATAATCTTCGTTGCAATCTCTCCTTCAGGACTTGGTCTTGGGAAGGATTTCTTCGAAGATTCGGAAGGAGCAGAAAATTTTTCTTGATTATCTTGCACGTTATTCACTTGTCTTGGATCAAGAGGGGGGCCGTGACCATATTCCGCTCTTCGGGCAGTAGCTTGATCTCCGAAGATAGTGAGCACTCCCGCTTGCGTGGGCATCTTCATGCACAAGTAGTTGTGATGTGCCACAGCTCCGAACTGATTTAACATGCCTCTTCCAAAGATGACGTTGTAGGCATACGGAGCATCTACAACGTCGAAGATTACTTCCTCTATCCTAGCTAACAATCCTTCTCCGAAGGTAACTTCCAGGCCAATTTGGCTGAGTGCATCAAGCGGAGGTCCTGCGAAGCCTTGCAAAGGACGAGCTGCTAGAAGAAGGTGCTTTCTGGAGATGCACAATTGATCGAAGGCTTGAACAAAAATAATGTCTGCCGAACTCCCTCCGTCAATTAACACTCTTCGAACCTCAGTTCCTGCAATGTCAGCAGTAATGACAAGTGGGTCTGCATGTGGAAATTTAATGCTAGCTGCATCCTCTGCAGAAAAAGATATTGGCACATGGGACCATTCAGGCATAGCAGCTGCAGATGACGAAGTTCCAATGTGCCCCACTTCTCTGACATACTCTCTTCTCTGCCTTTTTGACATGCTTCCGAGAGTACCTCCTCCGGAGATGGGGAGGACTACTCTTTTCCCTCGGTCTTGCCCTTCTTCTTGCTTCGGAGGTGGCATAATATTGACCACCGGAGGGCGTCTTGCGGCTTCGAAGTTTTCTATCCGCGCCACAGCCTAGACAGGCTCCGGGCGCACTTCAGCTGGAACTCGGTCAGTAGTACCTTGACCCGAAGTTCTTTCTAGATACTCTCCTCTCAGAGCAAGTATAGCCTTGCAAGTATCAGTTGCATGGCTTCGGTTTTCACCATGAATACAGCAGAAAAGGGTCTGGCCTTTGCCAACCGGTTTCCCTGGCGGCCTCCAGCCGCTGGTCTTGGTTCCTGATGGTTGCGGAGCTCTTTGGGAAAACTTCTGCGGGGGTGCAATGTTCAGAACTTCCGAACGAGGATGCTTTTGCCCCCTACGTCTGTCATGTTGAACCTCGAAGCTAGGCTCTTGCTGCTGTGCTGAAGTTTTCACTTCCAATTTCACTTCTTGCAATATCGATGGGGTTGCAGCAGTTCTCCGAAGTCATCCTTCTTCTGACCTCGCATACTCTTCGAAATATGACATCAACTGAGAAACAGAAGATATGCTTTTCCGGTGAAGTTTATCAAGGAGGCCTGGATGAATGACTCCCTCTCGAGCTGCATCAACTACTGAAGATGTAGTCAACCCTTGGATCTGCGACTTCGTATGAGCGAAGCGCTTGAAGTATTGCCTCGACGTCTCTCCAGGGAGTTGCTTCACCTGGAAAAGACTTCCCGTCGACATTGGAGGCACGAAGGTGCCTTGGAAATTGCTTACGAACTTCTTCTTCAGCTGCCCCCATGAATTAATTGATCCTGGCTTCAAGGACCAGAACCACCGCAATGTCACTCCTTGAAGAGTTAAGGGAAAGCATTTTGCCATGGTGTCCCGCACTCCTCCACTAGCTTCAATTGCTAGAGCATAAGAATGGACAAATTCTCCAGGATCCTCATCTCCGGCATACTTGCAAAGCTTCGAAGTCTTAAACTTCGGATCGAAGCAAACTTTTTGCAGTTCAGGATGTAACGGAGATTCTGTATCAAAGGAGGCGTTCTCTGGGGCTTCAGGATAGATAGGTTCGTCGTCTTCAGGCACTTCCGGAATAACTGGGATGGCTTGAGAACGAAGCTTATTTGCAGCTTCTTGTCGCCATCTCGCTACTTCAGCTTGGAGACTGGCCATTTGAGCGGCCATATCACCAAGATTGTCTTCATCTCCTCCGGAAGGATCTTCCGGGTCTTGAGAACTGTAAGGATCAGTTCGGAGTGGAACTTGAGGTGGAAGAGGAACTCCGGGTGGTCGAAGTATAGATGGAGTTGGCGGAGGAAATCCGTATGCTCGAGGAATGGGAACCCCTTCCGGAGTTTGAGGTGGAGGAAACGTCGAAGGTCCTCCGACCTCAACAGTGTCGGGAGATGCCCCTCCGGAGGTCCGAGGGGACCTCCGAACAGGGTTACGAGTTGCGCTCCGCTTAGGAGGCATGATGTAAGAAGTTGGTAGAGAACGAAGTTTCTTGGACTAGGATCCCCACGGACGGCGCCAACTGTTGGCGTAAAAGATTACGCTAACAGGTTTCTGAAGATTAGAAACTAACAAACGAAGTGTTTGCGAAGTGAACTGTTCTAAGCCTCCGAAAGGATAATAACTTAGAATACTTCGGATGTGTGTATTGAATAATTTGTATTCAATCCTCATTACAGGGTAAAACGGGAGGTATTTATAGGCCCAAACATTAAGGAAAAGACCTTATTACCCCGCTATTACAACCGACATAGTGGAAACTATTCGGTACCCTCAATAGGGCTAAAATGGTAAAAGACTAATCTAATGAGAAAGAAGATAAGTCTTCCATCTTAGCTGGCAAAGAAACTCCCGGAAGAGTCCAAGTTCGAAGATATACTCCGAACTAGAATTCGTCATCATACTTCGAACTTGATTCAATGTATCTCTGAAGTTATATGCTGGAAGTATTCGGCTTAATCACCAGTCTTTATCTTGTCACTGCAATAACCCTGAAGATGGAATATTTTCCCCCAACAGCATTTAACTCACATGCAATTTAAATAGCACAAATAAAATCATTAACAATACTCAAGCATTTAATTAGATAAAATAAATGTCGATGATTAACTGAGCTCACAAATAATTTAAACTGCACTAAGGATACAAAAGGATACGAAGATATATCACTAAATAATCATAGTGCAATCTGAAAATAAAATACTTGCAGTAATTAAATTCACAGAATATTCAAAAATTAACTTTGTAAGTGCACAAGTATCGAGATAAATTTTATCTGTGCTTCTAAGTGATTAGCATGTGCAGCACGCAATATTAATTCAGCCAACAACTAAAGCAAATGCTCTGCACGTTTTTTTAGGACGAACAAATATCACGCATCAATGAGTGCTAGCAATAGAAAAAACAATATTCACGCGCAATTTCATATGGAGGATAAAACAGGGATAGAAATAAAACTGCTAGAAAGGGTCGTGTGCCGGCAGCTCTACCCACAGAAAAAAACTAGCGCACGGCAGATTCCCAACTTGGGCACGCAAAACGAGAAGCATGCAAACTACGGGAGGAAAATAACTGGCAGCGCCGAATGATTCAGAGAAAGAAAATAACATGTAGAATCTGTGGCCAAACCCCGGTTTTTAGAAGAAAAACCCAGGCAGCTTCTTGACTCCATCGCCACGCGCCACATCTAGTACTGTCGCTCCGATGCGTGCCTGCGCAGGAGTGGCTGCGTTGCTTGGCTCCGTGAGCCCGTGCGTCACATGCTGCTCCCGGCAGTGCCAAGATTCCACGTGCCGACAGTCACTTCCCGTAGCACGGTTCACATGATCAGCAGTGATGGCTTCACTTGTAAAAAATGGTGAAGGCGGCGCTCACGAAAGAACATGAGAAAAAGATTTCTGGAAAGAACTCTGATTTTGCATTAAAGTGAGTTGAGAAATCTTAGGGGGATTGGGGCTCTATTTATAGGCAGCACAATAAATCAGGAAAAACCCAATATACACTTAGGGTTTTTTTTCAGACATTGAAATAAACTGAAAAGACTAAAATGCCTTTAGGTTTTTTACAGACTCGACTAACACAGACTATGGGCCTAAAAGGTAAAATAGTAAAAACCTAACTAAAGGTAACTTGTCCTGATGCGGAGCTTTCGTAGTAGCGACGACTTCGCTTTAGGACTGTCGGATCCCTAATGAACGGTCTAGATAGATGTGTCAGTTTTACGCCGAAACCGACAAAGCACCGCTGTCTTCGCACTGGGTACCGGGATTGGGGCGGCCTGATTCCATGGCTCCCTTAGACTGTCAATTGCTCGCCGCCCGTTTACCTAGGTCAAACCCGGTCAACAGACTAGCGGATCACCTATCGTTCTTGGCCCATGTACCCGAATTGGGCCGGCCCGACTCTACGGCCCCTCTGCCCGGTAGTCTCTCGCCGCCCGTGTACCTGAGTCACACGAGGCCCAAGACCCGACAGGTCTCGACTCCTCTTCGTCTCCTCTCTCTCTCTTTATCGTTGACTTCCGTTGACAATCACTCATCACTTCTAGAGCTATGAGGCCCATGATCTTCAACATGGCTTCTCAAGAGTAAAAAGGGTTTTATCTACCAAACCCATCAAATACCCTCGCTCAAGAAGAAAATACTTAAGTCTATCGTACCTAGCTCGAGGAGCTTGCTTGAGTCCATAAAGAGTCTTATGAAGTTTAAGGACTTTATGGGGGTATTTGGGGTTTTCAAATCTAGGGGGTTGTTTTACATAAACGTTTTTGCCTATGAAGCCATTTAGAAAAGCACTTTTGACATCCATTTGATAAAGATTGAAACCACAGGATGATGCAAATGCAAGTAAAATTTTAATGGCCTCAAGACAAGCAACATGAGCAAAAGTTTCAGTAAAATCAATCCCTTCTAACTGAGAATAACCCTGAGCCACATGTCTAGCCTTTTTTCTAACTACAGACACATCCTCTCCTTGTTTGTTTTTGAAAATCCATTTAGTTCCAATGAAATGAACATTAGGAGGTGGATCTACAAGTGTCCAGGCTTGGTTTCTCTCAAAGTTTTCAAGTTCTTCATGCATGGCATTGATCCAACTAGAATCAGATAAAGCATGACTCACATCTAAGGGCTCGAAAGAAGCAACAAAAGCAGAATCAATGAAATGAGAATGAGAACATGTTACCCTCTGATCAAAATCCCAATGATCTGCTCAGGAGGATGCATCCTTTGAATGTGATGAGGAGCCTCGTGGCGAGATGTAGTCTCTCCCTCAACTTGTGCCGGTAAATGGTTGAAGATGACCGATGTCGAGGTAGTAGCTTTAGGACCTCTTGCCGAAGTGGTCAAATCGGGGTTGGCTTCGAGGGTCGATGTCGAGGGTAGTAGGGGATCATCCTCTAAGTCTTCAGGATCTTCATCTTCAAATATCGTCTGCTCCATATCGTGTTGACTTGCCTGTTCAAAAGAAGAGCTAACACATGGGGTTGATTCATCAAAAGTGACATCACATGACTCGATGACAGTGTTAGTTTCCAAATTGAAAACACGATAGGAATGACCATGGGTAGTGTAACCCAAAAAGATCCTGTCAGAAGAACGCGACTCAAACTTGTCTAAATTTCCACATTTTAGGATAAAGCATCGACAGCCAAATACTCGAAGTCAAATTCAAAATTGAGCGCAGGAAAATTCGGTTTGAGATGTAACAAGTAATGTTCATAGCCTCAGCCCAAAACTTTCTAGGAGTCATGTGCTCATCGAGCATTGTCCTAGCCATCTCAACCAAAATGTGGTTCTTTCTCTCAACAACATCGTTCTGTTGAGGAACCCGTAGAGCAGAGAATTGATGTTCTATGCCATGCTCCATGCAAAAGTCAACAAAGAGACTATTCTTGAACTTGGTGCCATTGTCACTTCATATGAACTTCAATGCACCAAGGAGTTCAGTAAAAAATGTCAAAGTTAAGCTCCAAAAGTGTGAAAACACTTCATCCTTTCTAGCTAGAAAGAAGACCCAAGAGTAGCGAGAGAAATCTTCGACAGACAAGAACATACCATTTGCCGCCTAAAGAACTAACCCGAGAAGGACCTGCAGTGTCCATATGGAGAAGCTCTCTAGGTTGTTCAATCATCACCATAGTGACTGGTGAGTGTGAAACGTCAATCATTTTCCCATGTCGACAAGGAGCGCAAACTAAGTTCTTCTCAAATTTGAGCTTGGGCAATCCTCGGATCAAACCTAGGGCACTCAAGCGAGCTAGCAACTCAAAGCTCATATGCCCTAATCTCCTATGCCACTTTTAGAGCTCAGAAGTAGAGTGTGCAACTAAGCAGTGAGAAGAACCAGATGACTCAGAGAAATCATCTCCAAAAGCTCTCCCAACTCTAAAGATCTTATAGACCAAAACGCCATAAGAATTGAGTACTTGCGAAGTATCGCAATGAAATCGCACTTCGAAGCCCTCATCAAGCAACTGAGATAAAGAAAGCAAATTGTATCCCAAGTTTTCAACCAAAGCAACATCTTTGAGAGTGAAGTTTGAGTTGATTCTTACCACATCTTTACCTTTCACTCTACTCCTTCCATTATTGCCGAAGGTGATTTGTTCCTTTTGCTTGGTTATGGTGAGGCTAGAGAACCATGATGCATTGTTGGTCATATGGCGCGAACAATTGGAGTCCATGATCCACGTGCCCTCCAAGCCTTGGTCTGATGCCTACACAAGATGAGAAAACCTCGATCGCTCAGTGCTGGGGTGAGTGAAAATATGATGAAGCATCCAGCACAGAGACATACAAGTAGTAGGCACAATAAAATAGATTGTTTACGCACAGGTAAAGTAGAGTGATGCAAAGTGTGAGGTCTACCTACATGATGCAACCCAGATACATGACGAGGTCTCCCAACCTGTCGAGGTACAAAGCCACCTACACATGGTCTATCACCATATGAGACATGGTGTACACCACGAGGGACATAACCTCTCCAGGAAGCACGAGGAGCCTCAAAACCTAGACGTGTGTACAAGTCAGACTCATGCATACCTAAACAAGGATAATGCATGTCCTGAAAACACAACGCCTGAGAGCATCACTCATCCTTGATGCGAAGAAAGCAAAACCCAACCAAATAACCCACCCACTGACAGTAAGAACAATGAAACACTCTCCTATGGGCACTCGCCTGGGTCATAGGAGAAATTCTCACAGACTCCTTGGGTTTCTGCTGAGGGTTTTTCTTGAGTGGAGGAAGTGGAATTTTCTTTGGAGGCTAGGTAGATTTCTTGGCTTTCTGTGGAGTGTCTAACTGGGCTCTTTCTTTCTCTAAGGTAGTGGGTGAGGTAAAAATAGTTTTGTTCTCACTGTCTGGAGGTATTCTCTCAAAACTCAATCCTAAAGCTAACCCTGCCCTATCAGCACACATCTTGCTCTTGGCCAAGAGCAAATTCATCCTACCCTTTCCCTCAGTGCATTTGTTCACCACAGAAAGAAGGTATTCATTTTCACTCATGAGCTTTTCAACTTGCCTTCTAGCAAAACTGAGTTGGTCCTTAAGGGTGATGCAGGTGGGACAAGCAGGCTGCACATCCTTAGAACACTCATCACTATCCAATCTAGCCTTTTACTCCCTAACATGCTTGTCTCTCAAATTAATGCTATCAATCAATAAGGAACAGCTTGAGCAACCATCAGAAGAAATAGGTCTACACTCCACCACCAAAAGCTGCTTTTGTGCAGTCTCAAGGTCATCAACCATTTGAGCATGCACAGAACGCAACTGAGCAAGCTCACCCATAACAACAGTACAAGATTCACATTCAACAACATTAATCTTAGACTTAAGCATGGTATAATCAGTCGAAACATATTTTAGCCTAAGTCTAAGGTCTTTTCTATCTCTAGCAGCCTGAAAAAGCAATCTATCTTGACCAAGAAGTACCTCATTAAGTTCATCAACTTTAATGGAAAGTTGGTCGTAGGATAGTGGTACCTCGGATGAGTCAAGCTCATCGTCGTTGTGAGTGCTATCGGCTATGAAGCAAAGGCCGGTGAAATCCCTTGTCTTCTTCTCCTCCTTCTCCTCCTTTCTTAGAGATTCTTCCTACTCATTAGAGCACGACTCCTTAGTTGAGGAAGTGTCGATGTCGCTGAGTGCAGCAACAAATGCTCTGGAAGCGGCCTTGGCTACCCTCTTAACCACCTTTCTGTGCTTACCCTTCGCATAGGGTTTCCTCTCCTTCTTGTGGTGTTTGGGGCGCTCATTCTCTTCTCTCATCTTAAGCTTAGGACAATTGGCCTTGATGTGAGAAGTGTTACCACACTCGAAACATCCACTAAAACCACTTCTCCTCTTACTAAAGCCACTTCTCCGCTGATCCCATCTCTCATTTTGAAAATGGGTGAACCTTCTGGCAATGAGAGCAAGCTCTTCATCATCTAGAGTATCCACCTACTCTTTAGTGACAGAGACCAGGGAGGACAAAGCAAAACCACCTGCAAGAACACAAGTGCCAGATGAGCTTGGTTATGCAGTGGTGCCACGGCTAGAGCTAGAAACTTGTGCCAATGGTTGAGGCAAAGAGTTTTTGTGCACTGCAAGAGATGCCTTAGCAATTTCTATGTACTTCAACTTGCTGAAGAATTCATCACAAGTCAAAGTATCATATCCTGTGGACTCCTCAATGCTGGATATCTTCACTTCCCATATGCTACGACCGAGAGCATAGAGAAGCTTGATAGCCCTATCATGATCATTGTAAGCAAGCATCCCAGTGGATCGCAAGTTACTCACTATTGCATCAAAGCGAGAAAACATGGCATCTATAAATTCGCCAGGGCCTTGCACAAACAGCTGATACTATTGATTGTATGTGCTCTGGCGCATAGCCTTAATCTGTGTAGAGCCCTCATGAAAGACAGTGAGTGTAGTCCAAATCTCCCTAGAAGTCCTCGGGTGCTGAACCCTATCAAACTCACTCCTGCTTGAGCCAATGAATAGTATATTTCTATCTTTGGAGTTAGAATTATACTGGTCTTTTTCTACCAGAGTAGTGCGGGTTTTAGGGATGGAGTATTGTGAGTCCACAATCTCCCATATTGCATTTCCTTAGCTTAGCAAGTAAGCCTCCATGCTCACCTTCCAATATGCAAAGTCAGTCCGATCGAACAGAGGTATTTTACTAACTCTGTCCATATCGCCAAAAGATTACAAAACCGGTTAAGGTCAACTGGTGATCTTAACAAAGCTCTAATACCAACTGTTGAACTGAAACAAGCGACCAGAGGGGGGTGAATGGGACCTTTTAAAATTTTGTTCTGCTGAACAGGCTTCGAACACACCCTTCAAGTGTCTGGTTCTGAGGTATCGAACACACTCTAAACACAGACTTCGTATAGGGTAAAATTTTGAAGTTTAGAACACTTCGCTCACACTCAGAGAACCAAAAATGCATTGTGCTCTAGAAGAATAGTACAGGCTTCGCACACAAGGTGCCTTCGAGTAGGCTTCGCACTA
Source organism: Zizania palustris (assembly GCA_019279435.1). NCBI lineage: Eukaryota > Viridiplantae > Streptophyta > Magnoliopsida > Poales > Poaceae > Zizania > Zizania palustris. The sequence goes on along the minus strand of JAAALK010000284.1, from coordinate 55,967,146 downwards.
CTTATACTTCGCACAAGTTTGTTTCCCTCAGTGATCTTTGATCATACACTTCGCACTAGTAACTGGTACTAGGCTTCGTGCTACGGAGTGATGAAAATAGACAACTGATTGCTGTGAGGACTTCATCAAAAGAGAGAAAACGGGCTCCGAGCCAAACTTCACAGGGTGCTTCATTAGTAAACAGTGAGGTCTAGCCTTCGATTAACACAGAACAAATTATGCACCAAACTCACAGAAATTGCATGTATGTGTTGGACCAGAAACGACGACCAGAGGGGGGGGTGAATGGGAGCTTTTAAAATTTCAGACTAAAAATAGCCTTCTGTTTTAATTCTGTCTTCTGTAGAACAGGCTTCGAACACACCCTTCGAAGATCTGGTTCGGAGGTGTTTCACAGCTCCGAACACAGGCTTCGCAAGGAGCAAAAGTTCGAAGCCAAGAAGACTTCGCTCCACCCACAACCCCGAAAATTCAGCTTCTGCTAAGACAGTGCATCCTTCGCACGCAGAGTGCCTTCGAGCAGGCTTCACACTTCACCGTTCACAAGAGCGGACTTCCCTCTGAGGACTTCAATCAGCTTTGCTAAGTCAGTGCAGGCTCTGCACACTAGGTGCCTTCGAGCAGGCTTCGCACTACAGACTTCGCAAGAGCAGACTTCCCTTTGCGGGTTTCGACCAAATACTCAGCGACAACAACTAGTGTTGGGCTTCGTACTTCAAAGGTCTAAACGCACACAAAACAGACTTCGCTAAGGGCTTCAACGCGTGAAGAAAAACGGGCTTCGATCAGTGCTTCGTTAGTAATCAGAGAGGTCTAGCCTCCAGTTTACACAGAACGAACACACTAAAAAACACACTTTGCCCAACCACGCTTCGCCCAAACAGGCTTCTCATACACTTCTCCAGAAAAGCTCACAAGAAAGTTGAGTACAGAGAAATCGAAGCATGCAGTGAAGTATGCATACAAGCTTAAGCAGTAAATGAACACAGAGTCAAAGCCTCAATGCTTGAACAGGGAACACAAAATGAACTCACAGATCTGAATACACAGTATGTGGCGGCTAGTACAGGAGCTCAAAAATGAATGCTCAAAGTGTTGATGTGACCTAACCAGCCTCCACTATTTATAGGCACTATTTAGCCTTATGAATAGACTACTTTACCCCTAGGGTTTACACCCGTTTTGTCTCATCAGAACAGGGGGGTACAACAGGTAGTCTACTTTATTTGGAGGCTTCTTTTGTCAGCTACGCAGAGGGGACAATACCAGCTTTTGTAGAGCAGACGCTGTCAGCCTTTGCAGTTTTGGACGCTTCTGAAGCCCCCCTTCACACGCGAGGGGTGCGGTAGCTTCGGTGAGAAGCTTTGAGCCTGATGGCCTTCGCTTCACCGAAGTCAGACTTCGATATAGTGATGGTTTTGAGACGAAGCCGTCAAAGCCCTTGGGCCTTCGCACCAACACCTTCGGAGTGGACCACCACGGCTTCGCAGCATCTCCCAGCTCAAACTCCATCAGTCCGTGTACTGAAGCCATGCATGGCCGAAGTACCTCAACTCAACCTCACTCTGGAGCCAGCTCGCTTCGGAGTACCACCCTTCGAAGTCCTTCCTTCGTCTAAGGCCTCTACATGAAGCATTCCATGAGCACTTCGTCGCAGTGTCTCTCCCCAAGCACACTCCTCGACGATCCTCACCCGGACCATGCCTTCGATGCACCTCGACTTCTGAGACCTTCGTCGGGTATACCTTCGAGTGTCTCCCTCTGGAGCACACTTCGAACAACTTGCCTAATTGCTAAGGACTTGATCCATCATACTCCGAAGTCACTCCATTCGGAGTACCCTTCGAAGAGCCTCGCCTCCGAGTACCTTCACCCAGAGCCATGCTCCGCACTTACTACCTTCTCCTGGTGCTCCTCGACTCGAGGTCCAACCTCCACCCCTTCGCAGCCTTCATGATGGAGCTCCCTACTCCCCTGGCATCAAGCCTCCCGCTTGACCCAGGTTCACTTGCTTTGAACCGTCCGTCGCCTCTGAGGTCACCTGCGCACCACAAACAAGCAGATAAGTGTATCCAGTACCCCGGAGACCTCTCCGGGTTAGCAACCTTCGGCACACACTCCGGTGTACCGCCCAAAGTACCGAACCCTTCGGTACGACCCAGTCATCGTGTACTGTCGGACCCCTCCGACAAGCACACTCCGCTGCAACAGCTGCAACAACTAGACCCACCGAACCCTTCGGTGAAACAGCCTCCGAACACCTTCGGAGAACCAACCTCCGAACCCCTTCGGAGGGACCCCTTTGAATCAGAGGGAAAACTTTGTCAATCACTCATCACAGATTCCGAAACCAACCCTTGGTTTCTCAGTATGAGTGATACAACACTTCATATGAAATAACACAGAGAAAGATCTCAGGTTTGCAGAAAACGAAATGAAAAACGGAGAACTCAACTCATACAGTGCAATGAAAAGAGATACAAGTTCATGCAAATTGAATCAAAGCAAAAATTAAACTTTCATTGCATAAATAGGGAACACAAAACACTCACAGAACTGAGTACATGAGAATGGCGGCTGGCTCTAGGAGTTTTGAAAATAGTTTCTCAAAGTGTTGCCTAAACCTAGCCTGCCTCACTATTTATAGACACAACTCAGCCATGATAATAGACTACTTTACCCCTAGGGTTTACACTGTTTTTGTCTCTAGCACACATGGGGGTACAGATGGTAGTCTACTTTATTGGAAGCTCCTTTTGTCAGCTTCGCATACGTTGGAACGATGGATCAAACCAGCAGGTTTTCTCAGTGGATGGAGTAATGAAATGTTGTGTGCTCTGTATTCTTGGATCGTGTGTCTATTACAACTGTAGTTGGGGGTATTTATAGGGTGACCCGCTCTGAAGGCCGGGAACCTCCAAACCCCAACTGCTACTTGGCTTGATCTAGGTCAGTAGTACAGACAAAGTAGGTGTTACATAGTACAGACAAGAAGGCGCGATTCTGACAGCGTACCGGTCGTGTCGGGCGCTGCAAAGGCTGCCCGACACGGCGCAGACGATCACAATCTTTCCCCCGTACGACCTTGACTGGGTCTTCTCTATGCACGGCTTCCCTTCAGATCCTCCGTCCATCCGAAGGTTGGCCTCCGGCATTCAGCCAATCGCTCTCCTTCCCGAGGACCCCTCCGGCACGTCTCGGAGCCCCCGAAGGCCTCTGGTCCCCTCGTTCGGAGGCTCAGGCATCTCCGTCGTAGGGCTTCGGGTCCTCCAGTCGTAGCCTTCCTTTAGAGCTGTACGGGCCTTCACGTCCCCCACCATCATTGGGATTATCTCCCCCAACAGTAGCCCCTCGCTTCTTTCCTCTCGAGGACCCTGCACAAGAGAGGGTGGAAGCGCACATGATAATTCCGATAACCTTTATAAGGAAACGGCTTACATATAGATATTGAATCCCGCTGCGAGGCAGCCCCGCCCGATCATTTCGGGGATGTTTCGGAGCCTTGAAGCATCCTGGAGTCCGGAGACCGGGAACCGGTTCTGGAGCCCCCTCGGCAAGCTAATCGCTTCTCGCCCCTTCGAAGGAAGAAGCTTTGACCGATCGCACTGGCGCCCACGCGTCTTTAACCGCTAGGTTCCGGCGCTCGAGGAAGTGAGCTTAATGCGTTACTTGGCACAGTTAATGCGACGCGCATGCAGGCGACGCGGGGGAGGCGAACCGTAAGGGACGGGCACACCCGAGGCGCCGGTAGGATCTTAAATGCGGGTGTCGCACAACCGGTATGCGCGCACATCGAACGGGCGGAAGGTGGACCGGCGGCGACCTCCATGCTTAAATACCCCCTGCTGCACCGGCCAAGCCCTCTCCAGCCCACTTGTTTAGTCCCCTAGCTTCATTCTTGACAACGAGTGCTTGTTCTTGAGCTCTTGCTTTCTCCCTGACTCCTCTCGCCATGGTGGAGAAGAGTGCTCCTGCCACGGCGGTAGATCCCCGCTTCTTGCAGCGTCAGATGGCGGCGGCGGCAGCCACAGTGGCGACTGCTTCTGGCCTAGCCGAGGCACGCGACTCGCGGGAGCTCCGTCCCGCTTCGGAGCAGTTTCGGGAGCAGACCCTGGAGCTTGGGCCGTTGGCGTGCACCGATGCGTCCATCGAGCAAGCGACTAGGGTTCGCCTTGGCCCCGAATCGCCGGCCAGGAAGCCGGGCCCAGAGTCGGTCCCAGTGCCATGAGAGGGGGAGGTCGTCGTCTTTGAGGCCTTCTTCGACGCGGGGCTAGGGTTTCCCGCTTCGGAGCTCCTTGCCGGAGTGTTGGACGCCTTCCACTTGGAGCTCCCACAAGTATCCCCGAATGTCGTGGCCCACCTCGCCATCTTCGAGTGGGCCATGCACGCCGAGGGCTGCGAAGGGAGGGCGGAGGTCTTCGCGCAAATGCACGAAGCCCTTTGCCAGCCGAAAGAAGAAGGGTGGCCAGGTATTAGCATTCGGGAGAATCAACTTCCAGCTCCGGAGGAGGTATGCGGACTACTTCCCGGCGAAGGCCATCAACGAGCGGTGGTACTCCAAGTGGGTGAACTACTGGTTCTACGTCCACGTGGGGCTCAACTCCAGGCTCGTCGGGCCTCCGCGCCACATCTGGTTCTTGAGGGAGGCATGCGTCGAGGCTAGCGCCAGCTAAGTCTCCACGAGGATCCAGCTCCTCCAAATCATCGCCCGCCGGATGAGCATGTGGGACCTGACGGAGGAGTTTGTGGTGCTCGAGATCCCACCACTGAAGGAGGAGTGGCCGGCGTCACTTCGAAGTAGCCGAGACGAGTCGACCTCGACGGAGCTCTCTCGTCAGCTTTGACTCTACAGAACTAAGGGGTACAAAAGGTAGTCCACCTTTATTCTGGAGGCTTCTCTGTCAGCTTTGCAGAGGGGACAGTGTCAGCCTTTTACAGAACAGACAGTGTCAGCCTTTGCAGTCTTTGACCTTCTGGAATCCTCCCTTCGCACGCGAGGGTGCGGTAGCTTCGGTGAGAAGTCGAAAGCCAGATGGCCTTCGCTTCGCCGAAGATAGCCTTCGATACAGTGACGGTTTTGAGCCGAAGCCGTCAAAGCCCTTGGGCCTTCGCACCAACACCTCTGGAGTGGACCACCACGGCTTCGCAGCTACTCCTAGCTCGAACTCCGTCAGTCCGTGTACCGAAGCCATGCAGGCCGAAGCACCTCAAGTCAACCTTGCTCCGGAGCTAGCCTTGCTCCGAAGCCTTCCACCCTCCGAATCCCCACCTTCGGAGTACCACCCTTCGAAGTCCCTCCTTCGTCCAAGGCCTCCGCATGAAGCATTCCATGAGCCCTTCGTCGCAGTGCCTCTCCCCGAGCACATTCCTCGACGAGCCTCACCCGGACCATGCCTTCGATGCGCCTCGACTTCTGAGACCTTCGTCGGGTACTTTCGAATGTCTCCCTCCGGAGCACACTTCGAATTCCTTGCCTCCGCAGAGGACTTGATCCATCCAACTCCGAAGTCACTCCATTCGGAGTACCTTCGAAGTGCCTCACCTCCAAGGACTTGTCTCGGAGTACCTTCACCCGGATCCACGCTCCGCACTCTCTGCCTTCACCTGGCACGCCACGACCCGAGGACCGACCCGGACCACCTTCGCAGCCACCGTGACGGAGCTCCCCGCTCCCCTGGCATCAAGCCTCCCGCTTGACCCAGGTTCACCTGCTACGTTCGTCCGTCGCCTCCGAAGTCCCTGCGCACCACAGACATGCAGACAAGTGTATCCAGTACTCCGGAGACCTCTCCGGGTTAGCAACATCCAGTACACACTCCGGTGTACCACCCAAAGTACCGAAGCCATCGGTACGAACCCAGTCATCATGTACTGTCGGACCCCTCCGACAGGCACACTCCGCTGCAACAGCTGCAGCAACCAAACACCGAACATCCTTCGGTAACACCACCTCCGAACACTCTTCGGAGGTCCAACCTCCGAAACCCCTCCGGAGGTACCCCCTCCGAACACCCTTCGGAGGTACCCTTCGAACAGAGGGTAAAAAGCCTGTCAATCACTCATCACAAAACACCGAAACCAACCCTTGGTTTCTTAGAGAGTTTCCGGAGCCCCTGGCGCACCGGGCGAGCTTTGGGGTCGGCCGCCAATGAATGCTCGATGATTGAGCGGTCAACGCCCGGGATATCTTCGTAGGACCACGCAAAGATGTCGAGGTTGTTGCGGATGATTTCCTCGAGCTGTTCCGACACCTCCGGCTCTAGGCCCCCTCCAAATCAGATCGGGCGCTCCTTCCCGTCTTGGATCAAGATCTTCGTGACGATATCCCCCTCCGGGAGAGGCTTGATCGGGCGCCCCTTCGGCACAGAGTCTCCGGCTCTGGGGAGGCTGACTCCTTCTGCACCTTCTCAGACGCTGTGAATCTGGCGCGGCTCCAGCGGCGCCGAATTGCCGTATTCGACCCAACGGGCCGTGGCCTGGTCACCTAGGACCGACAGCACCCCTCCTGGGGTCGGCATCTTGAGGCACAAGTAGTTGTGGTGGGCGATGGCTCCGAAAGGTTGAGCATCCCCCTCCCGAAGATGGCGTTGTAGGCGTATGGAGCGTCGACTATGTCGAAGAGGATTTCCTCACAGCGTCAGAGGGGGAGTCTCCGAAGGTCACCTCCAGCATGATCTGACCCAGGGCATCGAGCGGGGGGCCCACGAAGCCCTAGAGTGGTCGGGAAGCTGGCAGCAAGTTCTTCCGAGAGAGACACAGCTGATCGAAGGCCTGCACAAAAATGATGTCAGCAGAACTTCCTCCATCGACCAGGATGTGACGCACCTCGACCCCGGCGATATCTGCAGAGATGACGAGGGGGTCGGCATGCGGGAACTTGACGTCGGCGACATCTTCGGCGGTGAAGGAGATGGGAACATGGGACCATTCAGGGAGCACGGAGGGGCTGGATGTGCCGATATGTCCGACCTCCCGAACGTAGTCTCGCCGCTAGAGCTTGGACAGGGCTCCCAGGGCCCCTCCTCCGGATATGGGGAGGACAACCTGTTTCCCCCGATCTGGCGCTTCTTTGAGTTTGGGAGCCTGGCTCATCGTGGCGCCCGACCACCTGGACCGCTTCCGGGCGAGGTACAGGGGTTCCCTTGTCGATGGAACCACGGCCGGCATTTCTCTCGAGGTTGTCGTTCCGGAGAGCGAGGATGGTCCGGCAGGAGTCGGTGTTGTGGCTCCAGTTTTCGTCGTGGACACAATAGTAAAGCGTGGCCCCTCCGGAGGGCACCCATGCCAGAGCCCTGGCCCCGGTGAAGCGGCCTCCGCCGGACGTGTGCTGGTGCTTAGCGGGGACTCGAGGGGTGATGCTGAGGACCTCTCCCCGAAGATGCTTCCGGCCTCACCGGGAGTCTCTGTGAACGGAGTCTTGTCGGCCGGAGTCTTGGTGGCAGAAGTCAGGAGCAGGGCGGGCTCCTCGGTCGAGGTCTGGTGAGAGTTCATACGCCTTGGAGCTCGTGGCTCGGACAGGGACTATCATCGCCTGTCGGCATATCTGGCCTTCCTCAGACCAGGCGTACTCTTCGAAGTACGTCAAGAGCTGTGCCACCGAGGAGATAGGCTTCCGATGGAGCTTGTCGAGGAGGCCCAGGTGGGTGACACCCTCTCGGGCAGCGCCTATGACTGAGGAAGCCGAAAGCCCCTTGATCTTTGCCTTGGTGTGCGTGAAGCGCTGGGAGAATTGCCGCAAAGTCTCCCCGGGTTGCTGCTTCACTTGGAAGAGACTCCCGGTGGACATAGGGGCCACGAAGGTTCCCTGAAATTTGTTGACGAATTTCTTCCTCAGCTTGTCCCACGAACAGATGGTCCCAGGCCAGAGCGACCAGAACCACCGGAGGGCGATCCCCTCGAGCGCCAGAGGGAAGCATTTAGCCATGGTGTCCCGGCTCCCCCCAGACGCTTCTATTGCTAGAGCGTACGAGCGGGAGAACTCTTCAGGGTCAGAGTCCCCGGAGTACTTGGGAAGCTTGGCGGCGCGAAACTTCGAGCCGAAGCACACCCTCTGAAGATCTGGGTGCAGGGGAGACTCCTCGTCGTATGACGCGTTTTCTTCCTCCACCTGATCTTCATCATCGCTCAGGGCTGCGGCCGCGACCCTCGTAGCACTGGAGGGCTCAGGTGGACGAAGCGACACCTCCTGGCGCCATTGGGCCAGTTCCGCATTCATCCGAGCGTTCTCGGTGGCCAGAGCATCGGCCTGACTCCTGCTTCCTCCTGAGGCGGTTTCAGGGTCTTGCGAATGGACGTAGTCGGTCCAGAGGACCACCACCGGGGGCCCGCTTGGAGGGTGCACCTCCGACGGCCCCTCTTGGAGCCCCGAGGGATTGACAGAAACTGGCTCTGGAATGCCAACAGGGCCTCGAACCTCTGGCGTCCCCTCCGGGGCCTGGGTTGGCTCCATGATAGGCGCCCCGACGGATGCGACGACCGGTTGGTCGGGAATGGCGACTAGGGTGGGCTCGACTCCGGTGGTGCGGGCTGACCGTCGCAGAGGAACTATGCTCGCGCCCCTCCGACCTGACATGCTTTGGTGACTGAATGTAGAGGACGCTAGCTTCTCGAACTAGTATCCCCACGGACAGCACCAACTGTTGGAACGACGGATCGAACTAGCAGGTTTTCTCAGTGGATGAAGTAATGAAATGTTGTGTGCTCTGTATTCTTGGATGGTGTGTCTATTACAACTGTAGTTGGGGGGTATTTATAGGGTGACCCGCTCTGAAGGTCGGGCACCTCCAAACCCAAACTGCTACTTGGCCTAACCTAGGTCGGTAGTACAGACAACGTAGGTGTTACATAGTACAGACAAGAAGGCGCAATTCTGATAGCGTACCGGCCGTGTCGGGCACTACAAAGGCCCCCCGACACGGCGCAGACGATCATGATATTGCCCCCGTACGACCTTGACTGGGTATTCTCTATGCACGACTTCCCTTCAGATCCTCCGTCCGTCTGAAGGTTGGCCTCCAGCATTCGGCCAATCGCTCTCCTTCCCGAGGACCCCTCCGGCATGTTTCGGAGCCCTCGAAGGCCTCCAGTCCCCTCGTTCAGAGGCTCAGGCATCTCCGGCATAGGTGTTGGGATGACGGATCGAACCAGCAGGTCTTGAGAGTAGTGGAATGTAGTGTGCTCTGTATTCTTGGATCGTGTGTCCATTACAACTGTAGTCGGGGGGTATTTATAGGGTGACCCTCCCTGAGGGGCCAGGCAACTGTGAACCGCCAACCGCTAGTTGGCCCGACGCTGACCGGTAGTACAGGCATGGCCTAACACTGGCCAGTAGTACAGACAAAATGGACTCCGCGTAGTACAGACAGGAAGATTCGATCTTGACAGCGTATCGACCGTGTCGGACGCTGCAAAGGCCGCCCGACACGGTGCAGACGTTCACGATCTTGTCCCCGCGCGGCCTTGACTGGGTCCTTCCCTCGTATGGCTCCCCCCTGGAGCCTCTGGTCCGCCCGAGGGTTGGCCTTCGGCGTCTGGCCGGTAGCTCCCTCCGAAGACCCCTCCGGCGCGCCTAGGAACCTTCGGAAGACTCCAGCTCCCTCACTCGGAGGTCCAGGCACCCGGGCCTAGGGCTTCAGGTCCCCTGGTGATGGTCTTCCTTCGGAGCCGTACGGACTCCTCGTTCCTCTGCTCTCATCAGGATTATCTCCACCAACAGTAGCCCCCTCGCTTCTTTCCTCTTCGGAGAGCCCTGCGTAAGAGAGGGTGGAAGCACATTATGACTAATCTCGACAACCTTCATAAGGGAACAACTTACATAGACGCCGAATTCCGCTGCGGGCGGCCCTGCCCAATCGTTTCGGGAATGCTTCGGAATCCGCGGGGCGTCCTGGAGCACGGCGGCCAGGAAACTAACCAGGGACACCTTCGGCGAGTCAACTCTTCTCTCCCCTTCGAAGAACGAAGTTGAACCGGGTAGTGCGGGTGCCCACGCGTCCTTTGACCGCCGAGTTGGGCACTCGAGGAGGCGAGCAGAGCGGTTACCGGCGCAGTTAATGTGGCGGCATGCATGCGACATCGGGGAAG
>JAAALK010000284.1:55931916-55956963 GCA_019279435.1 Zizania palustris | reverse complement strand
GCGGGCTGACCGACACAGAGGAACCGTGCTCGCGCCCTTCCGACTCGACATGCTTTGGTGACTGGGTGTAGAGGACGCTAGCTTCTCGAACTAGGATCCCCACAGACGGCGCCAACTGTTGGGACGACGGATCGAACCAGCAGGTTTTGAGAGTAGTGGAATGCAGTGTGCTCTGTATTCTTGGATCGTGTGTCCATTACAACTATAGTCAGGGGGGTATTTATAGGGTGACCCTCCCTGAGGGGCCAGGCAACTGTGAACCGCCAACCGCTAGTTGGCCCGACGCTGACCGGTAGTACAGACATGGCCTGACACTGGCCGGTAGTACAGACAAAATGTACTCCGCGTAGTACAGACAGGAAGATTCGATCCTGACAGCGTATCGGCCGTGTCGGACGCTGCAAAGGCTGCCCGACACGGCGCAGATGATCACGATCTTGTCCCCGCGTGGCCTTGACTGGGTCCTTCCCTCGTATGGCTCCCCCCCAGAGCCTCTGGTCCGCCCGAGGGTTGGCCTCCGGCGTCTGGCAAGTAGCTCCCTCCGAATACCCCTCCGGCGCGCCTAGGAACCTCCGGAAGCCTCCGGCTCCCTCGCTCGGAGGTCCAGGCACCTCCGGCCTAGGGCTTCGGGTCCCTTGGTGATGGTCTTCCTTCAGAGCCGTACGGACCTCCTCGTTCCTCTGCTCTCATCGGGATTATCTCCCCCAACAGTAGGGCTTCGGGTCCTCCGGTCGTAGCCTTCCTTTAGAGCTATACGGGCCTTCACGTCCCCCACCGTCATCGGGATTATCTCCCCCAACAGCAGAAGAGACAGTATCGCTTTAGCAGAGTAGACACGATCAGCTTTTGCAAAGTGGAATCTTGTGGAGCCCCCTTCGCACATGAAGTGTGTGTTGGCGTAAAAGATTACGCTAACAGGTTTCTGTAGAAAAGAAACTAACAAACGAAGTGTTTGCGAAGCAAACTGTTCTAAGCCTCCGAAAGGATAATAACTTAGAATAGTTCGAAAGTGTATATTGATTCACTTGTAATCGGTCCCCATTACAGGATGAAATGGGGGGTATTTATAGGCCTAAACATTAAGGAAAAGACCTATTTACCCCTTTATTACAACCGACATTAAGGAAACTATTTGGTTTCCTTAATAGGGCTAAAATGGTAAAAGACTAATCTAATAGGATAGAAGATAAGTCTTCCATCTTAGCTGGCAGAAAAGATCCTGAAGAGTTTTGGTTCGAAGACATACTTCGAACCAATGCCTGTCTTCGGGCTTCGAACCAGGTTCCAGGCCACCTTCGAGGATGACCTTCGGACAATCTTCGAACTGGTTGGCTGTCTTCATGCTGCTTTGGCAATAACCCCGAAGATGAGATATTTTCCCCCAACAGTAGCCCCTCGAATACGCTTCTCCGTTCGACCTGTAACGTTAGGAGAGCAGTATACGGAAAGAAAAGATAACCAATCATAGGGGTTATTAATTTTTGTTTTATCTCCGAAATGCATGAAGATATGAACTTCGAATCAGTCATAAGGTAATTACTTTTCGAACTATCTTAGAACCGATTCAGGAAGTTCGAAAGTCCTTTTAGACTTAGAAAATATAACCGTTAGTTTCTGTTTCTAACGGAGTTATATGAAGCGTTATTTTCGGAGGAAAATAACAGGCGGGAATGCGAAAGGGCAGAGCCCAAACGGTAACAAACGGAAAGTTTAGGCTATAAATAAATGACTCCAGAACTTACTCGATTACCTTTTCACCGCTTGTTCTCAGTCAAAAACCTTTTGAGCCCTTTGAGTTCTTGAGCCGTAGCTTTCGAGTTCTTGAGCCCTAGTCTCCGCTTTCTCAAATCAATCCAGCAATTGCGATGGCGAAAACCAAAGGCTCTGCACCTCCTTCGACCTTGGCTCGTCAGCAAGCGGCTGCGGCAGCGGCAGCAGCAACAATGGCGGCGACGCCTTCGATGCAGGCGACAACTTCCATGGCGGCAAAGGGGAAAAATCCTCAAATCCCCGATGTCCAAGGTCTGTGCCCACCCTCAACCAAGTACTTGGATCAATCTTTTGAGTTGGGACGGTCTACCTGCAAGAAAGAATCTTTGGCAATCGCGGCTGGGGGGAATATTAGTAATGGGGTTATGATTCGGAAGCCGGGCAAAGAATTAATTCCATCACCGAGACCCGGAGAAGTTGTAGTGTTCGAAACTTTTTTTGAAGCGGGCTTGGGCCTCCCGGCTGTGGATTTTTTAGCCGAAGTACTTGACTTGTTTCACGTAACCCTCCCCCAGCTATCTCCGAATGCTGTAGCCAGACTAGCTATCTTCGAGTGGGCACTGAGAGCCGAAGGTTGTGAGGGGAGGGCTGAAATCTTTGCTGCGCTGCATAGAGCGACTTGTCAGCCAAAGACCTTCGTAGGCTCCGGAGGTGAGAAAGTGGTAGTTTCCTTCGGAAGCATCAATTTTAGGCTTCGTGATGAATATGCCCTGCAATTCCCCGCTAAAGCCATCAATGCTAGATGGTACACCGATTGGGTTCTAAGGTGGTTTTATGCCGAAGTTGGAGTGGGTAATCCTCTGGCCGGTCCCCTCAAGGAAATTCAGTTCCGGAAGGAAGCCTTAGTGCAACCCGACGAAGGCCAACTCGAAGCTCGCCTCAACTCGCTTCAGAAAATCAGCAAAAGGTTGAGCATGCGGGACTTAGCCGAAGAGTTCATCGGACTTCAAATTCCTCCGTTGATGGCCAACTGGCCTATCGCCTTCGAAGATGACTCGGAAGGCGGTCTTCGCAAGATAAACTATACTTCGAGCCCTGCAGGTAACTTCGAAACCAACATGCATAGTACATATTTACTTCGAAGAAAGATTAACTTAAATTATTTTTTAGCTTCTTCAGCCCCTATTACTTCAGAGCAAATTGTAAGGGCTTCGGAGAAGATTTTGGGTGCTCCAACTCCGTCTGAAAAGGAATGGCGAATCAAATTAGTCGGAAGTTGGGAGCGTTTTAACAGAGTATGGGGAATGTTGGAGTTAACTCCGCCCCCTCTGACGGACTGGGTGCCTCAAGAGAAAGGACCCAAGAAGAGAGTAGCCGAAGCTGGAGCCTCCAGCTCCGCAAAGACTCCGACGAAGAAGGTGGCTCGGAAGCCGAAAAACCTCGCACCTTCGAGCTCAAGAGCTTCGGCTTCTAGCTTTAAAGAAGACGAAGGTATTTTATTAGTAAGATTAATTGACGAAGATGCGGCTCAACAAAGTATTCACATTGAAGACACTGCAGGTATTCCGGAGCTTCAAGCCAACATCGAAGAAGTAAGAGCTCCGGATACTCAAGAAGATCAAAATGAAGCCCCTATGGGTGTGAATGAGGCCGAAGTGCCTGCGAACATACCGGAGTCTGGAGACAATGTTGATCAACCAATGACTTCGGTAGTTCAAGAAGACACAACTCAGGCCGGAGTTTCAGTGGATGAAGGGGGAGTCGAAGTCACTATGGCTTCGATTCTCGAAGAAGTAACGAGGGCTCTTCAGGACGATGCTCCTGTAGTCCAAGATCTAACAGCTGATTCGGATGAGGACTACACTTTTGATCCTCCGATCAGTCCGATGCTCGACATTCCAGAGAATGTTGAAGGTAAATTTTGCTTAATTCTTATCAATTTTTGCAAAATTATACAATGTGTAATATTTTTGTTTTTTCAGAGCCTCCTGTTGTCGAAGTATCCCTCGAAGATACAACTCAAAGACCTTCGACAACTTCAGGGCCGCAACCGGGAGTTGCTCTACCGGGGCCTGGAAGAGGAAAAAGACACATCGAGCCTCTCCCTGCTCAAGGATCGACTTCATCTGAGTCAACGGACGAAAGTGAATCGACTGAGGGGGGGCCATCTTCTGAAGTTCCAAGGGCCTCGGAAGAGCCCTCCGGATCTTCGCTGAGCAGAGCTGATCGGAAGGCTTTAGCACTGCTTCCTCTCATAACTCCATTTTTGGAGGAGAAAGCCGGACTTGGGACATTGGTTAAACCTTTGGGTGAAGCCAGTCGCAAAGTCGGGGAAACAGAGCTAGTAGCCCTTTTAAGCAGAGCGAAGGGTTCGGAGCTTAATATTGCTGTAGAAAGAGCAGCTTATCAGGTATGAAGCATCTTCGAACCGAATAATAAATTATATATGAATAATTTCTTATTCCAGCTTTTCTTTTTTTTTAGCAAGCAGTCTTAGCCCGCGCTGCAGCTTTGTCGAATGAAAACGAAATTGCTCAACTTCGGGAAGAGAACGAAACTCTTCAAAGAAATTTTAACTTCTCCGAAGGTCGAGTAGCTCAAATGGACAACGTAATCTTAGCAGAGCGAAGGGCTAGGCAAAGCTTGAAGGCTGCAAGGAAAGAGCTCGAAGCAGAAAGAGTTGTGCTTCGAGCGGAGATTGAAAGACTGCGGACGGAGGATGCTGCGAAGGACTCCGCACTTGTAAGGCTACAAGAAGAGGCTGGCCAACTCCGAACTCAAAAGAATGCTTTGACTACGGAGAACGCTAGAATCTCCGGAGTTTTAGCTGAAACAACTTCGGCCAAGGATATGCTTATTGAAGAAAAGGTTAAGTCCGAGAAGGTGGCTTCGGAGGTCATCGAACAAATGTTAGGTGTCTTGGAGTACTTCGGTACTACTGGATCACTACCTTCAGATGACAATGTAACTCTGCTGCGCCGGCTAAAGAGGATCCAAGGAGCAGCGAAGCAAATGAAGACGGCAGGCATACGTTATGGAGAACTCTCCGGACAAGTGTCTGCCCTTGGACTACTTCGCTACTACGAGGATTTGGGCCGAACAATCACTCCGAGCGCAGAGGGTTCTATCATCTTCGACGACGACCGACTTCTAAAACCTTCCGAAGGTGTAGCTGCTGCTTGGCGAGCCTTCCAAACTTCATGGAGAGCCGAAGGTCGATCTGCGATCAAGGCTTGGATTGATGAAGGCCAACGCCAAAAGCAAGTTCGGAGCCAAGCTTCGAGCAGTCAGCCTCCTCCGAACCCGCAGGTTTAGGATTATTTAGGATTTTTTGATTATGTAAAGCTGATGCTTGTAAATATTTATCAATGAAAATCTTGTTTGTCATATTTTTAGGCTTTGCCTCTTATGGAAGATATCGAAGTGTTAGAGCTTAACAGCGAACTTCGCTCACTGTGGAACACCTTCGAACTTCTAAAGAGTTATAAACGTCCTCGATTCCTTATCCCTCGAGATGACTCCGGCGTTATTGCGCCCGAAGTAATCAAAGACATATTGTCTTATATTAAAGAGGAAGATAAAGAGAGCGACGCAAACACCTCGTCTTCTGAAGACACTAATTGGTCCGAAGACGAAGGTGAAGCCCAAAATAAAAGATCTGAAGATCTTAGAAGCTGGGAGAGAAGCCCCGAGCGGCTTCGAACTTGGGCCGAACTTCAGCAAGAACAGAAGGATTTTAGAGCTTCGAAGGGGAGGAAGAGAGTTAAACGTAAAGTTCTTAGAACTTCCGATGTTGGAACTAGTCGTTCCACCCCTAGCTCTCGGGACCGAAGAGGTCTCCGATTCCTTCTTGGTATAGATACCAATTTTTCATAATGTAATCTGTAAACACATATGTTTCAATAATGAATGCCGATTTAAAATTGTCTCCATATTTACTAGCCCCTCTTTGGGTATAAGCAACTTCGAACTGTATTCGAAGATGGTTATGCGCAAAGAAAAAACTTCGGAGTACAATTTTTTGGGGGTTCGGAGCCCCTCTGTCATTTAAAGATCTTTTGAAATCTTATGAAACGTCTTCGACTATTTGTAGTCAGAAGAATGGTAACTTGTTACCTTTGTTTATTTCATGAAAGAGATCAATTGAGATAACTTCCAGGACACTTTAATGTCTTAAAAAATTTTGTCACTTTGGACGCATATGAACAGTCATTCGAAGCTCATGGCTTAAATGCTGTTTTGCTTTAGCCACCTTCGGCTTGTTTTTTGCAGAAATCTACCAGCCGGAGCTTGGATTTCACAGAATTGTAGCCACCTTCGGCTATTTTTGCAGAAGTCTACCAGCCGGAGCTTGGACTTCGCAGAATTTGGCCACTTGGGCTCTTTTTTGCAGAAGTCTACCAGCCGGAGCTTGGACTTCGCAGAATTTGGCCACCTTCGGCTCTTTTTACGGAAGTCTGACAAGCTGCAGCTTGGACTCCGCAGATTTTGGCCACCTTCGGCTCTTTTTACGGAAGTCTACCAGCCGAAGCTTGGACTCCGTAGAATGTGGTATTGGCTCTTTTACGGATGCCTACAAGGTATCAGCTTGGGCTCCGGATGGATTTCAGCCACCACACCGGAGGCTTCGACTTTAAGGGTTCGAAGTCCGGAAATACAGCCCTGCTTGATAACGCTTCCCTCTCGAACGACTTCCGTCCCAGCGCGTCCGCTCGGGAGACTAGGAGCGTCAAGGGGAAGGCAAGCCACAGGGTGTATGCTTTATTAATTTAGAGGTGATTACAAGCGAATTACAAGGAGCCCTTATGCGAAGTATCGCTTTAGGTGCTCCGCATGCCAAGTATGTGCTAACTCTTCACCTTCTAAATTAGCTAATTTAAATGAACCAGGGCGCCCCGAGCGGACGATTAGATATGGACCTTCCCATTTATTGCCTAACTTCCCTGGTGCTATAATGCTTCGTAGAACAAGATGACCCGGTCTTAACTCGCTGAGCTTAACCTTCGGGTCATACCAAGTCTTCGTCTGCTGATGATACTTTGATAAATTGGCTACAGCTCGAAGCCTTGTTTCTTCTGACAAATCTAACGAAGCTTGTCTTTCTTCTTCGATGTCTGGTTCGGTGCTGCGAAGTGATCCTCCTTTGAGCTCCGTTGGAGTCATAGCTTCATCTCCGAATAGTAGTCTGAACGGAGTAAAACCTGTGGACCTTGTTTGCGTAGTCCGAATGGACCACAGAATCTTCGGAAGCTCTTCGGTCCACAGTCCCTTTGATAATCCTACTATTCTTCGATTTAGCCCTGATAAGATATTTCCATTGGCTCGCTCAACTGCTCCATTCGACTGAGGATGTCTCACTGCAGCAAAACATAGTTGAATGCCTAGGTCTTCGCAAAACTTCCTGAAGGGTTCTGCGTCGAACTGTGTTCCATTATCAACTGTGAGATATCTAGGCACTCCGAACCGGCAAATAATGTTTTTCCAGAAGAATTTCTGTACATTATTCGAAGTGATAGCTGTTAAGGGCTCTGCTTCCACCCACTTAGAGAAATATTCGATAGCTACCACTGCGAACTTTAGATTTCCCTTTGCTAACGGAAAGGGACCAATTAGATCCATACCCCATCTGGCCATAGGCCATACCGGAGCAATGACTTGAAGAGCTGTTGGTGGGCGATGACTCCGTCGACCCATCCACTGGCATCCTTGGCAAGTGCGGACTAAGCTCTCCGCATCAGCTGTTATTGTGGGCCAATAAAGCCCCTGGCGAAGTGTTTTTCCTGCCAGAGCTCTAGGGGCTAAATGGCTTCCACAAAGGCCTTCGTGAATTTCTCGAAGAATTTCTTGGCCTTCGGCTTGAGATATACATCGGAGTAGAGGGGAACATACTCCGGCCTTGTATAATATACCGTTGATTAGCTGATAGTTTCTTGCTCTGAGCTTTAATCTTGACAATTGGGGCTCTTCGGGCAGATTTGTTCCTCCTTGCAAGAGTTCTATGATTGAATCCTTCCAATCTGCACTAGGAATGCAGAGAATCTCTGCAGAAGCAACTTGTGGCACCGAAGGTATATTGAGCTCCTCATAGAAAGCTTCGTCAGGCACATCCACAGCTCCGGCAGCAGCCTTCGCTAAAATGTCCGCTTGCACGTTTTCAGCTCTTGGTATACTCCGAATGGAAATACCCTTGAAATGTGCTTCGATCTTGCGAATTTCTTCCAAATACTTTGCAAGCTGTGGATGTCGGACCTGAAAACTTTTGTCTACGTGCCCTGCTACTATCTGAGAGTCTGTCTTTATAATTATTCTTGTAGCCCCTAGAGCACGTGCTTTCCGAAGTCCCAATAATACTCCTTCGTACTCTGCTATATTATTGGTAGACTTAAAGTTGAGTCTTGCGGAGTACATTGCTCTTTGCCCTGACGGTGAAATTAATACTGCCCCAATGCCTGCTCCGGATGCTTGAAAAGCCCCATCGGAGTAAATAGTCCAAACTCCGTCATCTGATTTCTCCGGAGTCAACTTCGCAGGTGGAGTCCACTCTGCTACGAAGTCTGCTAGAACTTGAGATTTGATAGCTGTCCTTGCCAGGAAAGATATGCCGAAGGGTGCTAGCTCTACTGCCCACTTTCCAATCCTTCCAGTGGAATCTTTGCTTCGGAGCATATCTCCTAAAGGATACGAAGTTGGTACAATTACATTATGGGCCAAAAAATAATGTCTTAGCTTCCTCGAAGCCATTATCAGAGCATAAACGAACTTCTCAAGTTCGGAGTATCTTGTCTTTGCTCCTGACAATGCTTCGGATACAAAATAGACAGGATTTTGGACCAACTTCCCATTGATATCAGCTTCTCTGACAAGGACTGCGCTGACAGCTGAGCCTGTGGCTGCAAGATACAGAAGTAGGGTTTCGTCCGCAATAGGCACCGTAAGTGTAGCAAGATTGCTGAGATAATCTTTAATATCTTCGAAGCTTTTCTGACACTCCGGTGTCCATGCAAAATCTTCGGACCCTTTCAAAGCTTTAAAAATTGGCAAACTCCTCTCCGCAGACCTTGATAAAAACCTGCTAAGTGCGGCCAGACGTCCAGTCAGCTTTTGCACTTGCTTTAAATTCTCGGGAGGAGCCATCTTCTGCAGCGCAGTTATTTGAGTAGGGCTAGCTTCAATTCCCCTGCTTGAAACTAAGTACCCTAACAACTTTCCAGCCTTAGCTCCGAATATACATTTTTCGGGGTTAAGGCGGATCCCACATGCCCGAAGGCTATTGAATGTTTCTGCTAAGTCTAGGCTATGTTGGTGCTTTAAAGCACTCTTTATTACAATATCATCCATATAGGCCTCCACATTGCGACCTAATTGATGACCTAGAGCCTTAGCGACTAATCTTGAAAAAGTAGCCCCGGCATTTCTTAGGCTGAAGGGCATTCTTACATAGCAGAAGACTCCCGAAGGAGTTACAAAGCTCGTCTTGATTTCATCTTCGCGCTTCAACCATATTTGATGATATCCGGAATACGCGTCGAGGAAGCTTAGTAACTCCGAACCTGCAGTGGAGTCAACTAGTTGATCAATTCGGGGCATGGGGTAGGGGTCACGTGGGCACGCTTTATTCAAAGATGTGAAATCAATGCACATGCGCCACTTTCCGGAAGACTTCTTCCTGACGAAGACTGGGTTGGCTAGCCATTCTGTATGGGCCACTTCTCTGATAATCCCAGCCTTCAACAGTTTTTTAACTTCGTCCTTAGCTAGAGCAGCTCTCTCTGCGGACATCTTCCGGAGCCCTTGCCGAACAGGCCGGGCCTTCGGGTTTACAAGCAAGCTGTGCTCAATAATATCCCGATCGACTCCGGTGATATCTTCGTCAGACCAGGCGAAGACATCCAAATTTTCTCCTACAACCTTTTCCAAGGAAGTTGCGACTTCGGGAGGTAAATCTTTACCAAACTGAAAAGTGTATTCTTTACCATCTTTGACAATGACCTTCGTTGCAATCTCTCCTTCGGGACTTGGTCTTGGAAATGACTTCTTCGAAGCTTCGGATGAGGCTGAAAAAATTTCTCCATTATCTTGGACACTGTTTACTTGCCTCGGATCAAGAGGAGGACCATGACCATATTCTGCTCTCCGAGCTATGGCTTGATCTCCGAAGATCGTCAGAACTCCTGATTGTGTGGGCATCTTCATGCATAAGTAATTGTGATGCGCCACAGCTCCGAACTGATTCAACATGCCTCGGCCGAAGATAACATTATAAGCATACGGGGCATCTACCACATCAAAGATAACTTCCTCAGTTCGAGCTAGCAAACCTTCTCCGAAGGTTACTTCCAGGCCTATCTGGCCAAGTGCATCTAGCGGAGGTCCTGCGAAGCCTTGCAGAGGACGAGCCGCTGGGAGGAGATGCTTCCGGGAAATGCATAACTGATCGAAGGCTTGTACAAATATGATATCTGCCGAGCTACCTCCGTCAATTAGCACCCTTCGAACTTCTGTCCCCGCAATATCAGCAGTAATAACCAATGGATCTGCATGCGGGAACTTGATACCAGCTGCATCCTCCGCAGAGAAAGATATTGGAACATGAGACCACTCCGGCATTGCAGCTGCAGATGACGAAGTCCCAATGTGGCCTACTTCTCGGACGTACTCTCTTCGCTGTCTCTTGGACATGCTTCCGAGGGTACCTCCTCCGGAGATAGGGAGAACCACTCTCTTCCCTCTATCTTGCCCTTCTTCTTGCTTCGGAGGTGGCATAACATTGGCCACCGGAGGATGCCTTGCAGCATCAAGATTTTCTATCCGCGCCACAGCCTGGACCGACTCCGAGCGCACTGCTGCTGCTGGACTTCGGTCGGTACTACCTCGACCCGAAGTTCTCTCCAAGTATTCTCCCCGAAGGGTAAGAATAGCCTTGCAGGTGTCAGTTGCATGGCTTCGGTTCTCTCCATGAATACAGCAAAAAAGGGTCTGGCCCTTGCCAGCCGTTTTCCCTGGCGGCCTCCAGCCGCTGGACTTGTTTCCTGCAGACTGTGGAGCTCTTGGTGCAAACTTCTGCGGGGGTGCAATGTTTAAGACCTCAGAACGAGGGTGCTTTTGCCCTCTTCTTCTATCATGTTGCACTTCGAAGACTGGTTCTTGCGGCTGAGCCGAAGTCTTCACCTCTGTTTTAACTTCTGTCAACACTGTCGAAGTAGCAGTAGTCCTCCGAAGCCAACCTTCTTCCGACTTCGAGTACTCCTCGAAGTATGACATCAACTGTGATACTGTGGTGATGCTCTTCCGATGCAATTTATCCAGAAGGCCTTTATGACTGACGCCTTCCCGAGCTGCATCAACCACTGAGGATGTAGACAGTCCCCGGATTTGCGACTTCGTGTGAGCGAAGCGCTTGAAGTACTGTCTCAATGTTTCTCCGGGGAGCTGCTTCACTTGGAAAAGGCTCCCTGTTGACATGGGGGGCACGAAGGTGCCCTGAAAGTTACTTATGAACTTCCTCTTCAACTGTGACCAGGAAATGATTGATCCTGGCTTTAAAGACCAGAACCATCTCAACGCCACTCCTTGAAGAGCTAATGGGAAGCACTTCGCCATAGTCTCTCTGTCTCCGCCACTAGCTTCAATTGCTAGGGCATAAGAACGCGCAAACTCACTGGGATCTTCGTCTCCGGCATACTTGCTAAGCTTCGAAGCTTTGAACCTCGGATCGAAGCGAACCTTCTGAAGCTCGGGATGCAACGGAGATTCATTGTCGTAAGAGGCGTTCTCCGGGGCTTCGGGATAGTCAAGATCGTCGTCTTCGTGCACTTCGGGGATAGCTGGGGTGGCTTGAGGGCGAAGCCTGTTCGCAGCCTCCTGTCGCCACCTTGCTACCTCGGCTTGAAGATTGGCCATTTGAGTGGCCATATCTCGAAGGGTATCTTCATCTCCTCCGGAAGGACCTTCCGGGTCTTGAGAACTGGTATGATCAGTTCCAATCGGAATAGAGGGTGGCAGAGTGGCTCCGGGCGGTCGGAGTGTAGAAGGGGTTGGTGGAGAGGTTTCGTATCCTCGAGGGATAAAAGCCCCTTGCGGAGTTGGAGGTGGAGGGATAGTCGAAGACCCTCCGACTTCGACTGTGTCGAAGGGTATCTCTCCGGAGATCCGAGAGGACCTCCGAGTGGGATTGCGAGGTGCGCTCCGCTTAGGAGGCATGATGCAAAAGGTTGGTAGAGAACGAAGTTTTTCGGACTAAGTTCCCCACGGACGGCGCCAACTGTTGGCGTAAAAGATTACGCTAACAGGTTTCTGTAGAAAAGAAACTAACAAACGAAGTGTTTGCGAAGCAAACTGTTCTAAGCCTCCGAAAGGATAATAACTTAGAATAGTTCGAAAGTGTATATTGATTCACTTGTAATCGGTCCCCATTACAGGATGAAATGGGGGGTATTTATAGGCCTAAACATTAAGGAAAAGACCTATTTACCCCTTTATTACAACCGACATTAAGGAAACTATTTGGTTTCCTTAATAGGGCTAAAATGGTAAAAGACTAATCTAATAGGATAGAAGATAAGTCTTCCATCTTAGCTGGCAGAAAAGATCCTGAAGAGTTTTGGTTCGAAGACATACTTCGAACCAATGCCTGTCTTCGGGCTTCGAACCAGGTTCCAGGCCACCTTCGAGGATGACCTTCGGACAATCTTCGAACTGGTTGGCTGTCTTCATGCTGCTTTGGCAATAACCCCGAAGATGAGATATTTTCCCCCAACAGTGTGCATAGGCTTTGGTGACATGCTTCAAACCCAAAGTCCTTCACTTCACTGAAGTGAGTCTTTGATAGAGTGATGGTTTTGAGCCAAAGCCGTCAAAGCTCTTGAGCCTTCACACCATCACCTCCGGAGTGGACCACCATGGCTTCACAGCTACTCCCAGCTTGAACTCTATTAGACTGTGTACTGAAGCCATGCATGGCTGAAGTACTTTAAGTCAGCCACACTCCAAAGCCCCACCATCGAAGTACCTTTGCCACCTTCTGAAATCCCTCCGTCCAATGCCTCCACATGAAGCATATCCATAAGCACCCCTTCACAGTGTCTCACCCCTGAGCACACTCCATGAAGACCCTTATCCGGACCATGCCTTCGATGCACCTTGACTTCTGAGACCTTCATCAGGTGTCCTTCCAAGTGTCTCCGACTGGAGCACACTTGGAAGCCTTGCCTCATTCCTGAGGACTTCGTCCGCTAATCTTCGAAGTCACTCCTTCGGAGTCACCCTTCGAAGTGTCTCGCATCTGAGGACTTTGCCTTCGGGTACCTTTAGTCAGAGCCACCCTCCGCACTTTCTGCCTTCGCCTGGCGCACCTTGACCTGAGGACCGACCTCGACCCCACGCAGCCTCCGTGACTAAGCTCCCTACTCTCCTGACATCAGGCCTCCCGCTTGACCCAGGTTCACTCACTATGAACCATCCATCACCATCGAAGTCACCCACAAACCACCGACAAGTAGACAAATGTTTCTAGTACTCCAGAGACCTCTCTGGTAATCGACCTCCGGTACACACTCTGGTGTACCGCCCAAAGTACCAAACCCTTCGGTACAACCTTTTCATTGTATTATGTCAGACCCCTTCGATAGACATACTCTGCTGCAACAACTGCAGCCATCAAACACCGAACCCTTCAGTAAAACACCTCCGAACCCCTTCAGAGGGACCCCTTCGCCTAGAAGAAAACTTGTCAATCACTCATCACAGACTTGAAACCAAGGCACATCTCAACTTGGTTTCTCAGCCGTACTCCGCCCTCCGCGCTACAGCTTGGTCGCTGAGGACCGCAAGTACTCCACCTTGCGTGGGCATTTTCAGGCATAAATAATTATGATGTGCTATGACTCTGAACTGGTTCAACATTCCCCTTCCGAAGATAACATTGTAAGCATAAGGGGCGTCGACGATGTCGAAGATAACTTCCTCCAATCTGGCCAGGTTCCCCTCTCCGAAAGCGACCTCGTGGCCTATTTGGCCGAGGGCATCGAGAGAAGGGCCTACGAAACCTTGCAGCGGACGGGCCACTGGAAGTAAATGCTTCCGCGAGATGCATAATTGATCGAAGGCTTGGAAGAAGATGATGTCCGTAGAGCTTCCACAATCAACCAACACTTGCTAGACCTCGGTTCCTGCAATGTCGGTTGTAATAACAAGACGGTCTTCATGAGGGAATTTAATTCCAACTTCATCAACTACAGAGAAGGATATGGGCACATGAGACCACTCGAGCATTTCTGTTGCTGATGACGAGGTCCCAATGTGCCCCACTTCGCGTACATATTCCCTCCTCTGACGCTTTGACATGCCGCTCAAGGTCCCTCCTCCGGAGATGGGCAGGACTACCCTCTTCCCGCAATCTTGGGTGTCTTCTTGCTTCGATGGTGGCATAACACTGGCCACCGAAGCCTATCTTGGGGCTTCGAAACTGTCCACATGCCCGACAGCCTGCACTAGCTCCGGACGTGTCGCGAGAGGAGCTCAGTCAGTAGTGCCTCGACCAGAACTCCTATCGAGATATTCATTCCGTAGAGCTAATATGGACTTGCATGCATCAGTGGTATGGCTTCGATTTTTTCCATTCACTGAGCAGAAGAAGGCCTGGCCTTGACCAGCCAGCTTCCCTAGTGGCCTTGAGCCGCTGGCCTTGTTGCCCTGAACCTGCTGATATTTAGGAGGCAATTTCGAAGTAGAAGGGGCAATATTTAGAACCTTGGAGCGAGGATGTTTTCGTCCTCTTCGTCCATTGTGCTGATTATTTTCGAAGGGAGACATTTGTGGTGGACTTGAAACCTTCGGTTCAGTTTTGACTTCTTGGAGGAAGGTTGATGAAGACGAAGCAGTCCTCCGAAGCCATCCTTCTTCCGACTTGGTATATTGCTCGAAGTAGGCCATTAACTACGCTACCGAGGAAATATGTTTTCGGTGAAGCTTGTTGAGGAGGCCCACGCTCGTGACACCTTCACGTGCCATGTCGACAACGGACAATGTAGACAATCCCTTTATTTGAGACTTAGTATGAGCGAAGCGCTTGGAGAATTGTCGCGGAGTTTCTCTGGGTTGCTGCTTCACCTGAAAAAGACTTCTTGTAGACATTGGGGCCACAAAGGTCCCTTGAAAATTGCTCACAAACCTTCTCCTCTGCTACTCCCAAGACTTAATTGATCCTGGTTTTAGAGACCAGAACCAATGGAGAGCCACCCCTTCGAGCGCAAGGGGGAAACACTTGGCCATTGTGTCTAGAACCCCTCCGCTAGCTTCCATTGCAAGAGCAAAGGTCAGGAGAATTCTCTGGGATCGTCCTCTCCGGAGTACTTGCACAGCTTCGAGGCTCGAAACTTGGGGTCGAAGCGCACCTTTTGCAAGTCAGGGTGCAAAGGAGATTCGTCGTCGAAGGAGGCATTCTTGGCGCCTCTCTGAACCTTGAATCTGCGGGATAGTAGACATGGTCATCATCTTGAGGCGCCTCTAGGATGACGTGGCTAGCTTGAGGGCGAAGCCTATCAGCAGCTTCCTGTATCCACCTTTCTACCTCAGCCTGAAGCCAAGCCATCTGGGCCTCCACGTCATCTGGATGGCTTTCATTTCCTCTGGAGGGGACCTCCGGGTCTTGAGAACTGACGAAGTCAGTCCGGAGCACAGATGGAGCCACAGGAGGGGCTCCGTATGCTTGAGGGTTAGTGGTCACTTCGGGAGTTTGAGGTGGAGGGACCATGGAGGGTCCTACGACCTCGGTGGTGTTCGAATATCCTAATCCAGAGGTCCGAGAAGACCTTCATAGGGGACTAGTGCCTAGGCTCTGTTTAGG
Organism: Zizania palustris; assembly: GCA_019279435.1. Classification (NCBI taxonomy): domain Eukaryota; kingdom Viridiplantae; phylum Streptophyta; class Magnoliopsida; order Poales; family Poaceae; genus Zizania; species Zizania palustris. The sequence continues at coordinate 55,941,410 of JAAALK010000284.1, read as the reverse complement.
AGACATAGCTCTAGGAAAGGATTGGTAGAGAATGAAGTTTTTGTACTAAGTTCCCCACGGACGGCGCTAACTTTTTGCACAAAAGATTACGCTAATAGGTTTAGTAAACTCGAACGATTGACAAACGAAGTATTTGTTTATGTGGACTATTCCAAGCCTCCGAATTGTATAATAACTTGAGATAGTTCGAAGTGTATATTGAATACCTGAGTATTCGATACCCCTTACAGAACGAAGAGGTGTATTTATAGACCAGATACATTAGTAAAAGACCTCTTTACCCTCTAATTACAACCGACTTAGAAGATATTGTTCAATATTATTCATAGGGTTAAATGGGGTAAAAGACTAAATTAAACAGTGAGAAGGTAATTCTTCTATCCTTGCTGGCAGTACCCCTCCGGGTAAAGAGGTTCTGGGATTCTTTGTCATGCTGAAGCCTTTGCGGAGACCTTTGTTGTAGAAGGCTCCGAATGCGGTGAAGCTGTAACACCTCGATTTATGCGAGGCATTAAAATAAAATTCCCCCTTAATAAATAAATTTCAAGAAAAGGATTTAGTATAAATCAAGAAAGAGGAAAGCTAAAATGTGGGCCTAAAAATTTCATTTAAATTAGCTAGAGTATTCTCCTAAAAATTCTCCTAAGCATTAAATTGCATTCCAAAATTCTCTTGAATTTTTGGTAACAAGGAATTCAATGGGATATAACCAACATCACTTCATCTTAAACCTCAAAACACAAAATAATAAAATATATTACAACACGAATGTTGAGTGAATAAAATACATGATAAATCATTTATATTAAAAATAATATAAGGCATGAGTGTGAAAAATAATAAGGAACTACAATAAAATGTGTAAGCATCTAGATCAAATTATTCATCTTAGGCAATAAAACCAGTAACAATTTCCCCTTAATATTGGCACCTTCTTTTTGAACCCTTCAACTTCAGGATGGCCAATAACCAAGGATCAGAAGTCCCACACGATGGAAATACCTCAGGCAATCTGCCTCAGTGGGGTGTAGTTGGACGTCAACAGACCCCTGTGGTCTATCATCCCACACTTACGGAGATGATGGCAAGACAGAACAAACTGATCACCACGCTGCTTACCCAGATGCAACAACTACAAAAGCAGATGCAAGAGCAGCAGGCGCAGTTGTTCCGTCTCCAACAACACCAACACGAGCTCTCCCTTCAGCTAATCCACGGGGACTTCGCTAACATTCAAAGATTGGTGAATGAAGCGATTATACCAGAAACCAGAGTGATTCCACCTCAAGCCCCAACCCCTGCCAAGCCACGAACCACCCTAGGAGGGCCAAGCACAGACATCCCACCCCAAGCACCGCCTATCGGAAGAACTCCAGCACAAGCTACCGGATACAAGAGGGACAGGAACGGCAAGCCAATTGTGTGCTACAACTGTCGCCAAGGAGGACACTACGCCAACAACTGCCCCTACCCCAAGCGGGTGCCATCCTCCATCCCAAATCCAGAGAAACATACGCCAGATCACCACAAAGAGAAACCAGATACAACCAAAGACACTCCCAATTTGGCCTCAACCAACCCAGATCCGGAGATCGCCTTGCCTACTTCTGATGTAACACCTTTTCCTAATCCAGAACACCAGTAGAACTCAGTCCCTCAGTTTTCCCGAAGTTCGCTTCGAATCTCGAGGACGAGATTCTCTGTAAGGGGGATAGGATTGTAACAGCCCTAAAATTAAAAGGGAATAAATAAAGGAGAAATAATATTAAATGAATTTATGAATTTGTATTATTAAAGAAAACTCCTAAAAGAGCCTTATTAAAGCCAAACAGAGTCAAATATTCAAAATTTGGACTTGAAAATTTTATGGGATAAACTAGAGACCAATAAATATTTTTGAGAATTTTTACAAAATTTTTCTAACATATCTTCCAGCCTTAAGCAAATATTTGAATTTCTGGAATTAAATTTAATGGAAAATACATTTTAAATCTAGTTGGGCCGAAACCCTAAATCTCCCTCTGAAAGCCTTTCGGCCCAGCCCAGCACCACCCCTCTCTCTGACGGGTGGGACCCGCCTGTCGGCGCCGCCCCCTTCTCTCCTCTCCCGCGCCTCGACCGGCCCCACCTGGCAGCCGCACCCCGCGCCCCGGCCTCTGCCATCGATGGCCCACTCGTCAGCGCCGAAGCTCCCTCCCTCTCGCTGCCAGCCGGTCCCGCGCGTCAGCCTCCCACGTGCGCCCACCCCCTCGCTGCCATCCCGGGCCCAATCGCCAGCCGCCCCTCGCTCTCGGGCTATGACAGGTGGGCTCCACCTGTCATATCCTTCTTCTCCGAAGGAAGGGGGCCGATCCCTTTCCATGCCGGCGCCCCCTCCATTCCATTTTCACCGTCGATCGCCGGATCCTCATGATTGAGCCTCGGATCTCCTTCTCCATTCGCCGGTGATCCGTTTCCCCCTTTTTGCCACGCGGTTTCGCCCTTTTGGAAGCCTATCCGAGAAGCAAGGAAGCTCGCCGGCGAGACATGGAAATCCCTCCTCGGCTTCCCTCTTTTCCCCTTCCATCTTTGTCTCCGGTGACCTCCTATAAGAGCACTCGCCACCACCGCACTCAGGCAACCCGAGAAGAGCACAAGCCTTCGCCTACCCGAGCGCCGCCACGATTTTTTGGGATTTTCCCCTGTTTCCCCTCCGGCAGCCCCTCGCCGGCGCTCCGGGCCACCGCCACCCTCGCCGTCTCCACCGTCGGGACCCCCTCCGCCTCCTCTACCTCGGCATCACCTCCGCTAGGCCAGACCACCGCCGGAACGCCATCGCCACCGCCAACCCGAGGAGCCCGTCGCCACCTTCTCGTCGCCGGCCGCCGCCACTGCTCCTTGGTCATCACCGCCGGTATGCCGAGATCCCCCTCTTTCCATTTCTGGCCTTAGACGCGCCATAGGGTATCACCGTCGCCGGGAATTCCTCGCCGGAGTCCCACCGGAGTCGGGGAAGAAGGGGTAAAATACCCCTTTTCAGCCGTGCCGTGTCGGATGGGCTCGGAGCCCTCCGATCGGATCTGGACGATCCAGATTAAACCCTCAGCGGGGTTTAATCCTGGACGTTGGTCCAGTCAAAGCGGTACGGACCCATCTGGGCCGTCCGCTATAACTTAAAAACCCCACCTCTTTTCCGGACGCCCGATCTGGATCGGACGGTCCAGATCTGGCCGGTCCAGCGCATAGTGCGCGGGTCCATGGTGGACCTGGCTCACCGTGGACCCGCAGCTGTTTTCAGGATTAAAATAATTCAGAAAAATGTTTAAAACTTTCAAAATTCATATCTTGCTCAATTTAACTCCAAAATTCACCATTTTGATTCTGGAAAATTTGTATTTTCATTCTCTACACTTTTATGCAATAAAAACAATATGTTTATTTGGCACATAATAATCTTATTAAATAATAAAGAAAAGTCCCCTTTAGGAATTAATTAATATTTCAATAAAATAATTCAGATAAACCCTTAAAAATTTATAAAGTAATATCAGAAGACATAATAGCTCCATTTCACTGTTATTAATATAATAAAAATGGAATGACCATTTTTATCCATGCCATTTTATTTAATAACATTTCTAAGACCCCTTTTAGGACTTAATTAATATTCCATTTAAATAATACAGAAAAACTCTTAGAAATTTATATAATAATTTTGATGATATATTGAATCCAGTACACTGTTTATAAGTCAATAAAAATATAATAAGTCATTTTGCCCATTTTAGATTCTTAAATAAACATTTCCAAGACCCTTTAAAACAAATGATTAATTCATATAATGGAAATACAACACTTTACAAAAATATCATGAAAAATGATATAATAAATTAAGAGGACTTAATGACTTTATTTTACTGTTTTAATACAACAAAAATAACATGTTCACTTTGCCCACTTTAAACTATTAATTAATAATAGCCCTTGTAGAATAATTAAGTAATTCATCAATAGAAGTTAAACACTTTATACGAATGTCATGACAACTTATATAATAACTTCAGAAAACCTAACCACTTGAGTTCATTATTTTTAATAAAAATAGAATATTCATCTTGTCCAATATATTCCATTAAATATTGCAAAGGCCCTTTTTGGACATTTAATTAAGGCATTTAAGAAAAAGTCAACCCTTTATGAAACTATCCTAAAACTTATATGACAAACTTCAGAAGATCTAAATAACCTAATGTCACTATATTAATGCCATACAAACATTAAGGTCATTTTATAACCTTTACTTCAACTTTAAAAAGGGAGAAGTAAAACTCCCTTAGGAAGAATAATTATATCAAGCTATAAAAATTTAGGAATCTCATTAAAAATTAATCTTAAATGTTAAAGTAACAAAACCCTAAAAGTTAAGACTCTATCTCCTTTACTTAATCCAACATAAACATGTATGTTAGTATGATTGATTGTTTTGGATTGTTTATTGAATGCTTTATTTACTTTTCCGTATCGAGAAGACTACGACGTCGTCGAAGATCCGGAGATCTATTCCAAGGTTTCACCTTCACCATTCACGGATCAAGGCAAGTCATCGCCCACCTCTGTGGACACAGTTGATCATGTTGAGCCCATGTTTTAATAAATTATCGCTATAACACATAGGTTGATATTGCATTAGTCAAAGATCAAGCCCTACACTTATATTTATTAGATCCCCGTCCTTGTGTGCAAACCCAAGCCATGCTTATTGAGCCTCAACTCCTTGTCACTCTACAAATATTATATTAGCTAGTGCCCAATGTACCGGCACAACTGCTATAGGATATAAAGAATGAGTCGTAGTTGGATGGATTCTGGTATATGAAATACCCCGTTATTCTTGTCTCTGGACTCTGTTGGAGTTGGGTATGTTATAAGTATGGTGGGTTCCGGGTGCAAGCTCGGAAACTGGTTGGTCGCACCCGGAGCACTATAAGGACCGGTCTGCGGGATCTGTTGCAAAGCACTTCCGTACCAACCACAAGTCTAATGGGTAAGTCCTAACTGGAAGTGTGGAACACTCCGGCTCTATGCACCATAGTGGAGGGGTACAAGGGGCTAGCCCTCAGGGCGCTTTGTACCGACGATGGCTCAAGGGGGGGTATTGTGGAAACTCGACATGGCGAGACACGGTACGAAACCTATAAGAGGGTGCTGTTGAGTCGGGGAAGACCATATGGAAGGTTTTGGCACGAGTTCCCGTGAAATGGGTCATCTCGTTACACTTCGGTGTAGGTGATGAGTGCGTGCCTTGTGGGTACAGTGGTACATCTCTGATCAGAGTAAAATCAATCTTTTCGAAAAGCCGAGCCCACGGTCAAGGGCGGGTTGTGTGACTACTCGCAGTTAGTTTACAATTGTTTGAATGGGTGAGTTATTCATGGCATGTAAGGACTGTTGTGCGGGGAGGTAAAACGTACTCCTCGAGTTAGATGATGATGATGCATTCACATGTTTTCTTTTCCGTACAAATAAAATGCTCACATTAAATGCTTTACAAATATGCTGCTTCCGCTAAACCAGCCACTATCTCCCTTGTTATTATCTTGCATTTATACTTGCATTCGGTGGCTTGCTGAGTACATCTGTACTCACCCGTTGACTTACACCATCAGAGCCAGTCTACTACGAGGAGGATGAAGGTCTGGAGTAGCGACCCAGTCAAGGCGAGACTGGAAGAAGGCGTTCATCTAGGACCCTTGATTTTATTAGTTTCTCTTCACTTTCATTCACTTTTGTATTAATGCGGTCTACGAACCGTGGATGATTGCCCGTATTGTACGTGGTCGCTTGATGAACGTCTTGTTTTATTGATTTTCGATAGAATTTCAATAAAGTCCTGATTTATTAAATCGGGGCGCGACAAGATGGTATCAGAGCCGACTTGACTGTAGGAAGCCAAACAGACCTGACCTTAGGACTTATATATATTCACTATATTTTACAAAAGATTACTTATCCTCTCATCTTCTAAGATTTTCACAAAATTTTCTCTCTTTTGTAGATGCCGGTTCACACCATGAGCGGGACTCTTCGTGACGAGGCCGGATTCATCCGCGAGCTTCGCGTGCTCGTCGACTTTTTGGGATTTCCCCATGAGCCTGCGTTCCACGGGATTTTTCCCGATGCGAATGAGAGCTACTGCGAGGTCACGGTTGTGATCCGCCCCTCTTCCACGCAGCCACCCTTCTACACCCATGGAGTTGGAGGACCTTCATTCGTGGTGGCCAGCCAGCGAGCCGCTCTCCAGTCCCTCGCCGAGCTTCGCCTGGTCTACGACTGCCACCTCCGCGACACCGTCTACCGCTTCATGCCCATGCGCACACCCGGGAGTCACCGCAGCATCTACATCAGCCCCCTCACCCAGAGCAGCTCCGCCATCACCCGCACGATGAGACTTTTGGAGGCCATGGATAACCTCCACACAGAGGCCGTCCTCGACGCAGACAGCCAGCACGACACCATCGACTTCTACCGCCACACTTCGGAGAACCTGACCAGAGAGAACGCCGAGCTCCGTCGACAGCTAGAGCAGAACCCGCTGTTGACCCTTGAGGTAGAGGAGTTGAGACGTCAGAACGAGCTTCTGCGCCAAGGCGCCATGGTCCATACCCAGCTTCGTCAGCAGCTCAGAGAGTTAAAGAAGGACATAGAGGAGATCGCACCTCTTCCGCCTCGCCGGAAGAAAACCCATTCAGACTCCCACAGCGAGGCCCAAGAGGATCTCCCGCAGTGCACCACCCGCCGGACCGTCCAGTTCCTCGACCCCACCCGTCTCCCACGAGCCCGAGATCGAGCCGTCCCCTGAGCTACCATAGACGTAGATTTACGATTGATTGCTTTTCTTTTTACTTGATTGTATTACCATTCATGTCAAAAATAAGGCATGAATGAATATATAAATATATGTAATCGCAAGAACGATACATTTTGAAATAAAAACTTAATCCCATTTCCTCATATACCTATTAGGTCATCATCCCAACCTAAAGGAGAGAATCTACCTCTAGTTTCAAGTCAACGTGATTCGTTCGTCGCCGTTCTGCGAGAACAACTCCAATCATGAAGTCAAGACAAGTTGTCAGGAAAACCCTAACTTAGCCAAGCCCAATCTATGAAAATATAGACCTGAAGCCTACCTTTAACCTTCTAGCCTATCCGAATCTCGGGACGAGATTCTTGTTAAGGAAGTTAGGATTGTAACACCTCGATTTATGCGAGGCATTAAAAATAAAATTCCCCCTTAATAAATAAATTTCAAGAAAAGGATTTAGTATAAATCAAGAAAGAGGAAAGCTAAAATGTGGGCCTAAAATTTCATTTAAATTAGCTAGAGTATTCTCCTAAAAATTCTCCTAAGCATTAAATTGCATTCCAAAATTCTCTTGAATTTTTGGTAACAAGGAATTCAATGGGATATAACCAACATCACTTCATCTTAAACCTCAAAACACAAAATAATAAAATATATTACAACACGAATGTTGAGTGAATAAAATACATGATAAATCATTTATATTAAAATAATATAAGGCATGAGTGTGAAAATAATAAGGAACTACAATAAAATGTGTAAGCATCTAGATCAAATTATTCATCTTAGGCAATAAAACCAGTAACAATTTCCCCTTAATATTGGCACCTTCTTTTTGAACCCTTCAACTTCAGGATGGCCAATAACCAAGGATCAGAAGTCCCACACGATGGAAATACCTCAGGCAATCTGCCTCAGTGGGGTGTAGTTGGACGTCAACAGACCCCTGTGGTCTATCATCCCACACTTACGGAGATGATGGCAAGACAGAACAAACTGATCACCACGCTGCTTACCCAGATGCAACAACTACAAAAGCAGATGCAAGAGCAGCAGGCGCAGTTGTTCCGTCTCCAACAACACCAACACGAGCTCTCCCTTCAGCTAATCCACGGGGACTTCGCTAACATTCAAAGATTGGTGAATGAAGCGATTATACCAGAAACCAGAGTGATTCCACCTCAAGCCCCAACCCCTGCCAAGCCACGAACCACCCTAGGAGGGCCAAGCACAGACATCCCACCCCAAGCACCGCCTATCGGAAGAACTCCAGCACAAGCTACCGGATACAAGAGGGACAGGAACGGCAAGCCAATTGTGTGCTACAACTGTCGCCAAGGAGGACACTACGCCAACAACTGCCCCTACCCCAAGCGGGTGCCATCCTCCATCCCAAATCCAGAGAAACATACGCCAGATCACCACAAAGAGAAACCAGATACAACCAAAGACACTCCCAATTTGGCCTCAACCAACCCAGATCCGGAGATCGCCTTGCCTACTTCTGATGTAACACCTTTTCCTAATCCAGAACACCAGTAGAACTCAGTCCCTCAGTTTTCCCGAAGTTCGCTTCGAATCTCGAGGACGAGATTCTCTGTAAGGGGGATAGGATTGTAACAGCCCTAAAATTAAAAGGGAATAAAATAAAGGAGAAATAATATTAAATGAATTTATGAATTTGTATTATTAAAGAAAACTCCTAAAAGAGCCTTATTAAAGCCAAACAGAGTCAAATATTCAAAATTTGGACTTGAAAATTTTATGGGATAAACTAGAGACCAATAAATATTTTTGAGAATTTTTACAAAATTTTTCTAACATATCTTCCAGCCTTAAGCAAATATTTGAATTTCTGGAATTAAATTTAATGGAAAATACATTTTAAATCTAGTTGGGCCGAAACCCTAAATCTCCCTCTGAAAGCCTTTCGGCCCAGCCCAGCACCACCCCTCTCTCTGACGGGTGGGACCCGCCTGTCGGCGCCGCCCCTTCTCTCCTCTCCCGCGCCTCGACCGGCCCCACCTGGCAGCCGCACCCCGCGCCCCGGCCTCTGCCATCGATGGCCCACTCGTCAGCGCCGAAGCTCCCTCCCTCTCGCTGCCAGCCGGTCCCGCGGTCAGCCTCCCACGTGCGCCCACCCCCTCGCTGCCATCCCGGGCCCAATCGCCAGCCGCCCCTCGCTCTCGGCTATGACAGGTGGGCTCCACCTGTCATATCCTTCTTCTCCGAAGGAAGGGGGCCGATCCCTTTCCATGCCGGCGCCCCCTCCATTCCATTTTCACCGTCGATCGCCGGATCCTCATGATTGAGCCTCGGATCTCCTTCTCCATTCGCCGGTGATCCGTTTCCCCCTTTTTGCCACGCGGTTTCGCCCTTTTGGAAGCCTATCCGAGAAGCAAGGAAGCTCGCCGGCGAGACATGGAAATCCCTCCTCGGCTTCCCTCTTTTCCCCTTCCATCTTTGTCCTCCGGTGACCTCCTATAAGAGCACTCGCCACCACCGCACTCAGGCAACCGAGAAGAGCACAAGCCTTCGCCTACCCGAGCGCCGCCACGATTTTTTGGGATTTTCCCCTGTTTCCCCTCCGGCAGCCCCTCGCCGGCGCTCCGGGCCACCGCCACCTCGCCGTCTCCACCGTCGGGACCCC
>JAAALK010000284.1:55818667-55930916 GCA_019279435.1 Zizania palustris | reverse complement strand
GAGAAAGGACCCAAGAAGAGGATAGCCGAAGCTGGGACTTCGAGCTCCACAAAGACTCCGGTGAAGAAGGTGGCTCGGAAGCCAAAAATCTCGCACCTTCGAATCCTGCACCTTCGAGCTCAAGAACCTCAATTTCCGGTTCTAAAGAAGATGAAGGTAAACTATTAGTGAGGTTGATTGATGAAGATACGGCTCGAAAAGATATTCACATTGAAGATACTGCAGGTATGCGGAGTCTCAGACTAATATCGAAGAAGCGAGAACTCCGGATGCTCAAGAAGAAGAGCAAATCGAAGCCCCTGCGGGTGAAGGTGAAGTTGAGGTTGCTACACTTCAGTTTTGGATGAAGGGAGGACTGCTCAGGAAATACTCCGGCAGTTGAAGTTTTACTTTGGATTCAGACGAAGACCTCACCTTTGATCCTCCGAGTAGTCCGGTGCTCGATCGCCCCCAGAATGCCGAAGGTAAACTTCGCATAATTCTCTTATTATTTTCTGCAAAATTATACAATGTATATTACCTTTGCTTTTGCAGAGCTCCCTTCTGTAGAAGTACATCGCGAAGATCCAATTCAAGGGCCTTCGACAACTTCGGAGCCGCACCCGGAGGTCACTCAACAAGGGCCTGGAAGGGGTAAAAGACATATAGAGCCTCTCCCTGCTCAAGGATCAACTTTGTCTGAATCAACAGACGAAAGTCAATCTACTGAGGGGGGGCCATCTACCGAAGCTCCAAGGACCTCGGGAGAACGCTCCGGAGCTTCGCCAAGCAGGAATGACCAAGAGGCTTCGGCAATGCTCCCTCTTTTAACTCCTTTTTTGGAGCAAAGAACCGGGCTTCAGACTCTGCTCAAACCTTTAGGTCGAGTCAGTCGCGAAGTCGGGGAGACAGAGCTGGTAGCAATTTTAAGCAGGGCGAAGAGTTCAGAGCTAAACGTTGCTATGGAACGAGCAGCCTACCAGGTACGGAACACCTTCGAACCAATAGCAAATTATACATGAATAGTTTCTTACTTCAGTTTTTTCTTTTCTTAGCAAGCGGTCTTGGCCCGCGCTGCAACTTTATCAGGCGAAAATGAAATTGCTCAGCTTCGGGAAGAAAATGAAGCTCTTAAACGCAACTTGTCTTTCTTCGAAGCTAGAGTGGTTCAAATGGATAATGTGATTTCGACAGAGCGTAGGGCTAGACAGGGCTTGGAGGCTGCAAATAAAGAGCTCGAAGCAGAAAGAATCATGCTTCGGGCGGAAATCGAAAGGGTGCGGTTGGAGCATGCTAATGCTGGGTCCGAACTTGTGAGGCTCCAAGAGGAAGCTAGCCAACTCCTAAATCAGAAGAATACTTTAACTACGGAGAATGCTAGGATTTCCGGAGTTCTAGCAGAAACGACTTCGAGCAAGGATGCATTAATCGAAGAAAAGCTTAAGTCTGAGAAGGTAGCTACGGAATGCATAGAACAAATGCTAGGTGTTCTGGAGTACTTCAGTACTACTGGATCACTTCCTTCAGATGACAACGTCACTCTGCTGCGCCGGTTAAAAAGGATCCAAGGAGCAGCGAAGCAAATGAAGACGGCAGGCATTCGTTACGGAGAACTCTCCGGACAAGTGTCTGCCCTCGGACTACTTCGTTACTACGAGGACTTGGGCCGAACAATCACTCCCAGCGCAGAGGGCCCTATTACCTTCGACGACGAGCGGCTTCTAACTCCTTCCGAAGGCGTAACTGCTGCCTGGCAGGCCTTTCAAGCTTCATGGAGAGCCGAAGGTCGCACTGCGATCAAGGCTTGGATCGACGAAGGCCAACGCCAGAAGCAAGTTCGGAACCAAGCCTCAAGCAGTCAGCCTCCTCCGAACCCGCGGGTTTAGGAATAATTTAGGATTTTTGACTATGTAAAACTTCATGCTTGTAAACATTTATCAATGAAAATCTTGTGTCATATTTTTAGGCTTTGCCTCTTATGGAAGACATCGAAGTGTTAGAGCTTAACGATGAACTTCGCTCATTATGGAACACCTTCGAACTTCTAAAGACTTACAAGCGTCCTCGATTTCTAATTCCTCGAGATGACTCCGGCGTAATTGCGCCCGAAGTAATCAAAGATGTATTGTCTTATATTAAAGAGGAAGAGAAAGAGGTTAACGTAAACACCTCGTCTTCTGAAGACACTATTTGGTCTGAAGACGAATGTGAAGCTCGAAATAAAAGATCTAAAGATCTTAGAAGCTGGGAAAGAAGCCCCGAACGGCTTCGAACTTGGGTCGAGCTTCAACAAGAGCAGAAGGATTTTAGAGCTTCGAAGGTGAGGAAGAGAGTTAAACGTAAAGTTATTAGAACTTCCGATGCTGGAACTAGTTGTTCCACCCCTAGCTCTAGGGACCGAAGAGGTCTCCGATTCCTTCTTGGTATAGATACCAATTTTTCATAGTGCAATCTGTAAACACATTTATTTGAATAATGAATACCGATTTAAAATTGTCTCCATATTTACTAGCCCCTCTTTGGGTATAAGCAACTTCGAAATGTATTCAAAGATGGTTATGCGCAAAGAAAAAACTTCGGAGTACAATTTTTTGGGGGTTCGGAGCCCCTCTGTTATTTGAAGATCTTTTAAAATCTTATGAAATGTCTTCGACTATTTGTAGTCGGAAGAATGGCAACTTAATACCTTTGTTTTATGAAAGAAATCACTTGAGATAACTTCCAGGACACTTTAGTGTCTTAAAAAATTTGTCACTTTGGACTGTATTAACAGATATTCGAAGCTCATGGCTCAAATTCTGTTTTGCTTTAGCCACCTTCGGCTCATTTTTGCGATCTCTGTCGAACCAATGGTTCGGAGTTTGCAATGGTCTCTTTGGACTCTTTTTACGGATGTCTACCAGCCAATGGCTTGGACTCCGTATATTTTGGCCACCTTCGGCTCTTTTTGCAGAAGTCTACCAGCCAATGGCTTGGACTTCGCAGGTTTTGGCCACCTTCGGCTCTTTTTACAGAAGTCTACCAGCCAATGGCTTGGACTCCGTAGGTTTTGGCCACCTTCGGCTCTTTTTACGGAAGTCTACCAGCCAATGGCTTGGACTCCGTAGGGTGTGGTTTTGGGCTCTTTTACGGATGCCTACAAGCCGGTGGCTTGGGCTCCGGATTATGCCAGCCCCCACGTCGGAAGCTTCGAACTTTATGGGTTCGAAGTCCGAAAATACAATCCAGCTTCATGACACTTCCCTCTCGGTCGACCCCGCGGTTCCAGTGCGTCCACTCGGAAGCTAGAAGTCTATGAGGGGAAGGCACTATCAGGATCATATGCTTTATTGATTTAGAAGATGATTACAAGCGAATTATAAGGAGCCCTTATGCGAAGTATCGCTTTAGGTGCTCCCCATGCCAAGTATGTGCTAACTCTTCACCTTCTAAATTAGCTAACTTAAAAGAACCAGGGCGCCCTGAACGGATAATTAGGTATGGACCTTCCCATTTATTCCCTAACTTCCCTGGTGCTATAATGCTTCGTAGAACAAGATGACCCGGTCTTAGTTCATTGAGCTTAACCTTCGGGTCAAACCAAGCCTTCGTTTGCTGATGATACTTTGATAAATTTGCTACAGCTCGAAGTCTTGTTTCTTCTGATAAATCTAACGAAGCTTGTCTTTCTTCTTCGATGTCCGGCTCGATGCTGCGGAATGATCCTCCTTTGAGCTCCGTTGGAGTCATAGATTCATCTCCGAATAGTAGTCTGAACGGAGTAAAACCTGTGGACCTTGTTTGCGTAGTCCGAATGGACCATAGAATCTTCGGAAGCTCTTCGGTCCACAACCCCTTTGCTAATCCTACTATTCTTCGATTTAACCCTGATAAAATATTTCCATTGGCTCGCTCTACGGCTCCATTAGACTGAGGATGCCTCACTGCAGCAAAACATAGCTGAATGCCTAGATCTTCGCAAAACTTCCTGAAGGGTTCTGCGTCGAACTGTGTTCCATTATCAACTGTGAGGTATGGCACTCCGAACCGGCAAATGATGTTCTTCCAGAAGAATTTCTGTACATTGTTCGAAGTGATAGCTGTTAAGGGTTCTGCTTCCACCCACTTAGAAAAATATTCAATAGCTACCACTGCGAACTTTAGATTTCCCTTAGCTACCGGAAAGGGACCAATTAAATCCATACCCCATCTGGCCATAGGCCATACCGGAGCAATGACTTGAAGAGCTGTTGGTGGGCGATGACTCCGTCGACCCATCCACTGGCATCCTTGACAAGTGCGGACTAAGCTCTCCGCATCAGCTGTGATTGTAGGCCAATAAAGCCCCTGGCGAAGTGTTTTTCCTGCCAAAGCTCTAGGGGCTAAATGGCTACCACAAAGGCCTTCATGAATTTCTCGAAGAATTTCTTGGCCTTCGGCTTGAGATATACATCGGAGTAGAGGGGACATACTCCGGCCTTGTATAATATACCGTTGATTATTTGATAGTTTCGGGCTCTGAGCTTTAATCTTGACAGCTGTGGCTCTTCGGACAAATTTGTTCCTCCCTGTAAAAGTTCCATAATTGAATTTTTCCAATCTGCACTAGGAATGCAATGAATCTCTGCAGAAGGAATTTGTGGCACCGAAGGTATATTGAGTTCCTCGTAAAAAGCTTCTTCGGGCACATCCACGGCTCCGGCTGCAGCTTTTGCTAGAATGTCCGCTTGCACATTTTCTGCTCTTGGTATACTCCGAATGGAAATACCCTTGAAGTGTGCTTCGATTTTACGGATTTCTTCTAAGTACTTTGCAAGCTGTGGATGCCGAACTTGGAAACTTTTGTCTACGTGCCCTGCTACTATCTGAGAATCTGTCTTTATAATTATTCTTGTAGCCCCTAGAGCACGTGCTTTTCGGAGTCCCAATAAAATCCCTTCATACTCCGCTATATTATTGGTAGACTTAAAGTTGAGTCTTGCGGAGTACATTGCTCTTTGCCCTAACGGTGAAATCAACACTGCTCCAATGCCTGCTCCGGATGCTTGGAAAGCCCCATCAGAGTAAACAGTCCAAACTCTGTCACTTGACTTCTCCGGAACCAAATTTGCAGGTGGAGTCCATTCTGCTACGAAGTCTGCTAAGACTTGGGATTTGATAGCTGTCCTTGCCAAGAAAGATATGCCGAAGGGTGCTAGCTCGACTGCCCACTTCCCAATCCTTCCAGTGGAATCCTTACTTCGGAGCATATCTCCTAAAGGATATGAAGTTGGTACAATTACATTGTGCGCCAAAAAATAATGTCTTAGCTTCCTCGAAGCCATTATCAGAGCATAAACGAACTTCTCAAGTTCAGAGTATCTTGTCTTCGCTCCTGATAATGCTTCGGATACAAAATAAACAGGATTTTGGACCAACTTCCCATTGAAATTCACTTCTTTGACAAGGACTGCGCTGACAGCAGAACCTGTAGCTGCAAGGTACAGGAGTAGGGTTTCGTCCGCAGTAGGCACCGTGAGTGTAGCAAGATTACTGAGATACTCTTTAATTTCTTCGAAGCTTTTCTGACACTCCGGTGTCCATGCAAATCTTCGGACCCTTTTAATGCTTTAAATATAGCAAAGCTTCTCTCCGCGGACCTTGATAAAAACCTGCTAAGTGCTGCCAGACGCCCAGTCAGCTTTTGCACTTGCTTTAAATTTTCCGGAGGAGCCATATTTGCAGCGCAGTTATTTGAGTAGGGCTAGCTTCAATTCCCCTGCTTGAAACTAAATACCCTAACAACTTTCCAGCCTTAGCTCCGAAAATACATTTTTCGGGGTTAAGACGGATTCCACATGCCCGAAGGCTATTGAATGTTTCTGCTAAGTCTAGGCTATGTTGGTGCTTTAAAGCACTCTTTATTACAATATCATCCATATAGGCCTCCACATTGCGACCTAGTTGATGACCTAGAGCCTTAGCAACTAATCTCAAAAAAGTAGCCCCGGCATTTCTTAAGCCGAAGGGCATTCTTACATAACAGAAGACTCCCGAAGGAGTTACGAAGCTTGTCTTGATTTCATCTTCGCGCTTCAACCATATTTGATGATAACCAGAATACGCGTCAAGGAAGCTTAATAACTCCGAACCTGCGGTGGAGTCAACCAATTGATCAATTCGGGGCATGGGGTAGGGGTCACGTGGGCATGCTTTATTCAAGGATGTGAAATCAATGCACATGCGCCACTTCCCAGAAGACTTCTTTCTGATGAAGACTGGGTTGGCTAACCATTCTGTGTGAGCCACTTCTCTGATAATCCCAGCCTTCAACAATTTCTCCACTTCGTCCTTAGCTAGAGCAGCTCTTTCTGCGGACATCTTCCGGAGTCCTTGCCGAACAGGCCGGGCCTTCGGGTTTACAAGTAAACTGTGTTCAATGATATCCCGATCGACTCCGGTGATATCTTCGTCAGACCAAGCGAAGACATCCAAATTTTCTTCCACCACCTTTTCCAAGGAGGTTGCAACTTCAGGAGGTAAATCTTTACCAAATTGAAATGTATACTCTTTACCATCTTTAACAATGACCTTCGTTGCAATCTCTCCTTCGGGACTTGGTCTCGGAAAGGACTTCTTCGAAGCTTCGGAGGAGGCTGAAAAAATTTCTTCATTATCCTGCACACTGTTTACTTGCCTCGGATCAAGAGGGGGACCATGACCATATTCCGCCCTCCGAGCAATGGCTTGATCTCCGAAGACTGTAAGGACTCCTGCTTGTGTGGGCATCTTCATGCACAAATAATTGTGATGCGCCACAGCTCCGAACATGTTTAGCATGCCTCTTCCGAAGATGACGTTGTAAGCATACAGGGCATCTACAACATCGAAGATTACTTCCTCAGTCCGGGCCAATAAACCTTCTCCGAAGGTAACTTCCAGGCCTATTTGGCCAAGTGCATCCAGCGGAGGTCCTGCGAAGCCTTGCAGAGGACGAGCCGCTGGAAGGAGATGCTTTCTGGAAATGCATAATTGATCGAAGGCTTGAACAAAATGATATCTGCCGAACTACCTCCGTCAATCAACACCCTTCGAACTTCAGTGCCCGCAATATCAGCAGTGATAACCTGTGGATCTGCGTGCGGTAACTTAATACCAGCTGCATCCTCCGTAGAAAAAGATATCGGAACGTGAGACCACTCCGGCATTGCAGCTGCAAATGACGAAGTTCCGATATGGCCTACTTCTCTGACGTACTCCCTTCGCTGTCTCTTGGACATGCTTCCGAGGGTACCTCCTCCGGAGATAGGGAGAACTACTCTTTTTCCTCTATCTTGCCCTTCCTCTTGCTTCGGAGGTGGCATAACATTGGCCACCGGAGGGTGTCTTGCAGCATCAAAGTTTTCTATCCGCGCCACAGCCTGGACCGGCTCGGGGCGCGTTGCAGCTGGAACTCGGTCGGTAGTACCTCGACCCGAAGTTCTCTCTAGGTACTCTCCCCTCAGGGTAAGTATAGCCTTGCAAGTATCAGTTGCATGGCTTTGATTTTCTCCATGAATGCAGCAGAAAAGGGTCTGGCCCTTGCCGGCCATTTTCCCTGGCGGCTTCCAGCCGCTGGCCTTGTTCCCCGTAGACTGTGGAGCTCTTGGTGCAAACTTCTATGCGGGTGCAATATTCATGACTTCAGAACGAGGGTGCTTTTGCCCTCTTCTCCGATCGTGTTGCACTTCAAAGACTGGTTCCTGCGGCTGTGCTGAAGTTTTCACTTCTACTTTGACTTCTTGCAATATGGACGAAGTAGCAGCAGTCCTCCGAAGCCAACCTTCTTCTGACCTCGCATACTCCTCGAAGTATGACATCAACTGAGAGACCGAGGAGATGCTTTTCCGATGAAGTTTATCCAGAAGGCCTTGATGACTGACGCCTTCCCGAGCTGCATCAACCACTGAAGATGCGGACAGCCCCCGAATTTGCGACTTCATATGAGCGAAGCGCTTAAAATATTGCCTCAATGTCTCTCCGGGGAGCTGTTTCACCTGGAAAAGGCTTCCTATTGACATGGGAGGCACGAAGGTGCCCTGAAAATTGCTTATAAACTTCTTCTTCAGCTGCGACCATGAATTGATTGATCCTGGCTTCAAGGACCAGAACCACCTCAATGCCACTCCTTGAAGAGCTAAAGGGAAGCACTTCGCCATGGTGTCTCGAACTCCTCCGCTAGCCTCAATTGCTAGGGCATAAGAACGAACGAACTCTCCGGGATCTTCATCTCCGGCATACTTACAAAGCTTTGAAGTTTTGAACTTTGGATCAAAGCGAACTTTCTGCAGCTCAGGATGCAGCGGAGATTCATTATCGAAGGAGGCGTTCTCCGGGGCTTCGGGATAATCAAGATCATCATCTTTGGGCACTTTTGGGATAGTTGGGATGGCTTGAGAACGAAGCCTGTTCGCAGCTTCTTGTCACCACCTTGCTACCTCAGCTTGAAGGTTGGCCATTTGAGTGGCCATATCTCCAAGATTGTTTTCATCTCCTCCGGAAGGATCTTCCGGGTCTTGAGAACTGGTAGGATCAGTTCGAATTGGGATGGAGGGTGGAGAAGGGACTCCGGGCGGTCGGAGTATGGAAGGGGTTGGCGGAGAAGCTTCGTATGTTCGAGGGATGGAAGCCCCTTCCGGAGTTTGCGGAGGGAATGTCGAAGGCCCTCCGACTTCAACTGTGTCGAAGGGTATCTCTCCGGAGATCCGAGAGGACCTCCGAGTGGGATTGCGAGGTGCGCTCCGCTTAGGAGGCATGATGTAAGGAGTTGGTAGAGAACGAAGTTTTTCGGACTAGGTTCCCCACGGACGGCGCCAACTGTTGGCGTAAAAGATTACACTAACAGGTTTCTGTAGAAAAGAAACTAACAAACGAAGTGTTTGCGAAGAGAACTGTTCTAAGCCTCCGAAAGGATAATAACTTAGAATAGTTCGAATGTGTGTATTGAATAACTTGTATTCGGTCCCTATTACAGGGTTAAACGGGGGGTATTTATAGGCCCAAACATTAAGGAAAAGACCTATTTACCCCTCTGTTACAACCGACATAGTGGAAACTATTCGGCTCCCTTAATAGGGCTAAAATGGTAAAAGACTAATCTAATGAGAAAGAAGATAAGTCTTCCATCTTAGCTGGCAGAAAAGATCTTGAAAAGCCTTAGTTCGAAGATGTACTCCGAACCAATGCCTATCTTCATACTTCGAACTTGACTCCGGGTATCTTCGAAGATGAGCGTCTGGGAACCTTCGAATCCGTTGTCTGCCTTTATGTTGCTTCGGCAATAACCCCGAAGATGAGATATTTTCCCCCAACAATCTCCCTTAGTCCTCATTGGCTCCTTCGCATCCGGTCGTCTATAACTACCTGGACGGACTTCTTTGACCACCCTTTGACCAGACTCCTTTGACATTAATTGACCATGCGGCACTCCTGATGGGCCTGGGCTATTACCAAATCTTGGCGTCAACACCTTCATACCAGGAAGGAATATCTTAGAGGGTGTGATGGTTTTACATAAAGTGTTACATGAAGTTAAAGTGCAAAAAACAGAAGGAGTGATTTTAAAACTACATTTTGAGAAGGCTTACGATAAAGTTCAATGGAGGTTTATGTGTGAAGTTCTTTATAGGAAAGGGTTCAATCAAAAATGGATTAGTTGGATTATAAATGTAGTGGAGAGTGGTCGAGTAGCAATAAACATCAACGGTGAGGTAGGAGGTTCCTTTAGAACGTATAAAGGGGTCAGACAGGGAGATCCTTTGTCCCCGCTCCTCTTCAACTTGGTTGGTGATGCTTTGCCAGAAATGTTAATCAAAGTTAATGAAAAAATCATATTGTTGGTCTAGTTCCTCACCTAGTGGATAAAGGATTCACACATTTACAATATGTGGATAACACGATATTACTAATGGAGTATTCTGACAAAAAAATTGTGGCTATGAAATTCTTGCTCTATTATTATGAAGCAATGTTGGGTATGAAAATTAACTACCAAAAAAGTGAAGCTTTTGTGATGGGGGTGTCAAATGAAGAAGCTGAAAGAGTGGCAGATATTTTCAATTGTAAGTTGGGGGTTTTACTGATTAGGTATCTTGGCCTACTTGTTAGTGGTACCAAACCTTCTAAAATAGATTTTAGGGTGATCACCTCAAAAATTGAGAGGAAGTTATCTGCGTGGAAGTGTGGTCATCTTTCATATGGGGGAAGGACGGTACTGATAAATGCTTGCTTAAGTAGTATTTCAGTGTATGCAATGGGTATGTACATGTTGCCTGAATCAGTTCATCATAAAATAGATTGTGTGAGGGGGAGATTTTTTTGGAAGGCTTTGGTCAAAAAAAATACCATATGTTGAATTGGAAATCTGTATACCGAAGGATTATGGGGGGCTAGGTTTCTTAGATACTAGAGCCATGAATCTGTCTTTGATGGGAGAATGGATATATAAATAGGATTCTGATCAACAAGGGATTTGTTTTGATTTATTGAGAAAGAAATATTTACATGGAAGGGGGTTTTCCAATCAAATCATAATGGGAGGTCATATTTCTAGAAAAGCATCCACAAAGCAAAGAGTTGGCTTCTGAGAAGTAGTGGGTTCTCTTTGGGGTGTGTCAGTAATGTATTTTTTTGGAAAGATGTTTGGTCTGAGGAGGTTCCTTTTAGTGTTAGATTCTATCACTTGTTTCAAATTTATCAGTCACCCATTGAAACTATAGCAGATGTATGTAGTGGAGGCAATTGGACCCTTGTTGGACCGAAAACGGCGACCAGAGGGGGTGAATAGGAGCTTTTAAAATTTCAGACTAAAAATAGCCTTCTGTTTTAATTCTGTCTTCTGCGGAACAGGCTTCGAACACACCCTTCGAAGTTCTGGTTCGGAGGTATTTTACAGCTCCGAAATCAGGCTTCGCAAGGAGCAAATGTTCGAAGCCAAGAAGACTTCGCTCCACCCACAACCCCGAAGATTCAGCTCTGCTAAGTCAGTGCAGGCTCCGCACACTGGGTGCCTTCGAGTAGGCTTCGCACTTCACCCTTCGCAAGAGCAGACTTCCCTCTGCGGACTTCGACCAAATACTCAACGACAGCAACTGGTGCTAGGCTTCGTACTTCGATGCTCTAAACGCACACTGAACAGACTTCGCCGAGGACTTCGACAAGGGAAGAAAACGGGCTTCGATCTAAGTCAAGAACAGTGCTTCGCTAGTAATCAGAGAGGTCTAGCCTCCAGTTTACACAGAGCGAACAGACACTAAAAACACACTTCACACACATAGACCTCTCACACACTTCTCCAAAAACACTCTAGTGCAATAAACTCAACACAGGAAGAAGTGAGGCACAGAGGAATCAAAGCATGCAGTGTGAAGTAAGCATACAAGTTCAAGCAGTAAATGAAAACAGAATCAAAGCTTCATTTCTTGAACAGGGAACACAAAATGAACTCACAGACCGAATATAGAGTGTGGCGGCTAGCACATGAGCTCAAAAATGGCTACTCAAAGTGTTGATGTGACCTAGCTAGCTTCCACTATTTATAGGCACTATTCAGCTCTGTGAATAGACTACTTTACCCCTAGGGTTTACACCGGTTTTGTCTCATCAGAACAAGGGGGTACAGCTGGTAGTCTACTTTATTTGGAGGCTTCTTTTGTCAGCTTCGTAGAGGGGACAGCACCAGCTTTTGCAGAGTAGACGCGGTCAGCCTTTGCAGTTTTGGACCCTTCTGAAGCCCCCCTTCGCACACGAGGGGGGCGGTAGCTTCGGTGAGAAGCCTTGAGCCTGACGGCCTTCGCTTCACCGAAGTCATCCTTCGATACAGTGACGGTTTTGAGCCAAAGCCGTCAAAGCCCTTGGGCCTTCGCACCAACACCTCCGGAGTGGACCACCACGGCTTCACAGCTTCTCCCAGCTTGAACTCCGTCAGTTCATGTACCTCGAGCACACTCCTTGACGAACCTCACCCGGACCATGCCTTCGATGCACCTCGACTTTTGAGACCTTCATCGGGTATACCTTCGAGTGCCTCCCTCCGGATCACACTTCGAATGCCTTGCCTCATTGCTGAGGACTTAGTCCACCATACTTCGAAGTCACTCCATTCGGAGTACCCTTCAAAGTGCCTCGCCTCCGAGGAATTCGTCTCGGGGTACCTTCAGCCGGAGCCACACTCCGCACTTACTGCCTTCTCCTGGCACACCTCGACCCGAGGTCCGACCTCGACCCCTTCGCAGCCTTCGTGACCGAGCTCCCCGCTCGCCTATCATCAAGCCTCCCGCTTGACCCAGGTTCACTTGCTAAGAATCGTCTGTCGCCTCCGAAGTCACCTGCGCATCACAAACAAACAGACAAGTGTATCCAGTACCCTAGAGACCTCCCGGGTAAACAACCTCTGGCACACACTCCGGTGTACCGCCCAAAGTACCGAACCCTTCGGTACAGCCAAGTCATTGTGTACTGTCGGACCCCTCCGACAAGCACACTCCGCTGCAACAGCTGCAGCAACCAGAGCCCACCGAACCCTTTGGTGAAACAACCTCCGAACCCCTTCGGAGGGACCCCTTCGAATCAGAGGATAAAATCTGTCAATCACTCATCACAGACTCCGAAACCAACCCTTGGTTTCTCAACCCTCAATTTAAAAGATCTCTTGTAGGAGTTGAAATTGATGAATGGATAGAGTTGCAAAGGTTGGTAAATTTGATTTCTCTCAATGATGATAAGGATGTTATTATGTTGAAACTAGACAAAAAAGGCTTTAGCACAAAATCGATGTATAGATCAATCACTTTTAGCAGGTTGTTGATTGTGGGGCTATGGAAATATGGAAATCATTTACGCCGTTGAAAGTTAAAGTGTTCCTTTGGTTGATGAGAAAGGGCAGAATTCAAGTTGGAGAGCAGTTACAGAAGATGAAATGGCAAGGAAGTCCAAAGTGCAAGTTGTGTGATCAACTAGAATTGGTGGATCATTTAGCTTTTCAATGTCCCCTATCCCATTTTGTTTGGTGTTTCATTAGGGATGCATAGGATAGGAAAAGGCCCTTTTTCAAGAAGTGATTTTACGGCTCATGTGATGAAAAATAGGACCTCAAAATCAAATTCATTCTTCGTTTCTATGATGACAACATGTGTTTGGACTGTTTGGCTCAATAGAAATGACTTTGGTTTAGAAATTCTATTCTTAGCAAAGTTGCAGGGCTGATTTACAAAATGTTGTCTTTGTTATCTCAATGGTAGGTTTTGGTTCCAACTCGTTTACAAAGAAGTGTTGTAGGGTGCTTGGAATTGCCCCGTGCAAAATTGCAAGAGAAATGAAGTGGATGTTGGCTTGGTGGGAGATTGAAAGAAGATTCTTGTGGGGTCTAAAAACTAGTAGTTTGATTACAGTTTGATGGTTATGCATGCCTTTCATAGTGATGTTTGTTTTGTCTAGTCTGAAAGTAGTCGACAGATCATGGTGTGGGTCCATGGAGTCTTTTTTGGGTGTTCAATGGCTATGAACTTGGGGGTTTTCTGCATGCTTAGCTGATTTCTTAGGGGGTTAATGATAGGAATCAACTTCATATCTCTTGTTGATCGCGGGTTGTAGGTGTGCATGGAAGAACGTTGGGGTTTGAATGGCGATGCACGGCGACGGGGCGCCGTGATCGCAAGCGAGGGCTGGAGGCGGTTAGGGCTTGACACGCGCCGCTTCCCTCTGGGGGAAAGCCGGCAACATATGAATTGCAACTTTCTTGATTGCCATAACCCAAAAGTGTACAAGTATTTATAATCCGTATCAATCCCTAATCAGATTCTAATTCTAATTCTAATAAATCTATAAGGTATAACATGGTCCTAGCCCAGCTCTCTCCTAGCCCCCCTTGGGCCTATGCCTCTAGTAGAGCAGGCCTGTCATAACATCTCTCCCCGCCTACGCAAACAGCTCGTCTTCGAGCTAGAAGTCAGGGCACTGGTGTTGGAAATCCTCCAAGAGTTCCCATGTCACCTCCTTGCATGGTAGCCCTTGTCACTTGACCAAGACGTGCCACTTGTCACGCTGAAGTTGAGCCTGGAGAACGGTGGCTGGTGCTGGGAGGAGACGGCCATCAAGCACCCGTGGCAGAGGGCCTGGCGTCACCGGCGGGTCACCCCAGTGATGTTTTAGCAGACCCACGTGGAAGACATCATGAATCCGTGCCTCGGGTGGGAGCTAGAGTCGATAGGCCACCTTGCCAATTCTCTCAGTGACGTTGAAGGGACCAGCGTAGCGCCGACCGAGCTTCCCCTTTGCACGGTGGTCTAGGGATCGCATGGTCCGGTGGAGCAGACGCAGCCACACCCAAGAGCTCACCTGGAATTCTTCATCGTGGTGGCCTGCGTCATAGTACTTCTTAGAGATTTGTTGATCCTATAACAGTCGCTGGCGGACCTCCCTGAGGACTTCATCCCTGGTGGATAGTAGAGTATCCACCACCTCTGTCTTGGCGGAGCCTAGCTCATATGGTAGCAAGGGTGGCGGGGATCGGCCATAGATGACCTCGAAAGGGGTGGCGCGTAGGGCCGTGTGAAAGGAGGTATTATAGCAATACTCAGCCCACGACAGCCAATCGACCCATGCACGCGGCCGATCCCCTGTCACACACCGCAAGTACATAGCGATGATTTTGTTAACGACCTCTGATTGGCCGTCCATCTGGGGGTGGAAAGTCGTGCTCATGCGGAGGGTCACGCCGACCAACCGGAATAATTCACGCCACGCGTTGCTGGTGAAGACGGGGTCCCAGTCGCTGACGATAGATGCAGGGAACCCGTGGAGCCGCACCACACCATCGAAGAAGGCACGGGCGACAGAGGCCGCTGTGTATGGATGGCCCAACGCGATGAAGTTGGCGTACTTCGAGAAGCGGTCGACAATGGTGAGGATGACCGACTTCCCATTGACCTTGGGCAGCCCTTCGATGAAGTCCATCGAGATGTCTGTCCACACCTGGGATGGCACCTCAAGTGGCTGCAGCAATCCGGCTGGCTGTAGTGTCTCTGTCTTGTTGTGCTGATAGGTGGCGCATGAACGGACCCAGTCCTAGACTAGTGCCTGGTCGCGCGTAACATAGAAGTCGGCGCGCAGGCGATGGAGGGTCTTTTGGATGCCCTCGTGGTCTGCCGAGTGTGCCAGACGAATAACCTAGTCACGCAGGTCATCGTGGTCAGGCACGGAGATGCGGGATCCATGTAGAAGGAGGTTGTCGTTGAGGCGCCATGGGGAAGCCAACTCGCCGTCCTGGAGCTGTTGGAGGCATTTCCGCCCCTCCGCGTTGGCTGTCGTGGCCGCCCGGATGTCATCTAGCAAGGCAAAAGAGGGGCTCGAGAGGACGTAGAGGGCTACCTCTGTTGCTGTCGCGCTGGTTGGTGTCGCCTCCTTAGTGTTGCGGCGTGACAATGGGTTAGCCACCATGTTCAAGCGGCCCGACCGGTACTCCATTGAAAAATCGAAGCCGAACAGCTTGCTGATCCACTGATGCTGGGTAACTGTAGAAAGGCGCTGATCAAGTAAGAATCTCAAGCTTTAATGGTCAGTGCGAACTAGAAAGTGGCGCCCCCATAAGTATGGGCACCAGTGACGTATGGCCTGCACCAGGACAATGAGTTCCCGCTCGTATGCTGCCAGCGTAAGGTGACGGGCGGCGAAGGGCTTGCTGAAGAAGGCCAGGGGGCCGGCGATTTGGTGGACCACCGCACCAAAGCCTACCCTAGATGCATCACAGTCCACCATGAATGGTCGGGAGAAATCCGGTAGTAAGGGCGCCCTTGAGCTTCCCGAAAATTGCTTCGGCGTCGTCGTCCCACACGAACACGTCGCGCCACAACAAACGTGTCAACGGGGCCGCAATGAGGCCAAAGTCCCAGATGAACTTTCGGTAATAGCCCGCGAGGCCCAGGAAACCACGCAGGCCGCGCGCGGAGCGGGGCTGCGGCCAGGCAGCCACAGCGGCTGACCTTCTCGGCGTCCATGGAAACTCCACCCTCTGAGATCACGTGGCCCAGGTAAGTCACTGTCGTCATCCCGAAGGAGCACTTCGACCACTTGAGGTGTAGAGAGTGCGATCGCAGCGCTTGCAGGACAATGCTGCGGTGCTGCAAATGCTTGGCCCACGAGGAGCTATAAATCAATATATCATCAAAGAATACAAGAACAAACTTCTGGAGGTAGGGCAGCAGCATGTCATTCATTAGGGCCTAGAATGTAGACGTAGCATTGTATAGTCCAAATGGCATCACCAGGAACTCGTAGTGGCCGTGGTGTGTGCGGAAAGCAGTCTTGTCGATGTCACGTGCGTACATCCACACCTGGTGATTGCCCTATTGGAGTTCTAGCTTGTAGAAGAAATGGGCGTCATGGAGCTCATCCAAGAGCTCATCAACCACCGGGATCGAGAACTTGTCCTTTGACATCTTGGCATTGAGGGTGCGGTAGTCGATGTAGAAGCACCAAGACTTGTCCGCCTTCCGAACAAGCAGGACTGGGGCAGAGAATGGCGACGTGCTTAGGCGGATGATCCCTTGGGCGAGCATGGCCGCACATTGTCGCTCTAGTTCATCCTTTTGTAGCTGCGGGTAGCGGTAAGGGCAAACGGCCACCAGCTCCATCCCTGGTAGCAAGTGAATCCGGTGATCGTACGGGCGTACCGGGGGTAGCCCGGTTGGCTCGAAGAAGATAGCGCCTTGCTGCTCTAGCAGGACATCCAGCATGGGCTGCCATGTGGAGGCAGAGAGGGAAGCTGAGCGTGGTTGGGGCGCGGTCGGGCGCACTCCCTGCCACTGAACACGTTTGCCCTGGTGCACAAATGACATTGTCATGGCCTCGAGGTCCCACAGAATGGGGCCTAAGGTGCGTAGGAAGTCGACGTCGAGGATGAAGTCAAATCCACCCAAGTCGATGCCTGCACAGGTGATGAAGAAAGGAGCGCCCTCAATGATGATGGGAACATTGCATTCGATACCTGCACATGTCAATTGATCGTCGTTGGCGACTGTGACATGGAGTCGGTCACCTCCTGCGGGTGTTAGTCCCAAACGCCACATCGTTTCGCCCCGGAGGAAGTTATGGGTGGAGTCGGTGTCGAGCAGGGCGAGGAAGCGTTCTCCTTTTATCAGCACCGGAACCACCATGGAGTTCACTGTTCGAATGCCTGCAAGGGCATACAGAGAGACCACCAGCGCATTTGCTGTTGCGTCGGTGATCCCCTCTTCATCGGCATCTGGTTCTGTGGCCGTGTTGGTGTCGTCGGGAAAGTTGCGAGCCTCCAGGTAGAAGACGCGCTTGCATTGATGGTTGCGGATGTACGGCTCATCGCAGTTGTAGCATAGTCCTAGTCGGCGGTGTTCTTGTTGTTTGGCCATCGTTATGCGCCAGAAGGAGTGGGGTGCTGACAGAGCGGTAGCAGCCGGTGGAGCAGTGCCGCTTGCTAGAGGGGCCTGGTGTTGATAGCAAAAAATGGCATTAATGGCTGAGATTGTCAAAATATCAATTTTGGTGATTTTGGCCAAAAATACACATGTCTGGGGTCAGGACAAAGCCCTATAGGGCCGATGTCCATTGGGCTATGGGCTCTGAAAGCCTCTGGCCAGCCCACGGCCTTCGACCAGGAAGCCTTCGGAGGCCCACGCCGCCGAAGCTTCGGCCCACGCCGCCGAAGCTTCGGCCCACTGCCGCCGAAGCTTCGGCCCGAGGAGTAGGCTTCGGCGGGCCTAGCCGAAGCCCACTTCGGCAGAGATAGAGTTGGATACAATTTTGGCTAAGTTTTTATCTCTATCCAAGCTGAATTATATCAGATTAGATCAAAAGTTTGGCCCTATAAATAGAGAGGCGAGGCCAGCTTAGAGAGCCCCCAACACAACTCAAACACAAAGCCCTAGCTTTGGTCGCATTTACTTTATCTTTACTTTCATGTACATCTTCGTGGGTTTGCCTGGAAGCCCTCTGCCGGCCACTTAGGAACAGTGGTAATCCTTGTTACTTCGCTTCTGAAGTATCCATTAATCTATGTAATAGATTGCTATCGCCTTGTTACCTTGCCTATGAAGTATCCGTTAATCTGCATAACAGATTGCTACCTTCGCTACTAGTGCAACACTTAGCAGAATTCGGTCCTCAAGCCGAATTGGTACTTTGAATCCCCTCTGTTGCAGGTTTCCAAGTTCGGAGTTACTTCGTCGGAGGCCTCCGAAGCTAAGAGATTGGTTTCGGAGGTTGCTGGAACACCCTTCGACGAGACTACGGGCTTCGACAACACGCTTCGCTCGCATACTTCATCGCTACAGGCTTCGCCACGCTCATACCTCGCCCTGGATGAAGTCACGCCCGCGCGTGGCGTTTGGGTCATTATTCTGTACTTCGCTGTATCAGAGACTTCGCGCTGAGCCCTGCCGTTCGGAGGTGATTGTCACGTCTGGATCCGCTCGGAGTTCATCTTCGGCCGGACTAGTCCGAACGCCGAAGGCATCCTTCGGCAAGACACTTTGCACCGGACACCGAAGGTATACTTCGGCGACCCCTTCGCACCACACTTCGAAGCAGACAGGCTCTGATCGGTTTGCTGATTCTATTCTGTTTAATATATTTCTTTCAGCTAATTGGATTATTTTGTGTGATCTGATTGCCTAGCGACTCCACCCCCCTTATCACGACTAAGGGTAGTCGGAACGCGACGTCGGTGCTGCGTCACGCTTAGGCTTGTCCCTAAGTATCCGCACACTTTTGGATCGTCGAACTGACCCAAGTGCGGGGGCACATTTTCGTGTCAACACCTGGGAAGGCTGCTGTGGACACTGCGATATGGGTCGTGTCGGCCGGAATGGAGCCGCGGTTTGCATGGTCAGCATGGCATTGGCACGAAGCTCGAAGGCCCGCGCCAAGTACATTGTCGTCGGCAGATCCTGTGGCACGCGCATCACCACGTCGACCTTGATGTGGTCAGGGAGGCCACCAACGAATAGCTTTGCCTTTTGAAGGTTATCGAGATTACACGCATGGCATAGGACAGCATTGAACCTTTCGGTGAATTCTTACACCATGGTTCGGAATGGTAGCCGCCCAAGTTCTGCCAGCCGTGAGTCGCATAACGGGGGAACAAATTGGAGATGGCACATGTCCTTGAAATGCTCCCACGATGGCATCCCCTCGCTCTGCTCGAGGGTGTAGTACTAGGTCTGGGCTGGACCCCAAAGATGATACAAGGACAGCCACGTGCGATCTGAAGCCAACGTCCTTTGTCCACGAAAGAACTGCTCACAGTGGTTGAGCTAGTTCAACGGGTCCTCCGCCCCGTCGTATGTGGTGAACTCCAGTTTTTAGAACTTCGGCGGAAGGCGATCGCTATCGGGGGCCGGTGGTGGAACTAGTGTCGCCCGTCCTTGCGAGGGATGGCCCCCGGCTGAAGAAGATTCCGCGATGGACAGAACGAGGGTGCCATCTACCCCTCTGTAGGGCGCGCCCGAGACTGGAGCGTCGCCGAACGCGCCCCGGACCGTCGGGTTCGCCGATGACTACGGTACCGCCGTCATGATCAGCGTCGCGGAGTAGATGGCCGGCAGAACTGAGAGTGGTCCCTACGCCCAGGACGGGATCGGCGAGGGCGACGAGGGAAACACCATCATGTGGATTGGCACGCCGGTGGTCGGCTGGTCCACCGTGGCAGTCACAGCTGGAGTCGGCGCGGGCGGGCAAGGCAAAAAGGTTGCGGCGGTCGTCAGTGAGGGCAGCGACAGAGGTTGGAGTCCTGGATGACCGGTGAGGAGCGCCCGCCTAATCACCTGCTGTTTGTCCTGAAGTGTCTGCATGGACGTGGCCATGACGTCCAGGCACCGGAGGATCCCGAAGAAGCCCTGGGTCAATTGTTCGTTGGTCATTGTGGGGGCGGCACGGGCGCCGGAAGGCGGCCCAGTAGGCGGCGCCACCCGGCCGAGCGTCGGGGCCGGAACGAGCGGTTGCGACTGCCGCTGGCAGGACCGGCTGGGACGCCGGCGGCTCAGAGGCGTGGGCAGCAGTGGCCGAAGGAGCGCCTGACATTGCTGAAACCAGGTTGATAGGAATCAACTTCCTATATCTTGTTGATCGCAGGTTGTAGGTGTGCACGGAGGAACGCCGGGGTTTGAACGGCGACACACGGCAACAGGGCGCCGTGATCGCAAGCGAGGGCTGGAGGCGGTTAGGGCTTGACACACGCCGCTTCTCTCTGGGGAAAGCCGGCAATATATGAGTTGCAACTTTCTTGACTGCCATAACCCAAAAGTGTACAAGTATTTATAATCCCTATCAAGCCATAATCAGATTCTAATTCTAATTCTAATAAATCTATAAGGGATAACATGGGCCTAGCCCAGCTCTCTCCTAGCCCCCCTTGGGCCTACGCCTCTGGTAGAAGAGGCCCGTCATAACAGTTAATGTCCTGTTGCTGTTTCAGAATATTTGAGTTTGCACTTTTGAGCTCTGAAAACTGTAAGCTGGTATCCCAGCAAAATGTTATCCTTATGCTTCCAATGCAAGCAGGGCTGTGATGCCTTTTATAAAAAATGTGTATAAATACATGATCAATAAATAAATGAACACACGAGATTCATTCTCTCCACTATGTGTTTCTGTTGCGATCTTGATTTACAACAAATACAAGACCAACGTTAGCAACAGTTGGGCCTGCAAAAGGCAGCAACAGTCATAACGTTATTAAAAAAAACACGAACAGCGCATGCTGCTTCGACCAAACCTCCCAACAAGAAATGCATACTTAGTTAATCGAAATACACAACGGAACAATTCAATTCCTGCAGAAACATAGATTACCCTGCTAAAGAACTATCACTCCAGGGCTGAGAAACTCCTGTAGTTCTTTGAATTTCACAATGTACAGAAGAACTACATGTTCTCACATTTTTCTGGGAAAGAATAAAGATAAATATCATTTACAATAGAAAGGAGCGATCTAAAAAGGGGTTAAAGAAAAATGAGCGATCTAATTAGCTATGCCATGATGAGAGCTGTTTACGCACCATGGGACACTTAATGTCTAAAATAATCTACAAGATGAACGATTCACACTATACAGTTTTCAGAAGATCGGCTATGTCCTCACAAGAAAGCAAATACACGTAAAACCATTATCCAGCATGTCTTATGTACAAAACTGAGCTGAATGTTTGTTGCGGCAAATAACCAATAAATGTTATTGGCATCCATCATCCACTTCTTTCTGCTGGCAAAGCTGTTGTTTTGCAGATGGGGCACAGGTTCTTCACCATCAACCACTGTTTTATGCACAATGCATGGTACTTGTGACCACAACCAAGGGTTCCAATAAGTTCTTTAGCCTCATACTCCTCCTGCATAACAAAGAACAAACTCCCTTTAAAAATGTGAATCACAAAAGCATATATTAGCTGTTCGCTGTCAAATGTCAACGTGACTAGGATATGCACACTATGTTACGTGACCGTAATGTTTCTAAAAAATAAAAAATGGTGCGTAAAATTTATCATTGTTGTGAACAACTGTGATATCGATCATGGACCTGGTATTGAATATTACAAGGTATTAATGAATAATGAGAAAGGAGACAGACTTGGCATATTATGCAGGCATCGTTCTCGACAGAAGACTGATCAGACATGCAAGCTAGTCCTGGGACATACAAACTTGACTTCAAATTTTCTTCGATGCAACTTTCTGTAAAATCAGGATTAACATTTCCGATCTGCTCCTCCAAGGCTACAAGCTCCTGTAGGGGAAGCAAGCACAAAAAACTCAGTTACATGCAAACCACAACCAAAATGAGCAGTCATTCTGTTCCATACCTCATAAGTCATGTTGTCTACATCTAGCCGCATATCTCTATGTTCGTCAACAAGTCCTGCATCATACAATCTCGAAGGATCCAAGGGAAGAGCATTCTGTAGAAACTAAATTATTACTTCAGATACCCATATTCAATAGGAAATCATTTAATAATGATGTTCATCTATGTAGACAAGTAGCTTCAGTGAGGCAAGGACGCCACACTTTATTATATGTGGTGTCCATAGAAAAAAGAAAGCTCAATAGTAAGCAGTTGATTTCTGAGCTAGGGGCCGTAGGTTGCCAGGCACAGCAATAGGTGGTGGATCATATACCCAGGAATGAGAACTATATGTTTCATTTATTTTGGAAAAAGGTACATGAGATAAAAGGTTGCAGTGAAAAGTTAGATATACCAGGTTCCTCTCATGGCCTTCTCTAATTTTCCCTTTTCCTCCTCTCCCCTCTCTTTTCATCATGCTCGGTCCTCCCTTTCCACTACTTGAGCTTGAGAGGGACCCTGCGCTCGCACAGCTGGTTTCCTCCTGGGATTTTTCTCCTGGCTCTCTGGTTCAACGTCAAGTTCTTGACCACTTTGGCCTGTCAGTTCATCATCCTTCGTCTTCCCCTGAGGGCTCCTTCTTCTTGCTTGCTATTTTTCGGTGTTTCACGTTTAGGTTGTCGGAGGCCTCGGTCAGCTTGGCCCTGCATGCTTGCCTAGGTGGCACTCCAGCCGGCTTTCATGTCAAGTGTATTGGCGATCGGCTATTTAGGTTCTCTGTTGCTTCGAAGCAAGTTGGTTTCTTCATTTGCAACCTTCGGCGCTTCACCTTCAATGGTTTTGATATCTTCTTTCACCTTTGGAGGGACGGTGGAGCGAATTGGCGGTTAGAGAAAATCAAGTGGGATCGGGAACAACAGGATAGTTGGTCTCTTCCTCGTCATTCCAAACTCCGTCGTCGACGGCTTCCTCTGCGTCGCACCGTTTCTCCACCGTCCAATTCCCAGAAGCGGGTTTCATTCTCAAACATCTCCACGGTGTTCTCCTTCGATCCTTCTGCTCCGGCTCACACCCCTCCTTCTCGACTTCGTTCAAATTTTCCAATTTCGCGTTCTCCCATCGCCGCCGCGGATTCTTTCTGGGTTGGCCGTATCTTGGTCCCAGTTGCTCCCCCTGTTCTGTAGGTTTCTAGGTATGCTGTCCTTTTCCGTTGATGAAAGTTACCCTCTCTCCTTTGTAGTTTCGTCCATCACCCTCTGCAACATCGTGTCATCCTTGTTCCGACAAGATACTTGCCCACCTCGGTCTCTCGCGTTTGTGGCACACTTGGCAAGGTTTCTGCTCATTCCACTCCGGTGAAACAAGCTTTTTTCAGGATCAAACGGGACCTGGCTCGCTCACAGTTTTTTCGCTCTGCGCGCGACAGTCCGTTGGGAAACGAACTTTGCCCGGGTGCTCAAGCAAGCTTTAACCACCAACAGAGCATTCCTGTCAGGTCTTTTTTCACTTTACCCCACCGTTCCACCATTTGTCATCCTCCTAGACTTTTGACCTCTGCCTGCTCTAAGCAGAGAACGATCTCCAGTGGCTTTTGGACCAAATCAAAAAAATTCTTGCTTGCCAACTCAATCACGCCCCCTTTACCTCCCCCCATTTCTACCTCCTCCCAGGTCCGAACCCTTGCTTCCCACTCGCTTGTCCACCTCCCTCCCCTCCCTCCCACTAGCGTCTCCTCTCATTGTGCCATGGCTAACTTTCCGGTTGATCCCATTCACTTCCTCCCCCGTGGTGGGGCGATCTCAGATGGTGGTGGCCCTCTTCGTAAACTACGGAATGTGATCACGCTCTTAGGCCAGCACGTCAAGCGTCATGAAGACATGGTAATTGCTGAATGTGAGGATCCTTTGACTTTAGAGGAACGCCATGACTTACTTCATCAGGTTCGCAACCTTATCACTCAGGTGCTTCAACAACATGTCATCCGGTACAGTTTATATCCGATTGGGATAGGGATCTTTAAGCTAGGTAATATCTTTGAAAGGGATTGGTTGATAGCCTCGGGTCCATTCTGGGCTGGTGACCACCTGGTTAGGTTTATCAAGCATGATGAGGCAGCAAATCATAGAAACTCCCCTGCTTCGAGGGTTGGATGGGTGCTTTTCTTGGCATTCCCTTTGGATTTTAAAGAAACTTCCTTTCTAGAACAGATTGTTTCATCTTTTGGGAAGCTACTATACTGGCACTCGGCTGACAATAGTCTTTCAAGGGTTTTGCTGAAAGTGTTATTTGATAGCACCCTAGATATTCCTAGAAGCATCACTGTGAAGAGTTGTCACTCCATGAATGAGGGTCAATCATGGACTTTTCCTGTTTTCATTCTACATAAAGGTTTTGCGAATGCCTTCCCGGCCGATGAAGACGACCTCCCCCCTGATGGAGGTAATCCGCATCCTTTCAACGGACAGCTTTACCAGGATGATCCGGAGTGGATACAACAATGGGTTAATGACCAGCTTCTTAATGATCATCAGCATTTTCATGGGGTCCCAGCTGAGCAACAGGCCTTTGCTCCTCAACCAGGTGGAGGACATAATGCACAATGGGCACCATGGCCTGATGCTGCTCAACAACAACCCCAGCAGTTCTGGCAGCAGGATCAGCCAATGGAAGAGATCAGTGTGGAGTTGTCTGCAGTATCTAACCCTAGTCGCAGCCATAGTCATTCGCTTACTATCTCAGATATCTCACCAGAAGAGCTGGGCGCTCACTCAGACAGTTTACCCTTACAAGCTACAGTGCAACCAGTTCAACACCGTATTCCTGCTAATCCTTCGGCAACACCTGATTTGGCCAACGTTGCCCCTGGCGAAAATGCTGTCAAACCACCCAGTCGTCAGATCACTATAGTCTATCAAAGACGTCGCCGCCGCAGGGTGGTTCAAGCTCCACCAGAACAAGCAGCAGGCTCTAACAAAGCAAGCTCCAGCAAGGGACTGGCAACCAGCAGCCCTGAGATGGGCCTACGTCGTAGCATTCGTATCAAGAATAAGCTGCATGGTTTCAGGTTTGGGACTTCCTCTGTCGACCAGAAGGGTAAAGGGCCTATACTTCCAGCACAGCCGTCACTACAGGATTTCATCAATGCTACTTCCAATGGTATGTTCCATACCTCCCTATCCATTGGTCAGATACAACATTCAGCCATTCACCTCTGCGATATAGATGCTTCCAAGGTTTCCAAGGAGAATTTATCTGCTGACCCGGCGGTGGACCATCATGCGATGGGAAATCAGATGTCAATTGAACCAAGCAACACTCCCAATGAGCGTTTGGATCAGTAAAGGTTGGATGTTGACTGGACTTTATTTTGTAATCTATTGCTGTGGGATCATGTCTAATGTCTCTTTCCCTCCTAGTAGTGAGGATGTTTTTGTAGCTACCTCTTATGTTGAACTGCAACTCTTTATTAGCAGCTCTTCAGTTTATGTTGCCTGCTTTTGGTTCTGTACTCCTGGTTCTCAGACAGCTTTGCTAGGGGACCTTTTGCTCAGACATTTAATTTATCCGCATGGGTAGACATCGAACGTGGCAAATTTTAAATTGGAACGTCCGGGGACTTAACTCCTCTAGCAAACGAATCGCAGTTAAGTCTTTCCTAGTGGATAAGGCATTTGATATTTATTGTATTCAGGAGACCAAGTTACAAACTATTGATCACTCGATTGTCAAAAGCTTTGCTCCAAAAAGATTTAACCAATTCGCCTATTGTCCTTCTAGAGGCTTCTCTGGTGGGATTGTGGTTGGATGGGTTGGCAGCAGGTTTTGTGGCCAGGTCGTCTCTTCAAGCTCTTTTCAACTCATGATACGCTTCACTTATCTACTCAATGGTCAATCCTAGTTGCTCTCGGCGATTTATGGTCCTTGTAGGGACCCAGATCGAAGTCTCTTTATCAATTGGTTGTCTCATATTACAATAGATGCGGAGGTCAATTGGATGTTTTTAGGAGATTTCAACTTTTATCGTTATGCTCACAATAGGAATCGATCTGGCGCTAATTTTTCGGACATTCAGACTTTTAATGATTGCATCAACATCCAAGGCCTGTTAGAAGAGCCACTGTCAGGCCGACAATTCACATGGAGCAATATGCAGCTCAATCCGTTATTGGTGCAATTGGACTGGTGTTTCACTTCAACGAGATGGTCCTTTACTTACCCAACAACTACTTTCACTACTCTAGAACGGATAATATCGGATCATGTGCCCTGCATTGTACGTATTGGCTCCAACGTGCCAAAGTCTTCAATTTTTCGTTTTGAGAATTATTGGACATCTCTTCCTGGTTTCCTGGACCTCATTGCCTTGGGCTGGAGTGGTGCTTCCCAGCAGGCGGATCCGGCAGCTAATATTGCTTCCAAGTTTTTGAACTTAAAGAAACTTCTTCGACAATGGGGACGGCGGTTAAACTCTCTAGAACAGTCCCTGAAGGCAAGTCGCACTATCCTCTTGTTCCTTGACCTCTATGAAGATCACAGACAGTTGAATTGCCAGGAAGTTCACTTCAAGCGGATTCTTAAGGATCATATTATTTCGTTACTGAAAATTCAACATAGTTATTGGCAACAGCGCTACACCGTGCGTTGGACAAAACTTGGTGATGAAAATACTAAATTCTTCCATGCAGCGGCAACGGAACGTTTCAGGCGAAATACAATCCAATCTTTGACACTTACTAATGGAACAGTGATTGAATCCCATAATGACAAAGAGGCAGCCCTACTGGATTCTTTTCTTGGCAGAATCAGTTTTTTCTCCAATACTCCTATGCTCTTTAACCTTTCTGAATTACTAAGCCCATTGCAAGATTTAGAAGAGTTGGTCACACCTTTTACCATGTTTGAGCTAAGTGGCGTAATCCAGTCAATGCCGTGCAACAAGGCTCCGGGCCTAGATGGCTTTAATGGCCATTTTTACAAGTCATGCTGGCACATTATCAAACATGATTTCTTTCAATTTTGTCAAGCATTCTACCTCAATTGTACGGATTTACGGCCACTAAATAACTCCTTTATCACTTTGATTCCTAAGACAAATGTCCCTACAACTATTGGGGACTTCAGGCCTATCTCTTTAGTTAACTCAGCCATCAAGATCATTACAAAAGTTTTGGCCAATCGTCTACAGCCTCTGATGTCTAGAATCATTCATCGAAATCAATACGGTTTTATTAAAGGTCGTTCTATTCAAGATTGTCTAGCATGGGTTTTTGAATATACATATCAGTGTCATTCCAGTAAAAAACCATCAATCATCTTAAAGCTAGACTTTGAAAAAGCTTTTGACACGATTGAACATTCTGCCATTGTGGCCATGCTATCTCATTTGGGTTTCCCGCCAAGATGGCTTTCATGGGTCAACTCCATTTTTTGGTCGGCTCATTCTGCGAACATCTTAAATGGTTCTATCAGCAAACATTTTAATTGCAAGAGAGGGGTCAGGCAAGGTGACCCCCTTTCTCCGCTTCTTTTCGTTATTGCGGCTGACTTGCTTCAATACATTATGAACAGAGCCGCGTCAACTGGTGTCATAGTTGCCCCACAGTGCCATCATCTCAGCGATTTTCCCATTATCCAATATGCTGATGACACTATTATCTATCTAGATGCCTCCCAAAGGAACTTATTTTCTCTCAAAGCATTATTGCAGTCATTTTCCATTTCCACGGGACTCAAGATCAACTACCTTAAATCTTGTTTAATCCCAATTAATATGGAAGTCTCGGATGCTGAAATTATTGCACAAATGTTTGGGTGCTCACTGGGATCTCTACCTTTTCCCTATCTCGGTATTCCGTTGGGGATCAAGAAGCCACGGTTTCAAGACTTCAACTCTCTAATTTCTAAGGTTGAACGTCGATTGGTTGCAACTTCCCTCTGGCTTTCTTTAGCAGGCAAGGTTCAATTAGTCAATTCGGTACTGTCAGCATTGCCTACCTATTCAATGGGTGTCTTTCGTTTGCCGACAAAAGTTATTGATTTCATGAACAAAGCTCGACGACACTGCCTCTGGACGGGTTATAACAGTCAATCTTGCAAACAGCCTCTTATTTCATGGAAACAAATTTGTAAACCAAAAAAGTTTGGGGGCCTTGGAGTTATTGATCTCCGAACTCAAAATACCGCACTGTTATTAAAACACCTTGACAAGTTCCTTAATATGCAGGATATTCCATGGGTCACACTAATTCGTCAAACATATTATAATAATGGAAGGTTACCGCAGCTCCTTGGTCATATGGACTCTCCTTGGTGGTCGGAAGTTTGGAAATTATGGCCTATCTTTCGGGCCATCGCAAAGCCTTCGGTGGGGAATGGCGCCACGGTGGCCTTTTGGTCGGATTTATGGTTCTATCATCCATTGGAAATATTGCTGCCTCATCTTTTCTCCTTTGCCAGAGTTAAGAAGATTTCTCTCGCTAAATTTTGTCAATCACAAGATCTGAGTACTCACTTCTTCCTGCCTCTCTCCAATGAGGCTCTGTCAGAGTTCCAGCAACTCCAAGCAATAATATCCGGATTGAACATTACAACGGACGCCATGGATTCGTGGAATTATATCTGGGGCTCAACGAGGTTTCATCCTCAAAAGATGTATCTTAAATCCTTTAGCGGATCTCAGTCACAACCGATTTTCAATTGGCTATGGAAGTCTCGCTGCTCTAACAAGTTGAGGATTTTCTTCTGGCTTCTCATTCATGACCGCATTAATACAAGGGACGTCTTACAGCGAAAACACATTATCGCCACAGATATGGATGTGTCTTGCAGTCTTTGCCAGGATGGTGCCAGGGAAACTTCACTACATCTTTTCTTCAAGTGTGATTTCAGCTTGTCATGTTGGACCAGGGTTGGTCTATCCTGGTCAGACGAGGCTTCTCTCACTCAATTGGTTGCTGCTGGCAGGAGGAACAATCCTTCCCCTTTCATCATGGAGCTCATCATTGTGGGTGCTTGGTCGCTGTGGCTTCACCGCAATAACTGTATTTTCCAGCATCAACACGCCGCTTGTGGGTCTTGGTTAGCTCTTTTTAGGAAGGAGATTCTTCTCCAATCTCATCGCTTTAAACCAACCCTTAAGGTTGCTTTGTCTGATTGGTTAAACCTTCTCTAGTCTCTAGGAGCCCTTCCTCTTTGTACCCGTTCTCCTTTTTTAATTTTCTTTGCAATATATAACCTCAGTAGGAGCCTCTCCTGCTGGTTATTCTCAAAAAAAAAAGTTAGATATAGTGTAGGATTCACTAAGAATAAGGGAATTTTATTTCCAGAACATGATGACCAACACATATTTTAAAACATTTCACATGAAAAAACACCCTAAAGATTTCAAAAACTATGAATAATACCAGGCAGAACATCAGGTGATCTTTGGAACTAAATTCTGACATCCATTAAATTTAGCACTATCTCATTTGAAAAACAATGAAACTATATTTCCAGCATGAGTATGAAAAGAAATGCAAACTGTTTAAAATAAACAGTGAGCAGATATATCTTCCAGTATTCACCATCTATTTGTATCAGGGCAAAAACAGAGAGGAAATGCAAATTACCACCTGTGGCAGAATTCTTAAACTCCCAGTGTTAACTTGGTTTGCTGCAGATGGCTGAATTGGAGGCCGAAAGGTATGCCCAGAATTTGATGAAATAGCTAGAATTCTTGGATCCAAGGGGAGGCCAGTACCAGAAGGATGTACGTGTTGCACTAGATTGTTATTGAGGTAATGTTGAGGCGGAATTTGCATTTGGATATGATTAAATAGAGCACGATCTTGCATGATATGCATAGGATTTTGTTGGAAACGAGGTAGCGGACCATAAAAAATGGCAGAAGGGCAAGGTTGGTAGCACTGAAAACCTCCATTTGGCATGCCTATGGCTCCTGAATGAACAAAGCCACCTGCTAAAGACAAGATTTTCCAATCACATATCGAAAACTCGTACTCACAGTTTTCCATTCTATTGCTAGTCCATAAACGACCAACAAATATTATTTCTACCCAAAATAGTAAACCATAATTTTAGCAATCCAAAGACACCACCAACCATAAAATAATCCCTCAAATCAACATTTAGCAAAATACCATGACAGCTTTCACTTAATTTTATTTAATAGGTTTACTTACCTGGAGGATTGGCCGCCTGTGCAATCCATGCATTGGATTGGATCATGTGACCAGCTGGAAATACATAGTTGCCATGATGCACCAATTCTGGATGAACAGCTGTTGAATTGGACCTGTTCAGTCCATCTGCAGAAGTGTACTCTGGTGGGTTGGAAACTGCAGTGCTGGGTAGAATATTTGATTCAAATGAAGCATTCCACGGCCTATGTGAAGGATTTTGAGGCACGTTAGAAGATGAACTTGACCTTGAAAAACTGTGAACAAAGTGATGGCCACCCACAAGTAATGCATTTTTTCTCTTGATGAATTCTCTGGCACTGTCACCAGAATTGCCACGGCTGCTACTACTCTCATTCATGGTTCCTTGAGCAACTCGATAGAAAGATGGTAGCAGTGGATTGCCCAATCCAAAACCTTGCATAGGAGGTACATATCTGTTTGTAGCTGTTGTTGGTATGCAGGGATTGTACATAATAGGTGGGAATACAGAACTTGAATCAACACCTACATGGGGGTATGAATTCTGAACATGCTGGTGCTGATGATTAATGCTCCCATAGTGACTCCGCAAATCTGTATTTCCTGGAACTCCAACCACAACTTGTGCACCCAGGTTAGGGTTGCTCCCAGAACCTCCATAATAGAAACTTTGAGGTTGAACTTGGTTTTCACGATTAGCAACCTGATGTGTCCAATCCATATTTGTACGTGATATAATACCGAAGTTATTTCCTTTGATTAAGGGGAGGTATAGCAAGTTGGGTCAAATATTATGCTTTATCATCGCCTTTCCTGCATATTGGATTAATAAATATGATTAGCATAAAATCCAAGGTAAGTAGTCATGCAAAATGCAAAGAAAGCATGTGTTTTTAGTGGCCATGGCAGAAGATGAAGTACTTCAGGAACAAAGGAATAAAGGATTTATAAAAGGATCAAATTTGGCTGATCTCTAAGATACAAACTTTTGAACGAACATATAAAACAAAATAGCTAATGCCTCAACTTTTTTAGTACAGCATTACAACTAAAGTTCTCAGTTGTCACTCGAGTCAACAGGAATGTTGGTCCAGATTCTCACTAAAAAGAGTAAGTTAAAGCCTTTTACTAATGGCACAATATCACCTTATGGCCCTGTGGAATAAATCATTTTGCAGAAATATATTGAACTTTCAACCCCAGAGTTACATTCTAACATCAACAACCCGTCCACTGTGAGCTGTGGTGATTACACACACATGCTCTCTTAAAATCTTTCAACTTATCGGTACATAAATTATGAAACTTTTATCTTAATTTCCAGCAATATAAGCAAGTATCAGTTATGTGTTATTAGGTTACTCATTTATTCAGTGGCATTCTGTCACCGGTCGCGGGGAATGGCAGGATTGGACGAACTCCCAAACAAAGATTTTATTGAAAGGAAGAGACTGGCCGAGGTCCCTGACCTCAGCGATGAGGCGGTGCCGTGACGGCGCGGCGGCGACACGAGACAGGGAGCCCCTTGCCGAACAAGGTAGCTAATCCTAACCAAAAACAACCTGCCTTCACCTCTAATCTGCCCTCTTTATATAAAACACAAAGGCTAACTTATTACCCTTGGATAACTCAACTAATCTGATTACAATACCTCCATAATAGAAACTTTGAGGTTGAACTTGGTTTTCACGATTAGCAACCTGATGTGTCCAATCCATATTTGTACGTGATATAATACCGAAGTTATTTCCTTTGATTAAGGGGAGGTATAGCAAGTTGGGTCAAATATTATGCTTTATCATCGCCTTTCCTGCATATTGGATTAATAAATATGATTAGCATAAAATCCAAGGTAAGTAGTCATGCAAAATGCAAAGAAAGCATGTGTTTTTAGTGGCCATGGCAGAAGATGAAGTACTTCAGGAACAAAGGAATAAAGGATCAAATTTGGCTGATCTCTAAGATACAAACTTTTGAACGAACATATAAAACAAAATAGCTAATGCCTCAACTTTTTTAGTACAGCATTACAACTAAAGTTCTCAGTTGTCACTCGAGTCAACAGGAATGTTGGTCCAGATTCTCACTAAAAAGAGTAAGTTAAAGCCTTTTACTAATGGCACAATATCACCTTATGGCCCTGTGGAATAAATCATTTTGCAGAAATATATTGAACTTTCAACCCCAGAGTTACATTCTAACATCAACAACCCGTCCACTGTGAGCTGTGGTGATTACACACACATGCTCTCTTAAAATCTTTCAACTTATCGGTACATAAATTATGAAACTTTTATCTTAATTTCCAGCAATATAAGCAAGTATCAGTTATGTGTTATTAGGTTACTCATTTATTCAGTGGCATTCTGTCACCGGTCGCGGGGAATGGCAGGATTGGACGAACTCCCAAACAAAGATTTTATTGAAAGGAAGAGACTGGCCGAGGTCCCTGACCTCAGCGATGAGGCAGTGCCGTGACGGCGCGGCGGCGACACGAGACAGGGAGCCCCTTGCCGAACAAGGTAGCTAATCCTAACCAAAAACAACCTGCCTTCACCTCTAATCTGCCCTCTTTATATAAAACACAAAGGCTAACTTATTACCCTTGGATAACTCAACTAATCTGATTACAATACTTAATCATTAAGACTCCTAACCAAAACCTGATGTTAGGACCGGCATCACCTATGGGAGACGCCGGCCCTAGAGGAGTCTAAGAGGCTAACTACTAGTACTTATCTATAATTAGTTATTTCTGTTTTCAAATTAGAGATTAGATTTTATTTCAGTTATCAGATTAGAGATTAGATTCTATTTCAGTTATCAGATTAGAGATAAGATTGTATTAAGACTATAAATACCCCTTAAGGGCTATGGAATAAATCAGACTTAACATAATAGTTGTCAGGGTTTCCCCCAACTCTCCCCTCTCCCAGGCGCACACATCCTCCCTGATCGACAACGCCACCCTCCTAGCGTCCTGGCTGCCGATCAGCCACCGTAACACCCCTACAACCTTCAGTCCAGGGGGTCAGGTTCTACCAATTTGATATCAGCGATGCCAGGTTCCGACGAAGAAGAAGACCCGCCCCAACCAGTACAATCTGCTGCAACTCCAGTAACACATGCTGCAACCCTAGCGATCTCGGAGCCCTTCGCCAAGATAGTAACCGATCTAGTGTACGCAGTTGCCGGCATCAACGCATACCTAGCGGCCAGGGACAGCCAATTTCCCTTCGGCATGCAGGGAGCAGGGATAACGGCGGCAGGACCGTCGTTCATCCTTGGGAGCAGCACTCCGACGCCGTTCCTGCCAAGACCACCGGGGATCAGCCCCATGGCGCCTCCCCTGCCAACCACCATGCCAACTACAGGTCCTCCGCTCCTGCCCATCCACCAGATTAACTTTCCTCACTCACCCTCACCGATTCCATCTGTGGGACTGCTGTCATCTTCTCTCACAATGGGAGGCGCCCCCACACCATACACTCAGGCCCGGCCGACATTGCCCGGGGGGCATGAGGGGCATGGCCGTCAGGACCAACCACAACCCCCCCCCCCCCCCCCGCGATCACGGGCTGTACTAGGGAGGCGTTGTCGGGACGACGTTGGGCGCCCCTCGCTTCTACAAAATCAACTTCGCCACCTACGATGGCTCGGAAGACCCCGTCGCATGGCTGAATCGGTGTGAGCAATTCTTTCACGAGCAACGCACCCTTGCCTCTAACAGGGTGTGGCTTGCATCGTACCATCTAACGGGAGCAGCCCAAATATGGTACTATGCCTTGGAGTAGGATGAAGACATGCCCAGCTAGGACAGGTTCAAGGAGTTATGCCACATGAGTTTCGGGCCTGCTGTTCGCATCAACAGATTGTCAGAACTCGGCCACCTACCCTTCCTCTCTACAGTGCAAGAGTACTCCGAGCGCTTCAATGCAATACTATGCCACACCCATGATCTATCCTCCATGCAAAAGGCTGATCTGTTTGTGGGCGGGCTGCCTAATCAGATTCGTGTCGACGTTGAGCTACGATAGCCGCAAGATCTCCAAACAGCAATGCACTGCGCGCGTGCATATGAGCGTCGGGCAGAGGCAATTTCATCACCGACAGCGCCACGCGGCACTCAGCACCAACAGCGGTCGGTGCCAGCACCCCCTAGGCCGGCAGACCTACCACAACCGGCACAAGGCCCAGTGGCAGCAATACCGCTGGCCCCAGTCCTGCCAGCCCCAGCCCGAGCCTTCTGCCGTCTGACCCCACAGGAGCTAGGGGAGCACCGTCGCCAAGACCTCTGCTACAACTGCGACGAGCCCTACATCCGCGGCCACAAGTGTCAACGACTGTTCTACATCGAGGCCTCGTACTTTGACGACGAAGGCATCTTGGATGAGGCCGTCGACAGGGCAGTAGACGACGCCACCAATCAGCCAATGGTATCACTACATGCCATTGTAGGCATCCGTACAGAGAACACGATGCATCTCCACGTCGACATCTCCGGCCAGCGCCTGCTAGCGCTCCTCGACTCCGACTCTACTCACAACTTTATCAATGCAGGGGTCCTTCGTCAGCTGTAGTTGCCCACATCGGCACATCCCGCTATGCGCGTAGCCGTGGCAAATGGCGACCGCGTATCATGCAAAGGGGTGACACACGGCGTTCCCATCCGCATCCATGACGAAGACGTCATCGTCAGCTGCCTCAGCATTGATCTTGGAGGCTTCAACGTGGTCCTTGGCATCGAGTTCTTTTGAACCCTCTGACCCATCCTTTGGGACTTCGAGAACCTCTCCATGGCATTCTAGCAAGGATCCCTGAAAGAGGATGGCTGGGAAAAATAGTAGATTTATTATGGGAGGAGCCCAAGGCCCAGTATATATAGGCAAGGATGTCCCAGGAATAGCTAAACAAGGAAAGAGCTAATCAAGGAAAGAGCTAATCCAGCTAATCTAGGGAATCCTTGCCAAATAATCTAGGGAATCCTTGCCAAATATAACCAACACTACCAAAACCAGGGAGGGAGGTAGCAGCCGCACCTCCTAGGGTTGCAGCCGAACCCCCCTAGGCCCGTGGGCCTATACATCACGCTAACAATCCCGACGGATCCAATGGAAGGGCCTGGGATCACCCGGCATCGATAGCCAAGAGTCGACATTACATATGGCGGCAGCAACACCCGATCATCCCCTCCTCGACCGCCTGCTACACCAGTACGAGTCGGTGTTCGCCGAACCCTGCGGGTTACCGCCGGCTTGTCCCTATGACCACCGCATCCACCTGCTACCAAGGTCCGCACCAATGGTAGTTCGTCCGTATCAGCTACCCGCAGCTCCAGAAGGACGAGCTCGAACGACAATGCGCCCGCAGGCTTCGCTCTCAAGCCACCCCAACTATCCCAGAAGTGCCCGAAGACGATGATCTCGATTATCCCGAAGCCCCGGAGAACGCCTCTTTTGACAATGAATCTCCGTTGCATCCTGAGCTGCAGAAGGTTCGCTTTGATCCAAAGTTTAAAACTTCGAAGCTCTGTAAGTATAGCGGAGATGAAGATC
Organism: Zizania palustris; assembly: GCA_019279435.1. Lineage (NCBI taxonomy): Eukaryota > Viridiplantae > Streptophyta > Magnoliopsida > Poales > Poaceae > Zizania > Zizania palustris. The sequence goes on along the minus strand of JAAALK010000284.1, from coordinate 55,895,415 downwards.
CCGGAGAGTTCATTCGTTCTTATGCCCTAGCAATTGAGGCTAGCGGAGGTGTTCGAGACACCATGGCGAAGTGCTTCCCTTTGGCTCTTCAAGGAGTGGCATTGAGATGGTTCTGGTCCTTGAAGCCAGGATCAATCAATTCGTGGTCGCAGCTGAAGAAGAAGTTTATAAGCAACTTTCAGGGCACCTTCGTGCCTCCTATGTCAACAGGAAGCCTTTTCCAGGTGAAACAGCTCCCCGGAGAAACATTGAGACAGTACTTTAAGCGCTTCGCTCATACGAAGTCACAAATTCGGAGGCTGTCCACATCTTCAGTGGTTGATGCAGCTCGGGAAGGCGTCAGTCATCAAGGCCTTCTGGATAAACTGCATCGGAAGAGCATCTCCTCAGTCTCTCAGTTAATGTCATACTTCGAGGAGTATGCGAGGTCAGAAGAGGGTTGGCTTCGAAGGACTGCTGCTACTTCATCCATATTGCAAGAAGTCAAAGTAGAAGTGAAGACTTCGGCACAGCCGTAGGAACCAGTCTTCGAAGTGCAACATGATCGGAGAAGAGGGCAAAAGCACCCTCGTTCTGAAGTCATGAATATTGCACCCCCACAGAAGTTTGCACCAAGAGCTCCACAGTCTACGGGAAACAAGGTCAGCGGCTGGAGGCCGCCAGGGAAAACGGCTGGCAAGGGCCAGACCCTTTTCTGCTGCATTCACGAAGAAAATCAAAGCCATGCAACTGACACTTGCAAGGCTATACTTACTCTAAGGGGAGAGTACTTAGAGAGAACTTCAGGTCGAGGCAGTACCGACCGAGTTCCAACTGCAACGCGCCCAGAGCCGGTCCAGGCTGTGGCGCGAATAGAAAATTTTGATGCTGCAAGGCACCCTCCGGTGGCCAATGTTATGCCACATCCGAAGCAAGAGGAAGGGCAAGATAGAGGAAAAAGAGTAGTTCTCCCTATCTCCGGAGGAGGTACCCTCGGAAGCATGTCCAAGAGACAGCGAAGAGAGTACGTTAGGGAAGTAGGTCATATTGGGACTTCGTCATCTGCAGCTGCAATGCCGGAGTGGTCTCACGTTCCGATATTTTTCTCTGCGGAGGATGCAGCTGGTATTAAGTTCCCGCATGCAGATCCATTGGTTATCACTGCTGATATTGCGGGCACTGAAGTCCGAAGGGTGTTAATTGACGGAGGTAGCTCGGCAGATATCATTTTTGTTCAAGCCTTCGATCAGTTATGCATTTCCAAGAAGCATCTTCTTCCAGCGGCTCATCCTTTGCAAGGCTTCGCAGGACCCTCGCTCGATGCACTTGGCCAGATAGGCCTGAAAGTCACCTTTGGAGAAGGTTTATTAGCCCGAACGGAAGAAGTAATTTTCGATGTGATAGATGCCCCGTATGCTTATAACGTCATCTTCGGAAGGGGCATGTTGAACCAGTTCGGAGCTGTGGCACATCACAATTACTTGTGCATGAAGATGCCCACACAAGCAGGAGTCCTTACAATCTTCGGAGATCAAGCCATTGCTCGGAGGGCGGAATATGGTCATGGTCCCCCTCTTGATCCGAGGCAAGTAAACAGTGTGCAGGATAATGAAGAAAATTTTTCAGCCTCCTCCGAAGCTTCGAAGAAGTCCTTTCCGAGACCAAGTCCCGAAGGAGAGAATGCAACGAAAGTCATTGTTAAAGATGGTAAAGAGTACACTTTCCAATTTGGTAAAGATTGGCCTCTTGAAGTTGCAACTTCCTTGGAAAAGGTGGTGGAAGAAAATTTGGATGTCTTCGCTTGGTCTGACGAAGATATCACCGGAGTCAATCGGGATATCATTGAGCACAGTTTACTTGTAAACCCGAAGGCCCGGCCTGTTCGGCAAGGACTCCGTAAGATGTCCGCAGAGAGAGCTGCTCTGGCTAAGGACGAAGTTGAAAAACTGTTGAAGGCTGGGATTATCAGAGAAGTGGCTCACACAGAATGGTTAGCCAACCCAGTCTTCGTCAGAAAGAAGTCTTCCGGAAAGTGGCGCATGTGCATTGATTTCACATCCTTGAATAAAGCATGCCCACGTGACCCCTACCCCATGCCCCGAATTGATCAACTGGTTGACTCCACTGCAGGTTCGGAGTTATTAAGCTTCCTTGACGCGTATTCTGGTTACCATCAAATATGGTTGAAGCGCGAAGATGAAATCAAGACAAGCTTCGTAACTCCTTCGGGAGTCTTCTGCTATGTAAGAATGCCCTTCGGCCTAAGAAATGCTGTGGCTACTTTTTCAAGATTAGTTGCTAAAGTTCTAGGTCATCAACTAGGTCGCAATGTGGAGGCCTATATGGATGATATTGTAATAAATAGTGCTTTAAAGCACCAACATAGCCTAGACTTAGCAGAAACATTCAATAGCCTTCGAGCATGTGGAATCCGCCTTAACCCCGAAAAATGTATATTCGGCGCTAAGGCTGGAAAATTGTTAGGTATTTAGTTTCAAGCAGGGGAATTGAAGCTAGCCCTACTCAAATAACTGCGCTGCAGAAAATGGCTCCTCCGGAGAATTTAAAGCAAGTGCAAAAGCTGACTGGGCGTCTGGCCGCACTTAGCAGGTTTTTATCAAGGTCTGCGGAGAGGAGCTTGCCGATATTCAAAGCTTTGAAAGGGTCCGAAGATTTTGCATGGACACCAGAGTGTCAGAGAAGCTTCGAAGATATTAAAAATTATCTCAGTAATCTTGCTACACTCACGGTGCCTACTGCGGACGAAACCCTACTCCTGTACCTTGCAGCTACAGGTTCAGCTGTCAGCGCAGTCCTTGTCAGAGAAGTGGATTTCAATGGGAAGTTGGTCCAAAATCCTGTTTATTTTGTATCCGAAGCATTATCAGGAGCGAAGACAAGATACTCCGAACTTGAGAAGTTCGTTTATGCTCTGATAATGGCTTCGAGGAAGCTAAAACATTATTTTTTGGCTCATAATGTAATTGTACCAACTTCGTATCCCTTAGGAGATATGCTCCGAAGCAAAGATTCCACTGGAAGGATTGGAAAGTGGGCAGTCGAGCTAGCACCCTTCGGCATATCTTTCTTGGCAAGGACAGCTATCAAATCCCAAGTCCTAGCAGACTTCGTAGCAGAGTGGACTCCACCTGCGAATTTGACTCCGGAGAAATCAAGTCACAGAGTTTGGACTGTTTACTCCGATGGGGCTTTCCAAGCATCTGGAGCAGGCATTGGGGCAGTGTTGATTTCACCGTCAGGGCAAAGAGCAATGTACTCCGCAAGACTCAACTTTAAGTCTACCAATAATATAGCGGAGTACGAAGGGATTTTATTGGGACTCCGGAAAGCACGTGCTCTAGGGGCTACAAGAATAATTATAAAAACAGATTCTCAGATAGTAGCAGGGCACGTAGACAAAAGTTTTCAAGTTCGGCATCCACAGCTTGCAAAGTACTTAGAAGAAATCCGCAAAATCGAAGCACACTTCAAGGCTATTTCCATTCGGAGTATACCAAGAGCGGAAAACGTGCAAGCGGACATTTTAGCGAAAGCTGCAGTCGGAGCTGTGGATGTGCCTGAAGAAGCTTTCTATGAGGAGCTCAATATACCTTCGGTGCCACAAATTGCCTCTGCGGAGATTCTTTGCATTCCTAGTGCAGATTGGAAAGATTCGATCATGGAACTCTTGCAAGGAGGAACAAATTTGCCCGAAGAGCCCCAGTTGTCAAGATTAAAGCTCAGAGCCAGAAACTATCAGTTAATCAACGGTATATTATACAAGGCCGAAGTGTGTTCCCCTCTACTCCGATGTATATCTCAAGCCGAAGGCCAAGAAATTCTTCGAGAAATTCATGAAGGCCTTTATTTAGCCCCTAGAGCTCTGGCAGGAAAAACACTTCGCTAGGGGCTTTATTGGCCCACAATAACAGCTGATGCGGAGAGCTTGTCCGCACTTGTCAAGGATGCCAGTGGATGGGTCGACGGAGTCATCGCCCACCAACAACTCTTCAAGTCATTGCTCCAGTATGGCCTATGGCCAGATGGGGTATGGATTTAATTGGTCCCTTTCCGTTAGCAAAGGGAAATCTGAAGTTCGCAGTGGTAGCTATTGAATATTTTTCTAAGTGGGTAGAAGCAGAACCCTTAACAGCTATCACTTCGAACAATGTACAGAAATTCTTCTGGAAGAACATTATTTGCCGGTTCGGAGTGCCTAGATACCTCACAGTTGATAATGGAACACAGTTCGACGCAGAACCCTTCAGGAAGTTTTGCGAAGACCTAGGCATTCAGCTATGTTTTGCGGCAGTGAGGCATCCCCAGTCGAATGGAGCCGTAGAGCGAGCCAATGGAAATATTTTATCAGGGCTAAATCGAAGAATAGTAAGATTAGCAAAGGAACTGTGGACCGAAGAGAGCTTCCGAAGATTCTATGGTCCATTCGGACTACGCAAACAAGATCCACAGGTTTTACTCCGTTCAGACTACTATTCGGAGATGAAGCTATGACTCCAACGGAGCTCAAAGGGGGATCATTTCGCAGCACTGAACCGGACATTGAAGAAGAAAGACAAGCTTCGTTAGATTTATCAGAAGAAACAAGACTTCGGGCTGTAGCTAATTTATCAAAGTATCATCAGCAGACGAAGGCTTGGTATGACCCGAAGGTTAAGCTCAATGAACTAAGACCGGGTCATCTTGTTCTACGAAGCATTATAGCACCAGGGAAGTTAGGCAATAAATGGGAAGGTCCATATTTAATTGTCCGCTCAGGGCGCCCTGGTTCGTTTAACTTAGCTAATTTAGAAGGTGAAGAGTTAGCACACACTTGGCATGCGGAGCACCTAAAGCGATACTTCGCACAAGAGCTCCTTGTAATTCGCTTGTAATCATCTCCTAAATTAATAAAGCATATGATCCTGATAGTGCCTTCCCCTCATAGACTTCCAGCTTCCGAGTGGACGCACTGGAACCGCGGGGTCGACCGAGAGGGAAGTGTCATGAAGCTGGGTTGTATTTTCGGACTTCGAACCCATAAAGTTCGAAGCTTCCGACGTGGGGGCTGGCATAATCCGGAGCCCAGGCCATCGGCTTGTAGGCATCCGTAAAAGAGCCCAAAACCACACCCTACGGAGTCCAAGCCATTGGCTGGTAGACTTCCGTAAAAAGAGCCGAAGGTGGCCAAAATCTGCGGAGTCCAAGCCATTGGTTGGTAGACTTCCGTAAAAAGAGCCAAAAGTAGCCAAAATCTGCGGAGTCCAAGCCATTGGCTGGTAGACTTCCGTAAAAAGAGCCGAAGGTGGCCAAATCCTGCGAAATCCAAGCCATTGGCTGGTAGACTTCTGCAAAAAGAGCCGAAGGTGGCCAAAATATACGGAGTCCAAGCCATTGGCTGGTAGACATCCGTAAAAAGAGTCCAAAGAGACCATTGCAAACTCCGAACCATTGGTTCGTCAGAGATCGCAAAAATAAGCCGAAGGTGGCTAAGCAAAACAGCATTTGAGCCATGAGCTTCGAATGTCTGTTAACATAGTCCAAAGTGACAAAAAAAATTTTTAGACACTAAAGTGTCCTGAAAGTTATCTCAATTGATTTCTTTCATAAAACAAAGTTACTAAGTTACCATTCTTCTGACTACAAATAGTCGAAGAAATTTCATAAGATTTTAAAAGATCTTTAAATGATAGAGGGGCTCCGAACCCCCAAAAAATTGTACTCCGAAGTTTTTTCTTTGTGCATAACCATCTTTGAACACATTTCGAAGTTGCTTATACCCAAAGAGGGGCTAGTAAATATGGAGACAATTTTAAATCGGCATTCATTATTGAAATAAATGTGTTTACAGATTACACTATGAAAAATTGGTATCTATACCAAGAAGGAATCGGAGACCTCTTCGGTCCCGAGAGCTAGGGGTGGAACGACTAGTTCCAGCATCGGAAGTTCTAAGAACTTTACGTTTAACTCTCTTCCTCCCCTCGAAGCTCTAAAATCCTTCTGCTCTTGTTGAAGTTCGGCCCAAGTTCGAAGCCGTTCGGGGCTTCTTTCCCAGCTTCTAAGATTTTCAGATCTTTTATTTCGAGCTTCACCTTCGTCTTCAGACCAATTAGTGTCTTCAGAAGACGAGGTGTTTGCGTCAACCTCTTTCTTTTCCTCTTTAATATAAGACAATACATCTTTGATTACTTCGGGCGCAATTACGCCGGAGTCATCTCGAGGAATTAGAAATCGAGGACGCTTGTAAGTCTTTAGAAGTTCGAAGGTATGCCATAATGAACGAAGTTCGTCGTTAAGTTCTAACACTTTGATATCTTCCATAAGAGGCAAAGCCTAAAAATATAACAAACAAGATTTTCATTGATAAAATGTTTACAAGCATAAAGCTTTACATAATCAAAAATCCTAAATGATTCCTAAACCTGCGGGTTCGGAGGAGGCTGACTGCTCGAAGCCTGGTTCCGAACTTGCTTCTGGCGTTGGCTTTCATCGATCCAAGCCTTGATCGCGGAACGACCATCGGCTCTCCATGAGGTTTGAAAGGCTCGCCAGGCGGCAGTCACGCCTTCGGAAGGATTCAAAAGCCGCTCGTCGTCGAAGGTAATGGAGCCCTCTGCGCTCGGCCCAAATCCTCGTAGTAACGAAGTAGTCCGAGGGCAGACACTTGTCCGGAGAGTTCTCCATAACGAATGCCTGCCGTCTTCATTTGCTTCGCTGCTCCTTGGATCCTTTTTAACCGGCGCAGCAGAGTCACGTTGTCATCCGAAGGAAGTGATCCAGTAGTACCAAAGTACTCCAGAACACCTAGCATCTGTTCGATGACCTCCGTAGCCACCTTCTCCGACTTAAGCTTTTCTTCAATTAGTGCATCCTTGCTCGAATTTGTTTCTGCCAAAACTCCAGAAATCCTAGCATTCTCCGTAGTTAAAATATTCTTCTGGTTTAGGTCTTTAGGAGTTGGCTAGCTTCCTCTTGGAGCCTTACAAGTTCGGACCCAGCACTAGCATGCTCCAACCGCACCTTTTCAATTTCAGCCCGAAGCACGATTCTTTCTGCTTCGAGCTCCTTATTAGCAGCCTCCAAGCCCTGTCTGACCCTACGCTCCGTTGAAATCACATTATCCATTTGAAGTACTCTAGCTTCGGAGAAAGATAAGTTGCGTTTAAGAGCTTCATTTTCTTCCCGAAGCTGAGCAATTTCATTCTCGCTTGATAAAGTTGCAGCACGAGCCAAGACCGCTTGCTGAGAAAAGAAAAAACTAAAGTAAAAAATTATTCATGTATAATTTGCTACTGGTTCGAAGATGTACTCCGAACCCAATATAATTCGCTAAAAGATATTGGACCGAAGGTGCTCCGTACCTGGTATGCTGCTCGTTCAGGGCAACGATAAGCTCTGAACTCTTCGCCTTGCTTAATTTTGCTACCAGCTCTGTCTCCCCGACTTCGCGACTCACTCGACCTAAAGGTTTGAGCAAAGTCCGAAGCCCAGTTTGCTCCAAAAAAGGAGTTAAAAGAGGGAGCATTGCCGAAGCTTCTTGGTCGTCCTTTCTTGGCGAAGGTCCGGAGCGTTCTCCTGAGGTCCTTGGAACTTGGGAAGATGGCCCCCCCTCAGTTGATTCACTTTCATCTGTTGACTCAGACAAAGTTGATCCTTGAGTAGGGAGAGGCTCTATGTGTCTTTTTCCTCGTCCAGGCCCCTGTTGAGTGACCTCCGGGTGCGGCTCCGAAGTTGTCGAAGGCCTTTGAGTTGTGTCTTCGTGATGTACTTCTTCCGAAGGAGGCTCTGCAAAAACAAAGGTATTATACATTGTATAATTTTGCAAAAAATAATAAAAGAATTATGCGAAGTTTACCTTCGATATTCTAGGGGCATTCGAGCACCGGACTGCTCGGAGGATCAAAGGTGAGGTCTTCGTCTGAATCTACAGTTAAAATTTCTGCTGCCAGAGTATCTCCGTGAGCAGTCCTCCCTTCATCCACAACTGAAGTTGTAGGAACTTCAACTTCATCTTCGCCCATAGGGGCTTCGATTTGCTCTTCTTGAGCATCCGGAGCTCTCACTTCTTCAATATTAACTTGAGGCTCCGGCATACCTGCAGTATCCTCAATGTGAATATCTTTTTGAGCTGCATCTTCATCAATCAACCTCACTAATAGTATACCTTCATCTTCTTTAGAACCGGAGATTGAGGTTCTTGAGCTCGAAGGCGCAGGATCCGAAGGTGCGGGATTTTTTGGCTTCCGAGCCACCTTCTTCACCGGAGTCTTTGCGGAGCTCGAAGCTCCGGCTTCAGTTATCCTCTTCTTGGGTCCCTTCTCCGAAGGCACCCAGTCCGTCAGAGGGGGCGGAGTCATCTCCAACATTCCCCATACTCTGTTAAACCTCTCCCAACTCCCGATCAATTTAACTCTCCATTCTTTTTCGGTCGGAGTTGGGGCACCCAAAATCTTCTCCGAAGCCCTTACAATTTGCTCTGAAGTAATAAGGGCTGAAGAAGCTAAAAAATAAATAATTTAAGTCAGTTTTTCTTCGAAGTAAATGTGTATAATACATGTTGGTTTCGAAGTTACCTGCAGGGCTCGAAGTCAAGTTAATCTTGCGGAGACCGCCCTCCGAATCATCCTCGAAGATGATAGGCCAGTTGGCCATCAGCGGAGAAATTTGCAGGCCGAGGAATTCTTCGGCTAAGTCCCGCATGCTTAACCTTCGGCTAATCTTTTGAAGCAGGTTAAGACGGGCTTCGAGCTGACCTTCGTTGGGCTGCACTAAAGCTTCCTTCCGGAATTGAATTTCTTTGAGGGGCCCGGCCAGAGGACTGCTTGCCCCAACTTCGGCATAGAACCATCTTAGAACCCAATCAGTATACCATCTGGCATTGATGGCCTTGGCAGGAAATTGGAGGGCATATTCATCCCGAAGCCTAAAGTTGATACTGCCAAAGGATACAACTACTTTTTCACCTTCGGGGCGTACGAAGGTCTTTGGTTGGCATGTAGCTCTATGTAATGCAGCGAAGATCTTTGCCCTTCCTTCGCACCCTTCGGCCCTCAGCGCCCATTCGAAGATAGCCAGTCTAGCTACCGCATTCGGAGATAATTGAGGGAGGGTTACATGGAACAGATCCAATACCTCCGCCAGGAAGTCCACTGCAGGGAGGCCCAAGCCAGCTTCGAAGAAGGCTTCGAATACAACCAATTCTCCGGGCCTTGGCGATGGAATCAGTTCTTTGCCTGGCTTCCGAATCATAACTCCATTACCAATTTTCCCTCCCACTGCGATTGCCAGTGACTCTCTCTTGCAGGTAGAAGGTCCCAACTGGAAAGATTGATCCAAATATTTCGTTGATGGCGGGCACAGACCTTGGTCATCGGCAATTTGGGAATTTCTCCCCCCTGCCGCCATGGATGTCACCGCCAGCATCGGAGGTGCAGCCGCCAACGTTGCCGCCTGCTGCCGGGCCAAGGCCGATGGAGGTGCAGATCCCTTAGTCTTCACCATTGCAGTTGCCGGATTGCTTTGAGGAAATCTAGGCTAGGGCTCAAGAACTCAAAGGGCTCGAAAAGTTTTTGATTGCGAGAAAGCGGTGAAAAGGTAACTGGGTAACATCTAGGCCTTCTATTTATAGCCCAGACTTCACTTTTTTACCGTTAATCCATGTCGTTTCGCATTCTTGCCGTTACTTTTCCCCGAAATTAACTCTTACTACAGTTTCCGTTAGAAACAGAAACTTAACGGCTATTTTCTTTAAGTCTAAAAGACTTTCGAACTTCTTGAGTCGGTTCTAAGATAGTTCGAAAAGCAATTACCTTAAGACTGATTCGGAGTTTATATCTTCATGCATTTCGGAGATGAACTAAAAACCAATAACCCCTATGTTTGGTTATCTTTTCCTTCCGTATACTGCTCTCCTAACGTTACAGGTCAAACGGAGAAGCGTATTCGAGGGGCTACTGTTGGGGGAAAATATCTCATCCTCGAGGTTATTGCCGAAGCAACATGAAGGCAGACAGCGGATTCGAAGGTTCTCAGATGATCATCTTCGAAGATACTCGGAACCCAGTTCGAAGTACGAAGTAGGCATTGGTTCGAAGTACATCTTCGAACTAAGGCTTTTCAAGATCTTTTATGCCAGCTAAGATGGAAGACTTATCTTCTTTCTCATTAGATTAGTCTTTTACCATTTTAGCCCTATTAAGGGAACCGAATAGTTTCCACTATGTCGGTTGTAATAGAGGGGTAAATAGGTCTTTTCCTTAATGTTTGGGCCTATAAATACCCCCCATTTCATCCTGTAATAGGGACCGAATACAAGTTATTCAATACACACATTCGAACTATTCTAAGTTATTATCTTTTCGGAGGCTTAGAACAGTTCTCTTCGCAAACACTTCGTTTGTTAGTTTCTTTTCTACAAAAACCTGTTAGCGTAATCTTTTACGCTAACAGGTGTCATCCGTTGCATCGTCACCTGCCTCTTCCTTCACCAAGTGGCATCTTCGTCTTGGTCATCTATGTGGGTCTCGGTTATCTACATTAATAAATAAAGGTTGTTTAGGTCCTACATCTATTGAGTCTAGTTTTCATTGTAAGAGTTGCAAGCTTGGCAAACAAATACAACTTTCATATCCCTCTAGTACTTCCTATTCTGCTCTAGTACTTCCTATTCTGCTAGACCTTTTGATCTTGTTCATTCAGATGTATGGGGTCCTGCCCCCTTTGTTACAAAGGGTGGTCATAAGTTTTATGTTATTTTTATTGATGATCATTCTTGATATACTTGGATTTATTTTATGAAACACTGTTCCCAATTGCGTTCCATTTACCATCTTTTGCTCGCATGGTTCATACTCAGTTCTCTACCTCCATCAAAAAATTTCACTGACTCTGGTGGTGAGTATTTATCTGATACTTTTCGCTAGTTCTTGACCGCTAAAGGCACCCTTGCTCAGCTCTTATGTCCTGGTGCCCATGCTCAGAATGGTGTTGCTGAACGCAAACATTGCCATCTCGTAGAGACTGCTCGCACCCTTCTGATTGCTTCTTTTGTTCCTTCGTATTTCTGGGGCGAAGCTGCTTCTACTGTTGTTTATCTCATTAACCGACAACCTTCATCCAAACTGTCTGGCAAGAGCCCCAATGAAGTCCTTTTGGTACTCCTAGGTATGATCATATCTGGGTGTTTGGGTGTACGTGCTATGTTCTACTTGCACCTCGTGAGCGAACTAAGTTGATAGCCTAATCCGTTGAGTGTGTTTTTCTAGGATATAGTCTTGAGCATAAGGGTTATCGTTGTTATGATCCTTCTTCTCGTCGCATATGTATCTCCCGTGATGTGACTTTTGATGAGAACCGCCCCTTCTTTTATAACCAGTCTACCCAGTCATCCTATTCTCCCACAAAGTCCACATCGTTTATGTGTCTCCCTCCACCCAACGACCCTTCCCCACCCACCACAGTTGCACCTCCACATTCTAAACCACCCATTATACATGTTTACACTCGTCGTCCCACTAATCCCATAGAGTCTCCATCGAATTCTAACTCGACCAGTTCTAATGTGCTTGTTTCTGATTATTCTAACATACTTGATGAGTCACATGCTATTTCTGATGACTCTCCTAATGTGTTTGTTTCTGATGATTCTAACATACTTGATGAGTCACATGCTATTTCTGATGAGTCACAGGTTGGTTCGAGATACAATCTACGAGATCGTGCTACTATTGAGCCTCCTGACAGGTTCGGTTTCCCATGTGTAAGTGCCATCGTTGATGAGCCATCCACTTATCAAGAAGCTTCTAGTAGTCCGGAATGGCAACTTGCTATGTCTAAAGAGCTTGCTGCCCTAGATCGTACAAGCACTTGGGATATTGTTCCATTACCCTCACATGCAGTACCAATTACATGCAAATGGGTGTTCAGAATTAAGACCAAGTCAGATTGCACTATTGAGAGATATAAACTCGTCTTGTTGCTAGAGGTTTTCAGCAGACTCAGGGTGTGGATTATGATGAAACCTTTGCTCCTGTTGCCCACATGACTACTGTTCGTACTCTGATTGCCATAGCTGCTACTTGTTCTTGGACTATATCTCAGATGGACGTCAAGAATGCTTTTCTTCATGGTGATTTGCATGAGGAAGTCTATATGCAACCACCCACGGGCGTTGATGTACCCTCTAGACATGTTTGTCGTCTTCGTCGTGCTTTATATGGTCTTAAACAAGCTCCACGTGCTTGGTTTGAGCACTTTGTCACTGTGATAAGAGTTGTTGGTTTTTCTCCCAGTGATCATGATCCTGCCTTGTTTGTTCATCTCTCTTCACAAGGACGCACTTTGCTTCTTTTGTATGTGGATGATATGTTGATAACGGGTGATGATAGGGAACATATTTCTCAGGTGAAAAAGCAACTTAGTGAGCAATTTCTGATGTCTGACCTAGGCCCTCTCAGCTATTTCTTAGGGATTGAGGTTTTACATTCTACCAAGGGTTATTATCTTTCTCAGTTCAAATACATTCGAGATCTTATTTCTCGTTTTGGAATTACTGATAATCGGAGAACTGTAACACCTATAGATCTTCATTTACAGCTTCGTCCTACTGATGGCACACCTCTTGAGGATCCCTCTCGATATAGGCACATTGTGGGCAGTTTTGTTTATCTCATTGTTACCAGACCTGACATTGCTCACGTTGTCCATATTTTAAGTCAGTTTGTGAGTGCCCCTACTTCGGTTCATTTTGGGCATTTACTTCATGTGTTGAGATATTTACAAGGGACATCATCCATAGTTATTAAGGCGGTAAGGCGAGGTGAGGCGGTGGACTACCGCCTTACTGCTTAAGCGGTAAGGCGTAAGGCGAGGCGACGCCTTATACCCATATAAAAATAGTATTTATGACTAAATATTAATAGACAACTAGTAAATTTTAAATAGTAATAGCAATATAGCATCATAAAAATAATGATATAATAACAAATTGCAATGTTATCACTTTATATAATTCACAAAACTAAAAACTATATATATATATAGTTAAAATTACAATAATAAATATAAAAGTATGTATAATAATATATTTAAAGCTCAATTCAGCTTATTCATATAATTTTAGTCAAACACAGCCCAGTTACAAACCAGGCCAAGGCCCATTTACAAACCCTAAACTATCTCCCTCACTCTAAGCACAGTTCCCACTCCTCCACTCACTCCAGCCGCCACCCTCTCCTCCCCTCACTCCCCCTCTTCCTCTCTTCTACCTCTGCGTCGAACCTTGCCGGGTAAGAAGCCTACCAGAGGGGTAAGAAAGGACCAGGGGTAAGAAGCCTACCAGAGGGGACGTGCACTCGCCGATGGTATGAGCTCTGTGCCGCGCCGGCCGAGTCTGCGCCAGCCTACCAAACGGGGACGCACACTCGCCGGGTCTGCGCCGCACCTCGCCAGATCTGCGCCGTGCCTCGCTGGATCTACGCTCCACCACGTCTCCACACCGCGCCGCCGCTTGGTCTCTCTCGACCAGTTCTGGGCAGGGGCATAAAAACCTAGGGGTAAATATCTGTCTCTGACGCGTGGGCCACTGGGTTTGCAACTCTGGGAGTAAGGCGTCGGGACGCCTTGCCCCTCCGCACCACTCTAGCGCTTCAGCGACGCTTTAGCGACGCCTTAATAAGCATGACATCATCTAAGTGTTTGTTTTATACTCGTGATAGTCCGCTTCAGCTTCATGCTTACTCGGACTCCACTTGAGCGAGTGATCCGATAGATCATCGCTCTATCACTGGTTATTGCATTCTTTTTGGTTCTTCTCCTCTTACATGGAAGTCCAAGAAGCAGGCAGCGGTGTCTCGCTCTAGTACAGAGGCAGAACTTCTAGCACTTGCTACTACCACATCTGAGATTATATGGCTTCGATGGTTGTTGGGAGATTTTGGTATTTCTTGTGTTGATCCTACACCTCTTCTCTGTGATAATACTGGAGCCATACAGATTGCTAAGAATCCTGAGAAGCATGATCTTACAAAGCACATTGGTGTTGATGCATCATTTACTCGGTCTCATTGTCATCAGAAGACTATTGCCCTTCAGTATGTGCCATCCGAATTACAAATTGCAGGTTGCAGATTTCTTCACTAAAGCACAGACTCGAGAGCAACATCGGCTTCATTTGCTCAAACTCAATGTTTCCGATCCACCTTGAGTTTGAGGGGGGGTGTTAAGGCCCATATATATATATATAAGGCCCATATATCATCTTGTGATGAAAAGGCTGATTGCTATTCCAAAGGGCCCAAAGGGCAAATATGTACAAGAGAAGGGCCCAAAGGGCAATAGTACAAGAGAAGGAAAGCTTTACAAATAAGCCCTTATACTATATAGTATATCTCTAACACACACACACCCTCAAGCTCAAGGTGGATCAACGACATTGAGCTTGGAAAGAAGAAAACAATGCTGAGCTCGAGTATGGGCATTGGTAAGCAAGTCGGCAAGCTGAATCTCCGAGGGCACATACTAAAGAGCAACTATCTTGTTCTGGACAGCCGACCTAACATAGAAGCAATCAATTCCAACATGTTTGGTGAGCTCATGCTTCACCGGGTCCTGAGCAATACTGATAGCACCGGTACTGTCACAGTGCACAGGCGTAGGGGAGGAGAGAGCAACACCAAACTCAGCCAAGAGCCACTATAGCCAAGTCACCTCAGCAGTCATACAAGCCAAAGCACGCAGCTCAGCCTCAGCACTAGAGCGAGAAACAGCAGTCTGCTTCTTGGTCTTCCAGGCAATCAAGGAGGAACCGAGGAAGACACAATAAGTAGAGAGGGACTTGAAGTTTGAAGGATCAGAACCCCAAGTAGCATCAGAGTAAGCATGGAGCTGAAGGGAGCTGGAACTAGAGAAAAACAAATGTCGATCGATAGTGCCACGAAGGTATCGAAGGACGCGAAGGAGATGACTGTAGTGGACACTAGTGGGAGTGGACATGAACTGACTCAGGATGTGAACGACATAAGAAATGTCAGGACGAGTGATGCCAAGATAGACAAGACTACCGACGAGGTGACGATAGCGAGTGGGATCCTCAAGAGGAACACCGTCGGTGGCACGAAGACGAGTGTGAAGCTCCATAGGAGTGTCCACAAAGCAGTGATCAGTAAGACCCGCACGATCAAGAAGATCATGAATGTACTTCCTCTGGGAGAGGTAGTAGCCGTCAGGTGTGGATGTGACCTCAATCCCATGAAAATAGCGAAGAGGACCCAAGTCGGACATGTGAAACTGCTCACTGAGACGAGCCTTAACAAAGGCAATATACTCAGAATCATCCCCCGTGATGAGCATATCATCCACATAGAGAAGAATAAGGGTACGACCATGGGGGAAGTGTGAACGAAAAGAGCAGGATCATGCTGACAAGCAACAAAACCAGTAGCAGTGACAACCGAGGTGAAACACTCAAACCAAGCACGAGGGGCTTGCTTAAGGCCATAGAGATAACGGCGGAGACGACAGACATGGCCATCGGGAACAGGATAGCCAGGAGGTGGATGCATATAGACCTCCTCATGCAGCTCGCCGTGAAGAAATGCATTCTTCACATCAAGCTGAGAGATAGTCCACCGGCGAACAGAGGCCACTGCAATAAGAGTATGAATGGTGGTCCTATGCGCAACAGGAGCAAAGGTCTCCTCATAGTCACGACCATACTCCTGCTGAAAACCACGAGCAATAAGACGCGCTTTATAGCGCTCAAGAGAGCCATCAGAGCGAGTCTTAATCTTGTAGACCCACTTGCACAAGATCGGAACAACAGAAGGAGGACGAAGAACAAAATCCCAAGTGCGGGTACGCTCAAGAGCAGCAATCTTCTCAGCCATAGCAAACTGCCACTCAGGATGAGCAATACCATCTCGATATGTGGAAGGCTTAGAAAGAGAGAGTGCAGAGTATGAAAACTCATGAGGCACAGGGGAAGAAGAGGTGAAAGGTGGTGAAGGAAGCGGACGACGAGTATAGTGATAGAGAATGCGAGGACGTGGATGTAGTGGTGGAGGAGGTGGTGAAGTGGATGGTGGTGGTGAAGAACAAGGAGGAGAGGATGATGACTAGGAGTTAGACGAAGGCCAAACTAAGTCAAGAAAATCAACCGACTCATGAGAGGAGGGAGCATCGGAGAAAAAAGGACGAGACTCATCAAAGGTAACATCACGGGAAACCCGAATGCGACGAGCAACCGGATCCCAACAACGATATCCCTTACGCTCGGAGTCATACCCAAGGAAGACACACCGGACCGACTGTGTCGATAGCTTTGTCCTCTCACGAGGCTGGAGAAGAACAAAGGCAAAACAACCGAAGGAACGAAGGTGGCTATACTGAGGCGGTCGACCAAAGAGACGCTCAAGTGGAGTGACACCATGAAGAGTGATAGAGGACTGAATGTTTACAAGGTAAACAGCAGTAGATATAGCTTCAGCCCAAAACTGAGGAGGAATGGAGGAGACAAGTAATAGTGCCCGAGTAGTCTCAAGAAGGTGACGATGCTTATGCTCGGCCACACTATTTTGAGCATGGGCACCAGTGCACAAATATTAAGGAAGAGTGCCCTGCTCAGAAAGAAACTGACGAAGAGAATGAGATAGATACTCGCCAGCAGAGTCAGCACGAAAAACACGAATGGAAGAGTCAAATTGAGTGTGAACCATCGTAGCAAAGGCCTAATAAGCAATAAGCACCTGAGCACGAGACTCCAAGAAATATATCCATGTGAAACAAGAAAAATCATCAATAAAGATCACATAATATCGATGTCCCCCTTTCAAAACGAAGGGAGCAGGGCCCCATACATCAGAGTGAATGAGATCAAAAGGTCTAGTGGACACTGTCTGACTAGCAGAATACGGAAGTTGTATCTACTTGCCAAGTCTACAACCCATACAAGAGAGGGAGGTATCACCAGAAACCTTCCCAAGAACTCCACTAGTAACAAGAGATGACAAACGGACCCACACATGTGACCTAGACGATGATGCCACTGAGCAAAGCTAATGGAGGTGGAGATGACAAAAGGAATAGCATCAATAGTAGGAGTCGAATAGCACAAAGTAGAAATGGGAGGAAGATGCAGACAGTCAAGCTCCCAAAGGCGAGGAGGATCACGGAGCCAGTGGCCAAAACCAACTAGGGTCCCAGTGTGACGATCCTGAACAGAACAAGAATCAGAATCAAGAATGATACGGCAACCATGATCAGTAATCTGGCCAACAGAAATAAGCTGCAAGTGAAGCTGAGGTACGTGAGCAACAGACGACACATGAAAATGGGAAGTGCTAAGAATGCCATGACGAGCAATAGGAAGAGGAGTACCATCAGCTGTCTTAACAGACACAGGAAAAGGAAGCGAACACAAGGAACTAAGATGAGTAGAGTCATGTGTCATGTGAAAAGAGGCACTGGAATCAAGAATCCAAGGTGACTAAGTACTTGGTTGTGGTAGCTAAGGAGACTGAGCGGCGGCAGAAGATACCATAGATGGATCTGAAGAGGCAACACGATGCTCCAAACGATCCATCCGTCTGGTGAGCTCAAGGACCCAATCCGGAGGCGACTGAGAAGAACCCCGAGAACCACCTGAGGTACTCGAGCCGCCCCTCCGGTGAGAGGGCCGCTTTCGACACTGCTCAATCTCGTGAGTCTTAGACTTGCAGTAACGATAGAAAAGAGCGGAAGTTGTGCCACCCTAAGTAACATGTCCTGGAGTTGAAGTAGGTGTAGAAGGTACAGGAACGGGAGGACAAAGAGCAGTCATGGTGAGAAACCCTTGCTCCTTCTCTTTTTTTCTTTTTTTTGCAATCTGTCTCAAACACAAATAGGGGAGGAGCTCTCTGGGCCTCTCTTCCCGTCGCGAGCAGAGGGCGAGGAGAGCGGCCGGAGGACCTGCAGGCGCAGGCACAAAGGACGTGCGGCGGCGTCAGGGGCGGGCCCGAGCGGGAGGACAGGGGCTCGGGCGTGGCAGCGTGAGACGACAGAGCTCACGCGCGGCGGAGCTCAGGAGCGGGCCCGAGCGGGAAGGAAAAGGCGTGCGGCGGCGCGAGCTTACGCGCAAGCAGGCGCGCGGCGGCGGGAGCAGGCGCCCGATGGTACGAGCAGGCGCGCGGCGGCGCTGGCGCAGGCACGGCGAGGGCTCGCCGGCGGCTGGATCAGGAGGAGGGGAGGGGCTAGAAACCTTAGCTCTGATACTATGTGATGAAAAGGTTGATTGCTATTCCAAAGGGCCTAAAGGGCAAATATGCAGTGTTCTAAAAGGCGCTAAGCGCTAGTCGGGTGGGGACCAGGCGCCTAGCACCTAGGGGCGCCTAGGCGGCGCCTAGAGTTGCCTTCTTTTGTTCTGTTTCAGATGCTCCCCTCCTCTCATTCTCCTTGGGCTGGCTCCCCTTCCCTCTCCTCCACCTCCAGACCCCTCCCCTCACCTCCTCTTCCAGCTCAGGAGCTCCTCTCCTCCTCGCCGGATTTTGCTGTGCGAGCACAGCTCACCGCCGGATCTGGCAGCGCGCGCGCCGCTCGTCGCCGGATCTGGCCGCACGCGCGCCGCTAGTCGCCAGATCTGGCCGCGCGAGCGCCGCTCGTCGCCGGATCTGGCCGCTTGCGTGCGCGCCGCCAGATCTGGCCGCGTGCGTGCCGCCGGTCGTCGGATCTGGCCGTGCGAGCGCCGCTCGTCACCAGATCTGGCCGCGTGCGCGCCGCCGGTCACCGGATCTGGCCGCGACGCCATCGCGCCACGCCGCCCAGGCGCCACCTAGAGCCGCGGTCAACCGCCTAGCGCCGCGGTTGACCGCCTAGGCGCCTGGGCCGCCCAGCTCGCCGCCTGGAGGCTCCACGCGGCGCTGGGGCGACGCCCAGCGCCTAATCCCGCCTAGGCGCCCGCCTAATCCCGATTTTAGAACACTGCAAATATGTACAAGAGAAGGGCCCAAAAGGCAATAGTACAAGAGAAGGAAAACTTTACAAATAAGCCCTTATACTATATAGTATATCTCTAACACATCTAAGTCATCTAGGCCCATCTCATGGCTATATATATACATCCACCTTAATGGTGTGATATCTTCTCTCTAATCGAGGTTAGTAACATTAGCTATGTATCTCAGGTGTCTCACGGGGGATCGTCCACGACATTGGCTGCAGTGGCTTCGATGGGCAGAGTACTGCTATAACACATCGTTTCACTCTTCTCTACGGACGACTCCTTTCAAGGTTATTTATGGCAGAGAGCTGGCTACTATTATTCCTTACAATTCAGCAGCCCACCTTCCAGCAGTCCACAAGCAGCTCAAAGACCGCGACGAGTTCCTTCTCCAAGTGCGGGAACGCTTGGAACAGGCCCAAGGTTACTACAAGTATCACTATGACCACAAACACCGCAAGCTGCAGTTCAGCGAGGGCGATTGGGTATGGCTTCGCCTTCTTCACGGGTCGATTGCATCACTACAGACTCAAGGGCGCAGGAAGTTAGTACCTAAATTTTTTGGTCCATTCAAAATTGTAGAAAAAGTAGGTGATGTGGCATATAAGTTGGAGCTTCCTGCAGACACTAAGTTGCATAATGTTTTCCATGTGGGTCTGTTGAAGCCTTTCAATGGTGACCCGCCCAAAGTACCAGGGACCCTGCCTCCTATTCAGCATGGTAGGGTCTGCCTAGAACCAATGCAGGTGTCAAAGTCCGGAGTAGCAAGAGGTGTTCAGGAAATATTGGTGCATTGGAAGAACATGCCTGCAGCTAAAGCAACATGGGTACCCCTGGAGGAATTTACTTCAACATATCCTAATCTTAATTATTAAGGACTCATCCTGATTCTTGTGCACCCTGGGCCTGGCCCTCCTTGGGTTTGGGTCTGCGCCGGCTATACCGTAGCCCCCACATGACATATCTCCCCTCCTGCTGAAGCAGCTCGTCCTCGAGCTGAAATTCTGGGTATAAATGCCAAAATTCATCCAAAGGAACCCACGATGATTCTGAAGAAGACAATCCTTTCCATTGAACCAAAAGTTCAGGAACTCCTCGTGCTATTTGAGACCGAATAATATATTCCGGCGAAGGCAGAGCATGACCATGAACCAGCAAGGGCAGGGCCAGTGGCATGTTTGGAGGATCTCCGTGAAATGGCTTCAGTAGACTAACATGAAACACATCATGCAGTTTTGCTTTGGGAGGAAGACGTAGCCGATATGCCACCTGCCCAATACGTTCTGCCACTTGATAAGGTTCGTAGAAACATTTTCTAAATTATTATTGAAACAAAATCATTATCACAATTCCATATTTCCAGAAAAGCACCAGAACCATACCCCAAAAAATATGTACCTGCATTTTTTTTGAGAAACAGAACTTTGATATCCTGCTAATCTAAATAACGGTACATCTACCGGTGACGATTTAAGAAGCCAAAATAAAAGGTCACTTCAACAGTACAACTGACAACCGAATTCCTGGTTTCTTCTTAGAAGTAGTCCAAAAAAGGTGATGGAAATGTAAGTTTTACCTAATATATCCAAGCATTACCTAAGGTGCCCACTCCCCAGCACAGAAAAAATCGACACAAAACCACCCTTAATCCACCAAAGAAAATGGTAGGGCTGAATCATAGCGGTATGTTGTGTCCACTCACCTGTGACGCTATGAACTAAGAGCTGCTCATTAGTCATTATCAAAGAAAAACTCTCAAATGCTTATGCGACTGCACTCAATTCAGCAATCCACAAGCTATCGCACAAGTTTCAAAACCAAAAATTCATCACGGCTTAAAACCCTAGGGGAAAAGGGTTAGACCACCATCTACCAACAATGCCGCATGTCTGCATGGAAGCTCCACAGTTAAAAGCGAGTTTCCCTGCATCAACAAAGCGTGAATGCAATTGCATACCATAAAAATCCCAATCATATCGAGGAAGCTATCATCTAAGTCCCGAAACCGCCATGGTTTGACTAACCCAGAATGGTCCAGAGCTACTAACCGAACGAGCGCCGATGTAACTAACAGCTCAAAATCACTTGAGTGCCAGGAACACCTCGCCCAATGCCTCCCCAGTCCCTAATCACTCGAATCGCGGGGATCGGCGCACTCCGCACCTCTCCTCTCGCACGGCAGCCACAGAATCCGCCCACGGCGACAACGAACCAAACTCACCCCCAGCAGAAAACTCGAGAAATTCCACGAGCAAATTCGAGGGAGACTGGTCACCTCAGGGAGCGCAGCGCCTTCGGAGCGGGAGCCGACGGAACCCCGCGCGCCTCGGGAGTCCAGCGGCGGGAGGCAACGGCGACCGGAGCAGTTGGTGGTGGCGGTGGCGGATCGATCGAAAGGGGAAAATGGAGCAGCGGTATTTATAAGGGGAAATTGCATATATACCGGAGAGATTTATTATTTTAGCACTTAAAAAATAACTTTGATTTTTGATATTTGTACTTATTTTCATTGATTCAGACGGTTCTACAATGTCAACTTCAAAAAGTACTATTATAACAAAGTGCACATCTTTGAAGTATCAAAATAGTAAATCTTACATAGTTGGAAGGCTTTTGCAGATTTACCCCATTATTAAATGTACTTGCTATTTTGCCCCATAGTTGATGTGTATCATTGCTATTTTGTCCCATTTCCTTTCCTGCTATTTTAATTCCCTTTTTCATTTTCAACTCTAAAAATGGCCAAATTACCCTTGATGTTGCTTGTACCGACGAGGGCAGAATCGGCGGCGCGCGGGGGGCGTGGCTAGGGCGGTGGGCGTCGGTGGTGACCCGAAGGAAGCGGTGGTGGCGGTGCGAGATCGATGGCCGGTGCGCAAGGCCGCGACCGGGGCCGGGGCGGCGATGGGCCACGGCTAGGGACGGTGGTGCGTGAGGCTGCGTCCAGGGCGGCGGTGGCCCGCAGAGAAGCGGTGGGAGCGGCGGCGGGGCGCGAGGCCGCGGCCCGGGCGACGGCGGGCTACGGCCGGGGGCGTGTGTGGCGACGGGCCACAGTCGGGGGCGGTAGTGGCGCGTTGCCCGGGCCGACGTGTTGCCTGAGCATAGAGAAGCTTGGAACAGGGGCAAAAGAGACATTTTACAGGCTGAAAAACTAGAAAAATAATTAAAATAGGTTATAATTTCAGAGTGGGACAAATCTGCAAGTACTTTCCTCAAGTATGGGGCAATTTTACAAGATGAATGAAGTATGGGGCAAATTAACAAACCCTCTTGAACTTTGGGGTCTGCAATTCACTACAACAATCCGGCAAACTTTCGTCGGCCAAAGCCGACGGAAGTTAGCCCTTTCCCGACGGAAGAAGCTAATTTCCGTCGGCAAAAAGCTAACTTTCGTCGGCATTTGGCTGACGGAAGCGGGTAGACGGAAGTTAGCTAACTTCCGTCGGCCAAGCTTCCGTCGGCCAAGCGTGGCCGACGGAAGTTATCGGAGCATTTTGCCACGTCAGCGAAAAAATAGAAAAAAAATAAAAAAGGAAAAAAATACTTAACTTCTGTCAGCCCACCTTTGGCCGACGGAAGTTATTTTTTTATTTTTTTCCTATTTTCCCCAGCGTGCAGTATAGGAATTTTTACTGTTTGCTTTTTTTCTTTTCATAAGATATTTTTGACAAAATTTTGCGCACAGATAAAACATCAATGATTGTCGGAAAATAAGTCATAATATTTCGAAGAAACATCATATACTAATCCACAAATAAAAGCCATCATACAATTTACTCCATTTCTAGTTAAAGTTCAAACACAACTACATGAATTAATTTTCCATACTATATCTAGAATGCTTTTTGTTTCTAGCCATAGCCTTCTTTGCTACCAGTCCCAGTGCCTCATCAGTGAAGTGCAACTTAACCTGTAGAATGAAGATGAGACATGATTGAGCATTAGATGTGACCAAACAGAAGGAAATATGTCTCCATGATAAGTTTCTGTGGACTCACTTTGTTCAGGATAAACATTTTCTTGTATTGTCTAGAAAGGGAATTCTTTGGTTCTGTAAGAATCAAATCACTTCAGTTAGCTTCGGCAGGTAAGAATGAATTATTGTAAAAACTTCTATTGAAGAGATAAAACAATTTCCCATCAACGCAATCAATAAATAGCTTCACAAAAGAAGATTATGCAGATAGAGCATCATAACAAAAAAATAACTTCAAGTTACAGATACTGAGGCACATATCAAATTAAGGATTTCTATATTCATTATTCAAAGAACTTGACAATTAACAATCATGATTGCATTTCTTTGGAAAGGGGTGAAAAATTATGATGCAATAAATGATTCGACAATTCCGACATAAAAGAAGCGGAACACAATATTATCAACTCGTAGATCTTAATTATTAGTATTTAAAAGTAGTTTGGGAGTGAATGAGTGATTACCGTTTTCCCAGCCTTGTCAACACCTAGAATAAGAACATGAAACTCCGTCTTGTTAAAGATGTACTTCCATAAACCATATGCCAAGGAGAACATTGTTATGGCCTGCTTTGCTGACCAATAAACTGTTGTCTTTACTTAGTGTCTACGCTCTGCAACGCGTCCTGAAAAACAATCATGTATTAAATATACAATCCCTTCAAGCAATCTGCAGGAAAACCCAATGGTCCCACAACAACACACACCATAGAATTGCACCTCCTCTCATGGATGCTTCACCCAAAGAAAACCCCAAAGGATAACATGGGGATGAGTACAGATACAAAGTTTATTAGATTTTATCCTCAAGACAAACACCGTTAATTGGTTCTCCCATGGGAGAGTGAATTCGAGCCAACGGCATCACAAACTCGCTGCTATGTGGCTCACAAGAACTAATATGGCGCAAAGTTTTGAGCTACGCATCTCCACCAAACCCAACATATTAACCGGCTTTGCCCTGATAGCGTCTCATACACATACATACATGAGGAAAATGGTAAGAATGACTAATCCCAAACGCACATCGAAGAGGGGAAATCCCCAGCGACATAAATGCTACTGGATGCGGGAAACCCGGTGGCAGGATCGGGGAGCGCGGGGCACGCGGATCTGGGTAGCTCACCGGAGAGCCTGCCGGGAGACGAGCTCGCTGATCCGTCGCCGTCGCCGTCGCCGCCGAGCGGTTAGAGGCAAGCAGCGGCCAGGCAGGTGGTCGACGCCGGTGACCGGGCAGTTGGAGGCGGTGTCTAGGCGGCGCGGAAGCAGATGCCGAGCGGGCGGCCATCCCAGAGTTGGCGGCACCGGTGGCCGGGCGGTCAGAGTCGGCGACGCGGTGGCCGGGGGGTTGGAGGCGGCATCTGTGCGGCGCGGAAGCGGAGGCGGCGTCTGGGCGGCGCAGAAGCGGAGGCCGAGCGGGCGGCTAAAGTTGGCGGCGCCGGGGGCCGGATGGGTGGCGGTCGGCCGGGCAGTCGGAGGCGGCTTCCAAGCAATGCGGAGGCGGAGGCTGGCACGGCGGTGCGGTGGCGGCGGTGGGGAGGTGCGTGGAGGCGGCGGTGGTGGTGAGGGGAAGGGTTTTGGCCAGATACGCGTGCGGTCCCCTATTTAGGGCAAAAACTTATTTTCGTCGGCCAGAAACAGGCCGAAGGAAGTTATGAAAAAAATACACTTCAGTTCCGTCGGCCCACATCTGACCGACGGAAGTTATGGCCGGATGAGAGCTAGCAAAAGGGCGTGAGAGGGCGAAAAATTTAACTTCCGTCGGCCTAAGTGTGGGCCGACGGAAGTTATGGTTAACTTCCGTCGGCCCGATCTAGCCGACGGAAGTATGTCTTCTTTCGTCGGCTTTTCGAAAAGCCGTCGAAAATTAATTTAGCCGACGAAAATATCCTGTTTTCTTGTAGTGATTGCTCCTATTTATAAATACGACAAGCTTTTCGTAACGGAAGGGGAATGTATAGAGACAGGAAGCACACTGTAAAAATGGTCTTTTATTTTTTTTATAAAACCCCGATCAATTACCATAGTTTCTAACCAATTGGCTAACAAATACTCTCTTCATCCGGACCATTTTAGGTTAGAGTTCAAAGTTTGAATATAACTCATAAGGGATAATTTTTATTTTCAAAATACTCATATTATTTTAAATTTGAATACTCATCACTCCAAATTATTTTAGGCTCATGCATACCTATCTCGTGGAGGATAATATGTTCTTTTTACCCATCTTCTTAGTACATGTGACCAAATCTAAACCATATGTAATGCGTTATTGATAACCCGTCCAAAAATGATTTTGTTAATGATGCTATCGTCTATCACTCTACCACCCATATTGTTTTACTCTACTGTATAGTTATATATAGTTACAGAGTGTACTCAAATACGTAACTTATTTTCATATTTTTTTGATAGTATAAGAAAAATATTCAATTAGCTATATTTCTGTTTAAACGGTGTGTGTGTATATATATATTCTTAATAGGGATAAACCTGTACATGTGTGCTCTATCGCCTGATTCTGCCATGGTTTTTTAAGGACTTTTGCATGCTTCACATTTTCCTTTTGAGGTTCTTGTTTCACTTCTGCAAACAGATCTATGATGGTCCTTGCCTTCTCGGGATTGTTCCAAAAATCTTTAGCCATATGCTTACCCGTTTATCTTGCCTTTATATCTTCACATAACACACATCCTAACTCACTATATCTTTATCTTTATTTTGTCACATCATTATCTATCAGTTTACTTCACTATTTTGTCAATAGTTTTTGTTCTCGTATACACCATCTATTAATGTTATGTATTGTAAGGCATTTAACTTTTTATAAGTTAAATGTATCTATTTTAACCAATTTTATAGAAAAATACATTAATAATTATAATTGTTAACGCCAAGATTGTTAACAAGATTTAGTAGAGCTTAGGCCCACTAAGAATGCCGCACGGTCAACAGAAATCAAAGGAGTTCGGTCAAAGGTGGTCAAAGAAGTCCGTCCATATTGTTACCATATGACCAGATATGGAGTCGATAAAGGAGAAAGAAGATAAAGATGATCTAGAATTACTTACAATGTGGATTACTTGTACGACAAGTCTCTGGAGTATAAATATGTATCTAATTAGCTAGGTTTAGAGAACACACAATCAACCACAACAAACTAATACTTTTGGTGTGATCGTCGGGTTTATCTTGATATATTTTGCTAGGTCTAAGGCTACATCGTTTGATCTCTTAGATTGGTGTGAATTAGATATCATAGTTTGAGGCTTTATCGGTTAAGTTTGACATCTCGATCTATTATATCATGTTCATGTTGTGTACCATTCATCTAAATAAAGTATGTTCGATGCGTTGAAGTGTTATTGATTTATCATGATTGATAGCTGTAACATCTCAAAATTAAAAATAAAATAAAAATGAGGGAAATAAAATTTTCTGGAATAAACAGGATTTATTTAATTAGAGAAAAGGTTAAAAGAACCAATTAAAGTAAAACAGGGAGAAATATTTCAAATTTGAACCTGAAAAATTTATGGTGGAATCTAGAGACCAAGAAATATTTTTGAGAATTTTTACAAAAATTTTCTAACAGTGCTCCAAGTCCTAAAAGAATATATGAATTTCTGGAATTATTTTAAATTGAAAATACATTTTAAATTCTTGTTGGGCCGCAACCCCCAAAGCTCCCTAGGCCCGGCCCAGTCCGTATCTGAGCCACTGACCGGTGGGACCGCCCTATCGTTGCGCCCTGCCCTCTCTCCGCGCGAGCGCGCCCTCCGGCCCCACCCGTCAGCTTATAGCCCCGCGCCCTCAGCCGCTGTCAAGCGTGGCCCGCTTGTCGGCGCCCCGCCCCCTTGCGCTTGGTCTATGACAGGTGGGACCCACCTGTCATATCCTTCTTCTTCGTTGAAAGGGGATCTCCCCCTTCGATACCGATGCCCCCTTACCAAATTCGCCGCTGACCACCCTTGTCCGCCAAATTGCGCCCGGGATCGAGTTTCCCTCTCGCCGGCGATCACTTTCCCGTAATTCCCCATGCGTTATCACCAAGTTTGGCAAGAGCCCGAAGGTTTGGAAAGTGCACCGGAATGGAGGAAATGGAAACCTCTGGTTCCCTTCCTAATATATGTCGGCAACGTCCCCTATTTAACCCTCGACCGCTACCGCAGCCTAGGCCGACCGAAATCGCCCTAGCCTTTGCGAATCAGAACGCCGCCGATCGTTTTTCGGATTTCCCTGTGTTTCCACTCCGGCGGGCCCTCGCCGGCGACTCGAGCCGCCGTCGCCCTCGCCGTCGCCCTCTCCATCGTGCACCCTACCTCGGCATCGCCTCCGTTAGGCCGGACCACCGCCGGAACTCATCACCGTTGTCGGACCCGAAGGCCTCTTCCGCTTTCCCTCACCGTCGGTCGCCGCCTATACCTCACCTCCGCCAACTCCGTTACGGTCGTGACCCTCTCCCCCTCCTCTTTCTATTTTTGTCGAGAACTAGGGCCTAGCCCCTCGCCGGCGTCATCGCCACCGCGCCCAAGCGCCACTGTCGCCGGAGAAGAAGGGGTACTTTACCCCTTCGCGCACGGTCAAGATTAAATCCCGGAACCAAGCGCCCAGATACGGTTGACCGGTATCGCGTGATCTCGGCCGTTGATCATAACTTAAACCCACACCTCACTTTGGGTCGTTAGATCTTGATCATATGGTCCTGAGCCCTCCGGCTCACGCGCACAGTCAGCGGTTCACGGTGAACCCAGTTCACCGTGGACTAGAGACTGTTTTTCCATTTAAAGAAAATTCAGAAATTTGTTTAAACTTTAAAAATCCATAACTTGCTCAATTTAACTCCAAATTTGACCATTTCAATTCTGGAAATTTTTTCTTTTTATTCTCTACACGTTTATGCAATAAAACAATATGTTTATTTGGCACAAAATATTCTTATTAAATAATAAAGCAAAACCCCTTTTAGGATTAAATTCCTATTCCATTAAATAATTCAGAAAAACCCTTAAAAATTTATATATGAATTTTAGAGGACATAATAACTTATTTTCACTATTTTAATACAATAAACATAGTAGGGTTATTTTGTACATTTTAATTCACTTTTAATTGGGAAAATAGAGACCCTTTAGGATAAATACCTATTTCAATATGTAAAATTCATAAACCCCATAAAAATTAATCCTAAATATTTAGGTGATAACTTCATAGAATTTAAGACCCCTTTCCTCTTATTTAATCCAACAAAAACATGTATGGTGTATTGGTGGTTTTGGATTGTTTATTGAATGTTGTGTTTATTTCTTTCCGTATCGGAAGACTACGACGCCGTCGACGATCCAGAGTCCTACCCCGAGGTTCCACCTTCACCATTTGCGGATCAAGGTAAGTCATAACCCCCATTTTGATCATCATTGAGCCCATGTTTTAATAAATTATCTCTATAACTCATAGGATAATATTGCATTAGTCCAATCTCAAGCCTTACACTATATTTATTAGATCCCCGTCCTTGTGTGTAAACCCAAGCCATGCTTATTGATCCTACACTCCTTGTCACTCTACCATATTATATTAGCTAGTGTCCAATGTACCGACACAACTGTTATAGGATAAAAGAACGAGTCGTAGATAGATGGATTCTACTATATGATTTCCCTGTTATTCTCGTCTCTGGATTCTGTTGGAGTTGGCTATGTTATAAGTATGGTGGGTTCCGGGTGCAAGCTCGGGAATTGGTTGGTCGCACCCGGGCATTATAAGGACCGGTCTACGGGATCCGTTGCAAAGCACTTCCGTACTAACCACAAGTCTAGTGGGTAAGTCCTAACTAGAGGTATGGATCGTACCAACTTGGAACACCATAGTGGAGGAGGCAAGGGACAACCTGCAGGTGACTTGTACTGACGTGGCTCAAGGGGGGGTATGGTGTGTGATGGGGGATTGGTCCCGATCTTCCGCTAGGTAAAGGATAACTTGGGTTGGTGGAGAATCTCGACGTTGGCGATCCAAGGCTCCGGTCTGGCGGATCAAAACCTTGCAATCGTTACACCATTGTCTCCGTTGGTTATCAACCACGCAGGACGCGATTGACCTCGCCACGAAGGCTAATTCCTGCAAGCGAACCCAAGAACACAAGCAAGAACAGGAAGGATACAAGTCGAATGCCAAATCACAGACAAACGATGATAAGGTGAGGTTTCACAAACGCCAATGCAGCAGCCAATCGGTCCGGTGCAAGAGGCGGGATCTAAACACACAAGTGTAGATGCAAACAAAGCAAAACCTAACCCTAAAGGCAGCTAGAGTGAATATATAGGGCGTGGGCAGCCTGTGGAAGGCGAACAGACTCAGACTATGGGCTAGAAGGCGAACAGACTTGGACTATGGGCCAACACGGCCCAATTCTGTCACGCAGGACTGTTTTAAACACACAGGTCGACTCGAGACTCCAAATGAGACGAAACCAATGGCAAAAGATCCGTCTTCTCCTTAGCTTTCCAAAAAGTCCAAGAACGCGCCAATCGGACTTCGTATGAGGAAGTTATGCCCATTTTGGTGCATGGTGGTCGATGTAGTCCGAACCAGCGAATTCTTGACTTCAAGTCATCCGTGCGACTCCGTCTTCAACTCCAACTCTTCTGTTCCATCTCCCATGTTCCTGAGCAACAAAATATCACTAGTATTCAGTAGCATCCCGTCCATACAAATATTAACATAGTTGCTAAGGAAAGAATTAACCTCATGGTTCAAATGACGGGCACGGGCGCGTGTGATTGGTCCTTGTAGTTGAATTGTAGGTGGAGGCTCCATGTGTGTATCATGTGAAGTGATGTCCTCATCATCCTCCCCTTCTTGATTTGGAGTCGTCCTCGACTCAAGCTCATCGTCATCTCCCAAGTAGGGTATTAAATCATCAGCACGGGGCATCAATTTATACTTTCTCAAATAAGGAAAATGATCCTTGCGCAAGTGCAACCAAACAAGATCTCCTGGTTTGAAAAACATCTTCTTTCTTCCTTTATTTGCCTTTTGAGCAAAATAGCGTGCCTTCTTTTCTATAACTTCCTTGGTCTTCAGATGCATAGCTTTCACAAACTCTGCACGCTTAGTTGCCTCCATGTTTGCTCTCTCTTGAAAAGGAAGTGGCAGCAAATCAAGTGGTGTGATTGGCTTAAAACCATACACCACTTCAGACGGGCACAATTGTGTTGTTGAGTGAACAACTCTATTGTATGCAAATTCAACATGTGGAAGGCAGTCCTCCCATTCTTTCAAGTTCTTCTTAATCATTGTTCGCAGCAACATGGAGAGTGTACGATTTACCACCTCTGTTTGACCTTCAGTTTGCGGGTGACAAGTTGTTGAAAATAGCAATTTTGTGCCAAGCTTGGCCCACATTTTCTTCCAAAAATAACTCATAAACTTCACATCACGATCTGAAACAATGGTTCTAGGCATCCCGTGCAATCTCACAATTTCCCTGAAAAATAAATCAGCAATATGTGAAGCATCATTGGTCTTGTGACAGGGAATAAAGTGTGCCATTTTAGAAAACCTATCCACTCTTACAAATATGGAGTCTCTCCCCCTCTTTGTCCTAGGCAATCCCACAATAAAGTCCATGCTAATATCTTCCCAAGGTGCACTAGAAACAGGAAGTGGAGTATACAAACCATATGGGTTAAGTTTGGACTTAGCTTTATGGTATGTGGCACAACGCTGCACAAATAGTTCAACATCTCTCCGCATCTTGAGTCAATAAAAATTATTGGACAACAGGGCCAAGGTCTTTTCTCTCCCAAAATGTTCCATTAATCCACCGCCATGTGATTTCTGCAACAACAGCAAACGTACAGACGAATCTGGAACACATAGCTTGTTAGCATGGAACAAGAACCCGTCATAAACATGAAATTTTTTTCGGCCTTTCCCATCATTACATTTAGTGTATGGTTCAGCAAATTCTTTATCTACAACATACAAATCTTTCAAACTTTCCAAATTTGGAACGTTAATATCAAGTTGAGATAAAAGAACAATCCTACGAGACAATGCGTCAGCAACCACATTTTCTTTGTCATTTTTGTATTTCACAATGTATGGGAAAGATTCAATAAATTCAACCCATTTAGCATGTCTATGGTTCAGTTTAGCTTGCCCTCTCAAATATTTTAGTGCTTCATGATCAGAATGTATAATAAACTCCTTAGGCAAAAGGTAATGTTGCCAAGTTTCAAGCACACGCACTAAGGCATATAATTCCTTATCATAGGTAGAATAATTCAACTGTGGACCATGCAATTTCTCACTAAAATAGGTCATGGGTTTATCTCCTTGTAGCAGCACATCTCCTATTCCAAAACCACTAGCATCACATTCTAACTCAAAAGGCTTACTGAAGTCGGGTAGCTGAAGTAGAGGTGCATGTGTAAGACGATCCTTGAGTGTGGCAAAAGCTTGTTCTTGTGCTGGTTCTCACGTAAAAGTAACGCCCTTCTTGGTCAACTCATGTAAAGGACCGGCTATGGTGCCGAAATCTTTCACAAAACGCCGGTAGAAACCTGCAAGACCAAGAAAACTACGTACTGCAAGGTTAGTTTTAGTTGCATGCATGACATGTCCTTTCAGATTAATAACTTGTGATGAGGAAGGAGAAACAACTTTATCTTTTTGTTGCCTCGAAAGCGTTTTAGCTACTTGCTGATTTTCAGAAAGTTGTTTGCTCTTTTGTGCGTCCCTAGCACGTTTTTCTTGTTCAAATTTCACAATTTCAGCAGGAGTCATA
Organism: Zizania palustris; assembly: GCA_019279435.1. Taxonomy (NCBI): domain Eukaryota; kingdom Viridiplantae; phylum Streptophyta; class Magnoliopsida; order Poales; family Poaceae; genus Zizania; species Zizania palustris. Next base: position 55,863,700 of record JAAALK010000284.1, on the reverse strand, counting down.
GGAAGCAATGTAACTTTCTTTCCTTTATACATAAATGTGTACTTATTGCTCCTACCATGGTGTGTAGCATCAGTATCATATACCCAAGGTCTACCAAGTAATAGAGAACATGCTTGCATTGGTACTACATCAAATTCAGCAACTCCGAAGTATGTACCAATGGAAAATTCGATGTGAGCAGTTTGTGTTACCATGACCTTGCCGCTATTGTTGAACCATTGCACGTGGTAAGGGTGTGGATGTGCACGTGTGGGAAGTTGAAGCTTAGTTACCATGTCGAGTCTAACCAAATTGTTGCAACTACCGCTGTCGATGATGACACGCACACGACGGTTATTGACGAGGAAGAAGGTCTGAAATAGATTGTTCCGTTGTGCCTGGTCGTTCTGGTCCATGTGAGTGCTCAAGTCACGTTGTACAATAAGTGCTGCCATGTTAGTGAAAAGACAAAACAACAAAGAATAATCCTTATGTAAACAGCTAGGTGGGGTGGTGGGTGTGTGGTGGAAGCAATCCGTCAAGCGCCTTACCCACGCTTGCAAGTGTTCTTACCACGCCGCAGCTCGGTCACCGGCCTACAGGTGATGAACCAAGTGGAGGGTGGTGTGCAATTGCAAGAAATGAACCTGTCCTGACCAAGAGAAAGGTGTAGCTTGGAAGGCAATGTGAGTAGCAAGGATTAGCAATAGTAATAACAGTTAAACCAAGTTCAATAAGTGTTCCCTAATACTCGTCAAAGTTGCTGGCCTTAGTGCTCCCAATGTGAAAGTTCAAGCAATAGAGGGAAACTATGTGCCCAAAAATCAAATGGAAGCAATAACAGGCCAAAATCGGCTCTCTACAGATCGGACAAGGGATCGGACAAGTAGAAACTGTTACTGCCGCTGATAATCTGTTACTGCCACTGATCGGACAAGAGTTCGGACAAAAGATCGGACAAGCAGAATCTGTTACTGCCGCTGATAATCTGTTACTACCGCTGATCGGACAAACAATAGACAGGACCGTTTCTTCTTTTTTTTTTGTATTTTTTTTATCCTTTTTTTTCACTCTATTTTTTTTGAACAAGGATGACCAGAGATGCAACCACAAAAATTGGCACCTACAACTGAGGTGGGATGTGGCTCACAAAAATTCAACCAGTTCGCTGACCGGCGAGCAAAAACTTTGACCAATTTTTTTCTTTATCTTCCTGATTTTTTTTGGCGATTTTGGTGAGGGCTAGGGTACCCACCCAAATTGGGTCAGAAACACGCTAAAAAATATCAGATTTTTCTGCCAAACGAGCGAAAAGTTATGCCTGTTTTACCGAAGGGGGGTCACAAAGACTCGATGTGGAAAACAAAATAGGGTTGTGGGGGGGTGTTTCGGGTGGGGAATTTTTTGAGACACAAGAACAACTACTACTCAAACGACACAAAGGGATTACTAAACCAGCAACAAGACTCGACCAAGAACACGAACTCAACAAAGTTAAAACTGAAATTAAAATCGCAAGGCACAAAGGGGTTCTCGGTGGGAAATTTTTTTGGTGCGGTTTTCTGGACTCTAGTTAAAAACAAAAGCAGATCGAGATTACCTAACGGGAAATCTGTGCTCTGATACCAACTGATGGGGGATTGGTCCCGATCTTCCGCTAGGTAAAGGATAACTTGGGTTGGTGGAGAATCTCGACGTTGGCGATCCAAGGCTCCGGTCCGGCGGATCAAAACCTTGCAATCGTTATACCACTGTCTCCGTTGGTTATCAACCACGCAGGGCGTGATTGACCTCGCCATGAAGGCTAATTCCTACAAGCGAACCCAAGAACACAAGAAAGAACAGGAAGGATACAAGTCGAATGTCAAATCACAGACAAACGATGATAAGGTGAGGTTTGACAAACGCCAATGCAGCAGCCAATCAGTCCGATGCAAGAGGCGGGATCTAAACACACAAGTGTAGATGCAAACAAAGCAAAACCTAACCCTAAAGGCGGCTGGAGTGAATATATAGGGCGTGGGCAGCCTGTGGAAGATGAACAGACTCAGACTATGGGCTAGAAGGCGAACAGACTTGGACTATGGGCCAACACGGCCCAATTCTGTCACGCAGGACTGTTTTAAACACACAGGTCGACTCGAGACTCCAAATGAGACGAAACCAACGGCAAAAGATCCGTCTTCTCCTTAGCTTTCCAAAAAGTCCAAGAACGCATCAATCGGACTTCGTATGAGGAAGTTATGCCCATTTTGGTGCATGGTGGTTGATGTAGTCCGAACTAGCGAATTCTTGACTTCATGTCATCCGTGCGACTCCGTCTTCAACTCCAACTCTTCTGTTCCATCTCCCATGTTCCTGAGCAACAAAATATCACTAGTATTCAGTAGCATCCCGTCCAGACAAATATTAACATAGTTGCTAAGGAAAGAATTAACCTCATGGTTCAAACGACGGGCACGGGCGCGTGTGATTGGTCCTTGTAGTTGAATTGTAGGTAGAGCTCCATGTGTGTATCATGTGAAGTGATGTCCTTATCAGTGTGGCCCGAAGTGACTGGGAAACCATATGAAACCTATAAGAGGGTGTTATCGAATTGGTGCGTTCCATGTTGAAGGTTTCGGCACGAGCTTCTCGTGACAGGAGTCATTTAACACACTGCGGTGTGCAGGAAATGAGTGCCTTGTGGGTACAGTAGTACACCTCTGATCAGAGTAATAAATATTTTCGAAAAGCCGAGCCCACGGTCAAGGGCGGGTTGTGTGACCTCTTGCAGTTAGTTTACTATTATGTGAATGTATGTGTTATTCATGGCATGTAAGGACTGTTGAGCGAGGGTGAGCTGACTATACCCCTCGAGTTAGAAGATGATGCATGAACTCATGTTTACTTTTCTGCAAAAATAACTTGATTACATTAATTGCTTTACAAATATGCTTTTCCGAAAAAGTAAGCCAATACCTTCCTTGTTACTACCTTGCATTATAATGCATTCGGTGGCTTGCTGAGTACGATTGTACTCACCCCCGTTGACTTACACCACCAGGGCAGTCTACTACGAGGAGGGTGACGGTCTGGAGTAGCGACCCAGTCAAGGCACGAGACTGGAAGAAGGCGTTCATCTAGGCAATTTGTTTTACTAGTTTCTCTCTGATTTAACTCTTTTGTAATAATATGATCTAAGAACCATGATTGATTGGCGTATTGTACGCAGTCGTGTGATGAACGTCTTGTATTTATTGATTTTCTATGGAATTTCAATAAAGGTCTAGATTTATTAAATCTGGACGTTACAAGATGGTATCAGAGTCGACTTGACTGTAGGAAGCCAAACAGACCTGACCTTAGGACTTATATTAACCATATTTTCTTACAAAACTACTTACACTCTCATCTTCTGAAGTTTTACTCTGATCAGAGATGTACTACTGTACCCACAAGGCACGCACTCATCCCAAACGAGATGACCCATACCACGGGAACTCGTGACAAAACCTCATCATGAAATGCTCCAAGCGATAACCACCCGCTCTAGGTTTCACCGGCGTGCCGGGCTGCATCCCGGCTAACGCCGCACCCCCTTTTGCGCCACGTCGGTACAAGCCACTCACAGGTGCTGCTTGACCCATCTCCAAATGGTGGCCTTGGTTTGGAACACTCCATACCTTAGTTAGGACTTACCCACTAGACTTGTGGTTAGTACGAAAGTGTATTGCAACGGATCCCACAGACCGGTCCTTATAGTGCCCCGGGTGCTACCGACCAATGCCCTAGCTTGCACCCGGAACCCACCATGCATCCACTCACAACCACAACTCATCACCGACAAAATTCCAAGGATAAGAAGTAACGGGGATCATATAGTAGAACCATTTTGCTACGACTCATTTTTATCCTATAGCGATCGTGTCAATACATTGGACACTAGCTAACAATACTAATCATGTGGTGACAAGGAGGTTAGGCGAGATAGCATGGCTTGGGTTGCACATCAAGGTCAGGGGATCCTAAATAAATATAATGTAAGGGTTTTCATTGGACTAATGCATGTATAGTCTATGTGTTTTAGCGATAGTTTAATAAAACATGGGTTCAATATGCTCAAAAGATTGGTTTGACGACTTGCCTTGTTCAGCGAAAGGCGAGGGAGGGACTTCCGAGAAGTATTCCGGTTCCTCAGCGGCATCGTAGTCTTTCCAATATAAATAAAGTAGAATAAAATAAATACAACATCCGATTAAACAATATAAAATCACACAACAAGAACATAGGTTTTGATTGGTCCAAATTAAAGGAAACCAAGTTGTTTATTTCATGAAACTTATTTTATAAATGATTTTAAAATTAACTAAAAGGGATTATTGTCCTTTTTATAAGGGGTTTTGAATTGTGAAAAATCTCATTTTAAGTTTTCTATTTAATTTGAAATAAATGGTTCAGAGAAAACTTAGTGGTTTCACTATATTAATAGGAAATGAATAAATATGAACTTTACTGAAATTTAAATAATTGAATTTACATTTTTACCCTAAGGGCATTTGAATACCTATTTAAATAATCATGAAAAGTCCAAAATAAACATACTGTTTTTATTGAATGAACATGAAGAGAATAATATTACAAATTTTCTGAAATTGGAATGGTAATTTTTGAAGTTAAAATGCGCCAGATATGAATTTTACAAGTTTAAAATAGTTTCTGGAATTTATTTTAAATTTAAATCACCTCGGGTCCACGGTGAGCCAGGCCCACGGTGAACCCGTGCACTGTGCACGTGCGCCGGATCGATCTGGACCGTTGGATCCAGATCCAACACGCCAGGGCGAGGCGGGGGAGTTAAAGTGACATGGACGGCTGAGATTAAAACATCGAACTGGTACGCATCGTGCGGCCCAGATGCGATGCAGGGTTTTAAATCTAGCGAACGACTTAGATTAGAACGAACCCCTTCGCTGCGATCCGACGAACCAGATTAAATCGAACGTGTGATATAACCTGAGTCGTCCGATCGCGATCGCACGGTCGGGATCAGATCCGACACGGCACGGGTACTTGACCCGTACCGGTCATCTTCTCCGCCGACGGCGAGCGGGCTAGAGGCCACGGCGAGCGACGACGGTCGTACCTAAGGCCTAAAACGGAAAGAGGACACTACGGGGATCATGAGGGTACCCTTGCGGTGACGAACGGTCGACGGAGCGAGGCCGGCAACGAGCGGAGGCGGTGAAGGCGTTCGCGTCCTTGGCGGCGACGGCGATCCGGCGGGGTTCGGCGTAGACGGAGGGGTGGCCGAGGTCGGGATGGCCTTGGCGGTCACGGAGGTGCGGTCGGCGTGGACGAATAGGGGTTCCAGCGACGGCGAGCGGCGGCTGGAGTGTGGACGGTGGTGGTGCGCTAAAAACCGAAGTGAGGGCGTTCTGTTTGTTCTCAGCAACGAGTGAGCGTGGGGGATCAAACGCGGACGACCAGGGGGCTTAAATAGGAGCACCGGCGAGGGATAACGAGCGACGCATACAAGGAAAGCTGAGAGGGGGTTTTCAATGGCGTCGGCGAGGTCTGCCATGCACGCGAGTGCTGATCCTGTGGATTAATGGCGTGGGTTAATGGGGGGAAACTGGCCGGCGCGGCGCGGGGGACCGATTAATGGCGTCAATTTAATGGGGGATGGGCCGGCGAGGCGAATCTGAGGGCGAGGTTGTCGGTCGGCGCGATTTGGGGGCGGTGGCGCGAGGTGGACGACGGGTCCGATAGGTGGGGGCCATTGGCCAGCGAGCGCGAGCGCACGAGCGAGGTGACTGACGGGTGGGGTCGGGCTCGGCCGAGGGAGTGAGCTGGTTGACGCCGACAGGTGGGGTCAGGCTGTCGGGTGCATGTGCGAAGGGAGAGGGAGCCACTGACTGGTGGGGTCCAGCGGTCAGACGGGGCGCGTGGGAAGGAGTGGGCTGGCCCATTACTGTTTTAAAAGGTTTTCTGATTTAAAATAATTGCAGAAATTGGATTAAACTATTTGGGGTACCTCTAAGGTTGATAAAATTTTGTAAAAATTCTCAAAAATATATTTAGGCCTTGGGATCATACACAAAAATTTTCAGCTCCTGGTTTGGCCATTTCATCTAGGTTGTAGTTCAAAATGATGAAGGAGGGCATTAAAGGTATTTCCAAAATAATAAATTCCAGGAAATTGGATTAAATAATATTTTTATTCCTTTGAAAATTTTGGGGTGTTACAAAGTGGCAACCTGCGCTTCGCCGTCGTCGCTGTTGAGTATTTCTCCAAGTGGTTCGAAGCTCAGCCATTGACTTCCATCACCTCTCAAAATTTCCATAAATTCTTTTGGCAGAGCATAGTCTACCGCTTCAGACTGCCCAAGCAGCTCACGCTGGACAATGGCACCCAGTTCGATGCTGGGGCTTTCAAAGCATTCTGCGAAGAATTGGGAGTCCAGCTGTGTTTCGCAGCGGTGTGGCATCCCCAATCAAATGGGGCTGTTGAGCGGGCTAATGGGCATATACTTTCCGGCCTTAACAAACACATCGTGGGCTTAGCTAAGGGATTGTGGCCTGAAGAGCTCCCAAAGATCTTGTGGTCCATTCGGACCACCCCTTCCCGAGCTACCGGATTCACCCCGTTTCGGCTCCTATTTGGTGACGAAGCAATGACCCCAATGGAACTTTGGGCTGGCTCGCTGCGAGTCACAACGCCCGAAAGTGATCAAGAGCGCGCCGTCTCCCTCGATCTTTCGGAGGAGACACGGCTCCGAGTTGTCGCCAACTTCTTGTAGTACCAGAAGCATACAAAGGCGTGGTATGATCCCAAGGTCAAGCGCAACGAGTTCCAGCCAGGGCACCTCGTCCTGCGCGCGGTGGCCGCCCCGACAAAGCTAGGCAACAAATGGGAAGGCCCGTACATTGTGACCGGCTCCGGGCAACCCGGGTCCTACCGACTGGCTACTTTAGAAGGCGAGGACCTGAAGCACACTTGGCACGCCGAGCACTTGAAGCACTATTTTGCATAATTCCGTAAGTGTCTCCCGGTGATGGCCAATGCTGGCTGCTGTTGTATCCAACTTCCAATCCAATAATAATATCAGATGAACGTTTTCGACCAAAGTGGACGCACTTCGGTACCTAAGCGTCGTTTCACCAAGCAAATCGGGTTCCGAGCTCCGGCTCGACGCACCCTCGATTCGGGTTCCGAGCTCCGTCTCGACGCACCCTCGATTCGGGTTCCGAGCTCCGGCTCGACGCACCCTCGATTCGGGTTCCGAGCTCCGGCTCGACGCACCCTCGATTCGGGTTCCGAGCTCCGGTTCGACGCACCCTCGATTCGGGTTCTGAGCTCTGGCTCGACGCACTCTCGATTCGGGTTCCGAGCCCTGGCTCAACATACCCTCGATTTGGGTTCCGAGCTCCGGCTCGACGCACCCTCAATTCGGGTTCCGAGCTCCGGCTCGATGCACCCTCGATTCAGGTTCCGAGCTCCGGCTCGACGCACCCTCGATTCGGGTTCCGAGCTCCGACTCGACGTACCCACAATTCAGGTTCCGAGCCCCGGCTCGACACACCCACGATTCGGGTTCCGAGCCCCGGCTTGACGCACCCTCGATTTGGGTTCCGAGCTCCGGCTCGATGCAGCCCCGACTTGGGTTCCGGTATCCGGTTCGACACAACCCTAGTTCCTCCGCCTTCATTACTGCCGTTCACACCCAGTCGACAAGTCGTCTGCCCGCGAAGAAGGGGGGAAGGAGCAGAGAAGAAAGGCTTCGATTATTTGCATCATCAATACAACATACAACATACAACGTTTGTTGCGAATTAGAAGCAAAGAGAGGTTAAGTGAAGTCTTCGTCTAAGCCAAGAAGGAACCGGAAGCTTCTTCGGTCCGGGCAATCACCCGGGCCAGAGCCTGCCCTCGTCTGATACTCCGGCACTGCGCGTTTAGACTTCTCCCTCTTCTGCCTCTTCTCTTCTTTCCTTTGGGCGCGGAAGGTCTTTTGATCTTCCTGCAATTGAGCCCAACTGCGCAAACCTTTGCCCCCGGACGGTGCTTCGTTAGGACCAACTTCCGCGTCGGACCAATCCACCGATTCAGGCGATGAAGATGGAGCCCGAGGCTCTCTCTCTTCTTCCTTAATTAGGCTCAGAACCTCCTGAAGAAGCTCGGGATCTGCATGTCCGTTGCTACCTCGGGGAAGGACAAAACGCGCGGTCCGATTAGCTCTAAGGGCTTCAAGAATAGCCCATCGGTGCCAAAGGGCTCCGTCAGGTTCGAGGACCTCAATAATTCCCGAGCAGCAATTACCCTTTATTAATACATTGGCAAGTTTCTAATCTATTACAGAAGTTGCAGTACGAAGACCCTAAGAAGACTACACCTTCGGGTCCAGTTAGCGCGCCATGGCTGGAGGCTTCGAAGGGGCCGGAGGTTCACTCGAGCGGAGGGCCTCGTCCAACCAGGCCTTGACCATGTTTGGGCCCTCGGCTTGCCAAGTCACCTAGAGGACTCTCCAGGACTGAGCTACCGCCGGGCTCGGAGATAGAAGGTGGCTGCCCCCAAAGGCGACGAGATGAGAGCTTGAAGCCGAAGGAAGGGGGCTGCCGGACGCCTCTAGGTGCCAGAGGATCCCGAGCGCAGCTACCCGGGCCGATACCTCACCGTACTTCGACACGGTGAGGCCTATCTACTGGACGGCGGCCTGTACGAACTTTAGCCGGTGGCTAAGGGGCTCCCGGGCGACGTCGAAAGCCATACACCCGGTGCCATAGCGCGCCAGCGCCCTCCGGAGGGACACTACGGTGTCGGCCGCCATCTTTTCTCCCTGGGCTAGCGCTTCGGTCACCTCCTCGTTCCGAGCCAGGAGGTCCACCGCAGTCTGCTCGAGCTGGAGCATTCGGGCTTCGTGGGCCTCGGTGCCGGCTGCTGCCTCCCGGAGTTCATCCATCTCCGAGACTTGAGCCTGAAGCGCGAAGACTTCTCCTTCGAGCCGGTCCACCTCCTTGGCTCGGGACCGAAGCCCCTTCACCTCAGCGGCCTGGGCCCGAAAGGCGTTGACCTCTGCCTCGAGCTCGTCCGCTTGAGCAGCCCACGCTCGAAGCCCCTCCAGTTCAGCAACTCGGGCCTTGAGGGTGTCGACTTCCCCTATTTGGGCCTCGAGCGCCTAGACTCTAGCGGCCCGAGGGCGAAGATCTTCGATCTCGGCCACCTGCTCGCGGACCAACCTCTCGGCAGCGTCCGCTCGACCAGAGAGTTCCGAAGTGCTGCTCTCGCCGCGGCGGCGTTTGGAAAGCAGGGACAGCAGCGAGCCCTGCGCCAGTGCGACTACCTGCACACGAAACAACGAGTCAGGGAAGGGGGCTAGGGGCTCGACGAAGGGCGCTCCAAGAAAGTACCTGGCTCGCGGCGCTCTCAATGGCCTGGCCGAGATCGATGCTGTCCACCAGGCTGAGCTCGTCTATCACCCAGGCCTCCCGCAAGCGCAGGTAGGAGTCGTGGACCGGGGCCACCCTCGACGCGAAGTCTTCGCCTTCCTCCAGGAAGGGGCACAGGAGGGGCACGCTAGAGTGCGCACCCCTCGAGCTGGAGGGCGGCCGGGGCTGGATCCCGGTCTCTCGGTTAGCCTCCTCGGAGACTTCTTCAGGGGCCTCTTCCGACTCCGCCCCGTCACCTGGCTCCGGGGCTCCCGCCGCGTTGGCAGGGACTTCGGACCCCGCGTTGGCGCCGTCCTCGGAGGGAATCGGGGCCGGATCCGAGGCCCGGACGGACATACCTGCCCAGGAAAAATAGAGGTGAAGGTTGAAAGGATTCGATGCTTCACGTAAAAGGATGAGCGGATTCACGTACCCTCGTTCGCAGTCTCGACAGAGGCTTCCGAAGGCTAGACGCGCCCCGGAGTACCCGACTGATAGAACAAATTATCTATCGAGTTCACCGGGGAACCTGCCACCGCCGCGGCGAGTTTAGCCTCGACGTCGGCGCTCCCTTCGACAGCTCTGAGGGGGTCAGCCAATCCACCCTGGTCTAGGCTATCGATCTCCCTACTCCCCCGAGAGCTGGCGGAGATCCCCACCGAGGATGGATTGCACGGGGGGTGGACTTGGGAGACGGCTTCACTTCGACAACTGGTGCCTCCTGCCCGGCCTTCGGAGTAGGCGGCGACAGGTTCGGAGGGAAAGGAGTGCCTCTGGCGCCTTCGGTGGCCGGTCGCTCTGGTCGGACCGGGTCTGGGACCGCCGGGGGATCCTTCGGTTCTGTCCCGGCTCCTTCGCTAGAGTACCCCCATTCGGAGTGGGAGGCGGAGGAGTGAGCCGGGGAGAGCCTTTTCGGGCCCTTCACCACTTTCTTCTTCTTCGAGGGGCGCTTGGGGGAGGGGCCAGCATCGAGGTCAGCCACCCTCTTCTTCAAAGCGGCGCGAAGGGCTTCCCCCTCTAGGAGAGGCGGGGGGGGGGGGGGGGAGAGTTCGAGCGCGTCCCACACGTGGTTGTGCCGCCCCCAAGATGCCACGAGCTCCACCCGTCGTTTGTACTCAGCCGGGGTGGGAGCTCCGAGGATCTTCTCCGCCATCCAGGCTACTTCGTCGGGGGTCTTGGCAACGAGCGACCCTGTACTCAAGGGTTAAGTCTGATAACCCCCCAAGCGCAATGAAAGAATGATAAGGTCAAAGAAAAGGCAGATACTAACCGAGCCGACGGGAGAGCTCTGTTGAAGTCAACTCGTCCCGGCTGCTCCGAAGCGATGCCGGCCACTCCTCCTTCAGTGGTGGAATCTCGAGGACCACGAAATCCTCCGTCAGGTCCCGCATGCTCATCCGGCGGGCGACGATTTGGAGAAGCTGGATCAGGGCGGAGACCGAGCCAGCGCTGGCCTCGACGACCGCCTCCCTCCGGAACCAGATGTGGCGTGGAGGTCCAGCGAGCCCGGAGCTGAGCCCCACCCGGGCGTAGAACCATCGGTGCACCCACTTGGAGTACCACCGCTTGTTGATGGCCTTCGCCGGGAAGGAGTCTGCGTACCGCTTCCAGAGCTGGAAATTGATGCCCCCGAAGGTCAACACCTGGCCGTCCTTCTTCTTCGGCTGGAAAAGGGCTTCGTGCATTTGGGCGAAGACCTCCACCCTGCCTTCGCAGCCTTTGGCGCGCATGGCCCACGCAAAGACAGCAAGGCGAGCCATGGCGTTCGGGGAAAGCTGTGGGAGTTCGAGGTGGAAGGCGTCCAGAACCCCAGAGAGGAGTTTCGAGGCCAGGAACCCCAGCCCCGCATCGAAGAATGCCTCGAAGACGACAACCTCCCCTTCTTGCGGTGCTGGGACTGATTCCGGGCCTGGCTTCCTAGCCCTTGATTCGGGGCTAAGACGACCCCTGGTCACTTGCTCGATGGGCGCGTCGGTACTCGCCGATGGCCCTAGCTCTAGGGTTTGCTCCCAGAACCGCTCCGAAGCCGGGCGGAGCTCCCATGAGTCGCGCGCCTCTACCGGACCTAAAGCAGTCGCCGCTGCCACCGCTGCCATTTGGCGCTGCAGGAAGCGAGGGTCCATCGCCGCAGTAGGAGCGCTCCTCTCCGCCATGACAAAGGGAAGCAGGGAAGGGGCTACCGCAAGGAAGGGGCAAGATCTCGAGAACAAGTAGACGGGTCCGGTTAAGACTGTGGCTAAGAGACTAAGCACTTCAGTGTCGCGTCGGTCCGCCTTTCGCCGCTCGATACGCGTGCGCCGACCGCACGACATCTGCATTTAAGATCTCACCGGTTCGCTCTGGCCATGCCTGTCTCCGATGGTCCGCCTCCCCCTGCGTCGCCCGCATGCTTAGCGCATTGATTGTGTTAAGTAATGCGCTAAGTCTGACTCCTCGGGCACTGGAGCTTAGCGGTCAAAGCAGTGTGAGCGCCAAGAGCGGTCGGTCAAAGCCCTTCCCTTCGCGGGGGCATGAAACGACTAGCTCTCTGAAGGCACCCTGAAACCGGTTCTCGGCCTCCGGACGCTAAGGTGTTTCGGCGCACCTATATATCCTCGGAGCGTTCGGACGGGGCCGTCCCACAGCAAGATTCAGAATCTCCACGTAAGTTGGTTTTTTATGAAGTTATCGGGATTATCATGTGCGCTTCCACCCTCTCTCATGCAGGGCCCTCGAAAGGAAAGAAGCGAGGGGCTACTGTTGGGGGAGATAATCCCGGGGATAGTGGGAAGCGTGAAGAACGGTACAGTACGGAGGGAAGGCTACGACCGGAAGACCTGAAGCCCTACGCCGAAGGTACCCAGGCCTCCGAACGAGGAGACCTAGGGGCCTCCGAGGGCTCCGTAGCGTGCTGGAGGGGTCCTCGGGGGGAGCGACTAGCCAGACGCCGGAGGCCAACCTTCGGGCGGACCAGAGGCTACGGGGGGAAGCCGTACGTGGGGAAGACCCAGTCAAGGCCGCACGGGGACAAGATCGTGATCGTCTGCGCCGTGTCGGGTGGCCTTTGCAGTGCCCAACACGGTTGATACGCTGTCAGAATCGCACCTTCTTGTCTGTACTATGTAACACCTACTATTGTCTGTACTGCTGACCAATGTCAGACCGACTAGCGGTTGGGGGTTTGGAGGTACCTGGCCCTCAGGGCGGGTCACCCTATAAATACCCCCCAACTACAGTTGTAATAAACACACGATCCAAGAATACAGTTTGCGCACAGCATTCCATTACTCTCATCCACCAAGAAAACCTGCTGATTCCATTACTCTTCATCAGAACTTGGTTCTTCACTCGAGGTGTTGTCGATGTCACTGATTGCTTCCACGAAAGCTCTAGCCATCCTTTTCGCCACTTTTCCTCTTTTGCCTTTGTAAAACGGTTTTTTATCTCTTTTCTGATATTTGTGTTCATGTTCATTTTTGGCTTTCAGTTTTGGGCAATTGGCTTTAATGTGATTAAGGTCACCGCACTCAAAACACCCTCGAGAGCCTCCTCTCCTCTGATCTCTTCTATCATTGTAGAACCTAGCGAACTTTTTGACTATAAGAGCAAGCTCTTCATCGTCCAATGTGTCCACTTGTTCCTTTGTGATAGAGACCGAAGAAGAAAAGGCAAAACCCCCCAGACAAAGTACAAACACCAGACATGATACCTCTAGATGAGGTGCCACTGCTGGAACCAAAAACTAGTGCCATGGATTGTGGCAAAGAGTTCCCAATCCTAGAATGAGATGCCTTGGCTATCTCGGTGGACTTAAGCTTACTGAAGAGTTCATCGCATGTCAAAGTATCAAAACTCACAAACTCTTCAATGCTTGATATCTTTACTTCCCATAAGCTACGATCTAGAGCATAGAGAAGTTTGATCACTCGGTCATGATCAGAGTAAGCTAGCGTCCCAGTGGAGCGCAAGTTGCTAACAATTCCGTCAAAGCGTGCAAACAAGGCATCTACATATTCGCCCGGGCCTTGCACGAACATTTGGTATTCTTGATTATACGTGCTCTGCCTTCTAGCCTTAATATGAGAAGTGCCCTCATGAAAAGTACTCAAGGTCGTCCAGATTTCTCATGTAGTTCTAAGGTGCTGGACCCTGTCAAACTCATTGCGACTCAGACTGATAAAAAGAATGTTTCTAGCCTTGCTATTACATTCATACTGTGACTTCTCAGTCTCTGAGGTACGAGTGTTAGGAATCACATATTGGTATGCAACAACGTCCCAAATCGCACGTCCTTGGCTAAGCAAATAAGCCTCCATGTGCACCTTCCAATAAGCATAATATCGACCATCAAACATCGGGATCTTCGTGTTCTTATCCATATCATCATAAGGATCACAAACCGGTTAAGGTCAACTAGTGATCTAACCGGCCCTGATACCAATTGTGGGATCAGAATGACGACTAGAGGGGGGGTGAATAGGCGCCTTGACACTTTCTTTCAAATGTGATGGCCTTCTCAAAAACACCCAACGCACCTCCAAACACTCGGTTTCAAGATTTAAACCAATCAGTACAAAATTGAGCTCCACTAGATTTAAAAACACAATTCAACTTAGTTTGAAGATTGTTTAGTCGACAAATATCAAAACACTCACACAAGAGTTCAAATCAAATTTGTAAAGAGAAACAACTTGTTTCAATTCAATCTCAAACGAAATTTTATCACTTCTGAAACATTCTAGACGATGAATAGTAACAGTAAATTTCAATAAGATTCAGCATTCAGGTTTTGATTCAATTTGCATACTGCAACTTCAGGGCAAAATTAATTCCAGCACATGTGATCTAAATTTGATCAGATATGATTAAGTGTTGGGAGAATAAGTTTTCCCTTAAACAGGGGCCAAATGACGTCAGCCTCCATAGGCCTCTGGCCCAGAGCCTGACACTATCGAAGCATATCCCTCCCACCGAAGTTATTTCCAAGCAACAATCAGTCCAAGCTTCCGGGCTCCCTTCGGAGTCCTCTGGAATCAAGCCTCCAGACTCCCTTCGGAGTTAGCTTCCGGGCTCCCTTCGGAGCTAGCAGCCGGGATCCCTTCGGAGTCCTACGGAGTCAAGCCTCCGGGTCCCTTCGGAGCCCTCCGGGGTCAAGCCTTCGGGCTTACTTCGGGGTACCCCAGAGCCAGCCTCCAAAACCCTCTCCGGTCCCTCTCGAAGCTAAGTCTCCGGAAGTCCATTCGGAGTTCAGTTCGGAGCATACTTCGAAGTCCACCTCAAAGTGCCCTTCGATAACTTTGATGCAGTATCCACCTGAAGAGCTCTGGCCACTACCTCGAACCAGGAAAATATCTTAACTCCGCTATAGTGTAGAGCCATACTGGGGGCCCCTCCGCCCCTAGTATGTCGTGTAGCTCCTCAGAAGTGACGTTTATCTGACACGTCTGTAAAGCTATTTGAACAGTAGTCTAGTCTTTTTTTTCCCTTCTTGCCCCTATAAGGCCTATAACCTGTAGAGGGCATTTAGGTCTTGTTGGCGTAAAAGATTACGCTAACAGGTTTCTGTAGAAAAGAAACTAACAAACGAAGTGTTTGTGAAGCAAACTGTTCTAAGCCTCCGAAAGGATAATAGCTTAGAATAGTTCGAAAGTGTGTATTGAATCACTTGTATTCGGTCCCTATTACAGGGTGAAATGGGGGGTATTTATAGGCCTAAACATTAAGGAAAAGACCTATTTACCCCTCTATTACAACCGACATTAAGGAAACTATTTGGTTTCCTTAATAGGGCTAAAATGGTAAAAGACTAATCTAATAGGATAGAAGATAAGTCTTCCATCTTAGCTGGCAGAAAAGATCCTGAAGGGCTTTGGTTCGAAGACATACTTCGAACCAGTGTCTGTCTTCGGGCTTCGAACGAGGTTCTGGGCATTTTCGAAGATGGTCTTCGGACAATCTTCGAACTGGTTGGCTGTCTTCATGCTGCTTTGGCAATAACCCCGAAGATGAGATATTTTCCCCCAACAGTAGCCCCTCGAATACTGCTTCTCCGTTTGACCTGTAACATTTAGGAGAGCAGTATACGCAAGAAAAGTATTCATGCGTAGGGGTTAACAGATTTATATCATCTCCGAACTATGTGGAGATAATTGCTTCGGATTGGCAATCGAAGGAGTTACATTCGAAGTAACTTACAAGTGTCTTTAGAAAGACTGAAGACTTTTTAGACTTAGAAAAAATAGCCGTTAACCTGTTTCTTCTAACAGAAGTTAAACGATCCGTTATTTTCGGAGGAAAATAACGGGCAAGAATGCGAAAGGGCAGAACTCAAACGGTAACAAACGGAACATTTAGGCTATAAATAAAGAGCCCAAAACTTACCCGATTACCTTTTCACCGCTTCCTCTCAGTCAAAAGCTTTGTGAGCCCCTTGAGTTCTTGAGCCCTAACCTTTGAGTTCCTGAGCCCTAGTCTTTGAGTTCTTGAGCAATCGAGCGACCATAATGGTGAAGACCAAAGGATCAGCGCCTCCTTCGGCTTTGGCTCGGCAACAGGCAGCCGCAGCAGCAGCAGCGGCGACATTGGCGGCGGCACCCTCGATGCAGGCGGGAACATCCATGGCGGCAGGAAGGAAAAATCCCCAAATCCCCGATGACCAAGGTCTGTGTCCACCTTCGACTAAATACTTGGATCAATCTTTTGAGTTGGGGCCTTCTACCTGCAAGAGAGAATCTTTGGCAATCACATCAGGGGGAAAGATTAGCAATGGAGTCATGATTCGGAAGCCGGGCAAAGAATCGATTCCATCACCAAGACCCGGAGAGGTTGTAGTGTTCGAAGCTTTTTTCGAAGCAGGCTTGGGCCTCCCTGCTGTGGATTTCTTGGCCGAAGTACTTGACCTATTTCATGTAACCCTCCCTCAACTATCTCCGAATGCAGTAGCTAGATTAGCTATCTTTGAGTGGGCGCTGAGAGCCGAAGGTTGTGAGGGGAGGGCAGAAATCTTCGCTGCACTGCATAGAGCGACTTGTCAGCCGAAGACCTTCGTAGGCTCCGGAGGCGAGAAAGTGGTGGTTGCCTTCGGAAGCATTAATTTTAGGCTTCGAGACGAATATGCCCTGCAATTTCCTGCTAAGGCCATCAATGCTAGATGGTACACTGATTGGGTTCTGAGGTGGTTTTATGCTGAAGTCGGAGCGAGCAGTCCTCTGGCTGGGCCTCTCAAAGAAATCCGATTCCGGAAAGAAGCCTTAGTGCAACCTGACGAAGGCCAGCTCGAAGCTCGCCTCAACTTGCTTCAGAAAATCAGCCGAAGGTTAAGCATGCGGGACTTAGCCGAAGAATTCCTCGGACTGCAAATTCCTCCGCTGATGGCCAACTGGCCTATCGTCTTCGAAGATGACTCCGAAGGCGGCCTTCGCAAAATCAATTATACTTCGAGCCCTGCAGGTAACTTCGAAACCAACATGCATTGTACATATTTACTTCGAAGAAAGACTAACTCGAATTATTTTTTAGCTTCTTCAGCCCCTATTACTTCAGAGCAAATCGTAAGGGCTTCGGAGAAGATTCTGGGTGCTCCAACTCCGTCGGAAAAAGAATGGCGAATCAAATTGGTCGGAAGTTGGGAGCGATTTAATAGAGTATGGGGAATGCTGGAGTTAACTCCACCCCCTCTGATGGATTGGGTGCCTCAGGAGAAAGGCCCCAAGAAAAGAGTAGCTGAAGCCGGAGCTTCAAGTTCAGCGAAAACTCCGGTGAAGAAGGTGGCTCGGAAGCCAAAGAATCTCGCACCTTCGGATCCTGCTCCTTCAAGCTCAAGAACCTCACTTTCTGGTTCTAAAGAGGATGAAGGTACTTTATTAGTGAAATTGATTGATGAAGATGCAGCTCAACGAAGTATTCACATTGAAGATACTGCAGGTATACCGGAGCCCCAAACCAACATCGAAGAAATGAGAGCTCCGGATACCCAGGAGGAACACAACGAAGCCCCTATGGGTGGAGATGAAGCCGAAGTTCCTGCAACTTCGGTTGTGGAGGAAAGGGCTGATCACGGAGATGCTCCGACAGCGGAGAATCTAACTGCGGAGTCAGATGATGACTTCACTTTTGATCCTCCGATCAGTCCAGTACTCGATCTCCCGGAGAATGTCGAAGGTAAATTTTTGCATAATTCTTATCAATTTCTGCAAAATTATACAATGTATAATATTTTTGTTTTTGTAGAGCCTCCTGTTGTCGAAGTATCTCACGAAGATATAATTCAAAGGCCTTCGACAACTTCGGAGCCACGCCCGGAGGTTACTCAACAAGGGCCTGGAAGAGGTAAAAGGCACATAGAGCCTCCTCTTACTCAAGGATCGACTTCATCTGAATCGACAGATGAAAGTGAATCAACCGAGGGGGGGCCATCTTCAGAAATTCCAAGAGCCTCGGAAGAACTCTCCGGACCTTCGCTAAGCAGAGCTGATCAGAAGGCTTTAGAAATGCTTCCTCTCATAACTCCTTTTTTGGAGGAGAAAACCGGACTTGGGACTTTGGTTAAACCTTTGGGTCAAGCCAGTCGCAAAGTCGGGGAAACAGAACTGGTAGCCCTTTTAAGCAGGGCGAAGGGCTCGGAGCTTAACCTTGCTGTAGAAAGAGCAGCTTACCAGGTATAAAGCATCTTCGAAGCAAATAGCAAATTATATATGAATAATTTCTTATTTCAGTTTTTCTTTTTTCTTAGCAAGCAGTCTTAGCCCGCGCTGCGGCTTTATCGAGCGAAAATGAAATTGCTCAACTTCGGGAAGAGAACGAAGCTCTTCAAAGAAATTTTAACTTCTCCGAAGGTCGAGTGGCTCAGATGGATAATGTAATACTAGCAGAGCGAAGGGCTAGGCAAAGCTTGGAGGCTGCGAAGAAAGAGATCGAAGCGGAAAGAATTGTGCTTCGAGCAGAGGTTGAAAGACTGCGGACGGAGGATGCTGCGAAGGGGTCCGAACTTGTAAGGCTACAAGAAGAGGCTGGCCAACTCCGGACTCAAAAGAATGCTTTGACTACGGAGAACGCCAGAATCTCCGGAGTTTTAGCAGAAACGACTTCGGCCAAGGATGCGCTTATTGAGGAAAGGCTTAAGTCTGAGAAGGTGGCTTCGGAGGTCATCGAACAGATGTTAGGTGTCTTGGAGTACTTCGGTACTACTGGATCACTACCTTCGGATGACAATGTGACTCTGCTGCGCCGGTTAAAGAGGATCCAAGGAGCAGCGAATCAAATGAAGACGGCAGGCATGCGTTATGGAGAACTCTCCGGACAAGTGTCTGCCCTTGGATTACTTCGTTACTATGAGGATTTGGGCCGAGTAATTACTCCGAGCGCAGAGGGCTCCATCATCTTCGACGACGCAAGACTTCTGACTCCTTCCGAAGGCGTGGCTGCCGCTTGGCGAGCCTTTCAAACTTCATGGAGAGCCGAAGGTCGATCTGCGATCAAGGCTTGGATTGATGAAGGCCAACGCCAGAAGCAAGTTCGGAGCCAAGCTTCGAGCAGTCAACCTCCTTCGAACCCGCAGGTTTAGGAATATTTTAGGATTTCTAATCATGTAAAGCTTTATGCATGTAAACATTTATCAGTGAAAGTCTTGTTTATCATATTTCTAGGATTTGCCTCTTATGGAAGATATCGAAGTGTTAGAGCTTAACAGCGAACTTCGCTCACTGTGGAACACCTTCGAACTTCTAAAGAGTTATAAACGTCCTCGATTTCTTATTCCTCGAGATGACTCCGGCGTTATTGCGCCCGAAGTAATCAAAGACGTATTGTCTTATATTAAAGAGGAAGATAAAGAGATTGACGCAAACACCTCGTCTTCTGAAGACACTAATTGGTCCGAAGACGAAGGTGAAGCCCAAAATAAAAGATCTGAAGATCTTAGAAGCTGGGAAAGAAGCCCCGAGCGGCTTCGAACTTGGGCCGAGTTTCAACAAGAGCAGAAGGATTTTAGGGCTTCGAAGGGAAGGAAGAGAGTTAAACGTAAAGTTCTTAGAACTTCCGATGTTGGAACTAGTCGTTCCACCCCTAGCTCTCGGGACCGAAGAGGTCTCCGATTCCTTCTTGGTATAGATACCAATTTTTCATAATGTAATCTGTAAATACATTTATTTCAATAATGAATGCCGATTTAAAATTGTCTCCATATTTACTAGCCCCTCTTTGGGTATAAGCAACTTCGAACTGTATTCAAAGATGGTTATGCGCAAAGAAAAAACTTCGGAGTACAATTTTTTGGGGGTTCGGAGCCCCTCTTTCATTTAAAGATCTTTTGAAATCTTATGAAATGTCTTCGACTTTTTGTAGTCAGAAGAATGGTAACTTGGTACCTGTATTTTACGAAAGAAATCAATTGAGATAACTTCCCGGACACTTTAGTGTCTTAAAGAATTTGTCACTTGGACTATGTTAACAGACATTCGAAGCCCATGGCTCAAATGCTTTTTTGTTTTAGCCACCTTCGGCTATTTTTGCAGAAGTCTACCAGCCGGAGCTTGGACTTCGCAGAATTTGGCCACCTTCGGCTCTTTTTTGCAGAAGTCTACCAGCCGGAGCTTGGACTTCGCAGAATTTGGCCACCTTCGGCTCTTTTTTGCAGAAGTCTACCAGCCGGAGCTTGGACTTCGCAGAATTTGGCCACCTTCGGCTCTTTTTTGCAGAAGTCTACCAGCCGGAGCTTGGACTTCGCAGAATTTGGCCACCTTCGGCTCTTTTTACGGATGTCTGCAAGCTGCAGCTTGGACTCCGCAGATTTTGGCCACCTTCGGCTCTTTTTACGGAAGTCTACCAGCCGAAGCTTGGACTCCGTAGAATGTGGTATTGGCTCTTTTATGGATGCCTACACGGTATCAGCTTGGGCTCCGGATGGATTTCAGCCACCACACCGGAGGCTTCGACTTTATGGGTACGAAGTCCGGAAATACAGCCCAGCTTAATGACACTTCCCTCTCAGTCGACCCCACGGTTCCAGCGCGTCCGCTCGGGAAGCTGGGAGTGTATGAGGGGAAGGCCCCTATCAGGGTGTATGCTTTATTAATTTAGAGGTGATTACAAGCGAATTACAAGGAGCCCTTATGCGAAGTATCGCTTTAGATGCTCCGCATGCCAAGTATGTGCTAACTCTTCACCTTCTAAATTAGCTAATTTAAATGAACCAGGGCGTCCTGAGCGGACAATTAGATATGGACCTTCCCATTTATTGCCTAACTTCCCTGGTGCTATAATGCTTCGTAGAACAAGATGGCCCGGCCTTAACTCGCTGAGCTTAACCTTCGGGTCATACCAAGTCTTCGTCTGCTGGTGATATTTTGAT
This sequence comes from Zizania palustris, assembly GCA_019279435.1. Taxonomy (NCBI): domain Eukaryota; kingdom Viridiplantae; phylum Streptophyta; class Magnoliopsida; order Poales; family Poaceae; genus Zizania; species Zizania palustris. The sequence goes on along the minus strand of JAAALK010000284.1, from coordinate 55,842,987 downwards.
AAATTAGCTACAGCTCGAAGTCTTGTTTCTTCTGACAAATCTAACGAAGCTTGTCTCTCTTCTTCGATGTCTGGTTCGGTGCTGCGAAATGATCCCCCTTTGAGCTCCGTTGGAGTCATAGCTTCATCTCCGAATAGCAGTCTGAACGGAGTAAAACCTGTGGACCTTGTTTGCGTAGTCCGAATGGACCACAGAATCTTCGGAAGCTCTTCGGTCCACAGTCCCTTTGATAATCCTACTATTCTTCGATTTAGCCCTGATAAAATATTTCCGTTGGCTCGCTCTACGGCTCCATTCGACTGAGGATGTCTCACTGCAGCAAAACATAGTTGAATGCCTAGGTCTTCGCAAAACTTCCTGAAGGGTTCTACGTCGAACTGTGTTCCATTATCAACTGTGAGATATCTAGGCACTCCGAACCGGCAAATAATGTTCTTCCAGAAGAATTTCTGTACATTGTTCGAAGTGATAGCTGTTAAGGGCTCTGCTTCTACCCACTTAGAAAAATATTCAATAGCTACCACTGCGAACTTCAGATTTCCCTTTGCTAACGGAAAGGGACCAATTAGATCCATACCCCATCTGGCCATAGGCCATACCGGAGCTATGACTTGAAGAGCTGTTGGTGGGCGATGACTCCGTCGACCCATCCACTGACATCCTTGACAAGTGCGGACCAAGCTCTCCGCATCAGCTGTTATTGTGGGCCAATAAAGCCCCTGGCGAAGTGTTTTTCCTGCCAGAGCTCTAGGGGCTAAATGGCTTCCACAAAGGCCTTCGTGAATTTCTCGAAGAATTTCTTGGCCTTCGGCTTGAGATATACATCGGAGTAGAGGGGAACATACTCCGGCCTTGTATAATATACCATTGATTAACTGATAGTTTCTTGCTCTGAGCTTTAATCTTGACAATTGGGGCTCTTCGGGCAAATTTGTTCCTCCTTGCAGGAGTTCTATGATCGAATCTTTCCAATCTGCACTAGGAATGCAAAGAATCTCCGCAGAGGCAATTTGTGGCACCGAAGGTACATTGAGCTCCTCATAGAAAGCTTCGTCAGGCACATCCACAGCTCCGGCTGCAGCCTTCGCTAAAATGTCCGCTTGCACGTTTTCAGCTCTTGGTATACTCCGAGTGGAAATACCCTTGAAGTGTGCTTCGATCTTGCGGATTTCTTCTAAGTACTTTGCAAGCTGTGGATGTCGGACTTGAAAACTTTTGTCTACGTGCCCTGCTACTATCTGAGAATCTGTTTTTATAATTATCCTTGTAGCCCCTAGAGCACGTGCTTTCCGGAGTCCCAATAAAATCCCTTCGTACTCCGCTATATTATTGGTAGACTTAAAGTTGAGTCTTGCGGAGTACATTGCTCTTTGCCCTGACGGTGAAATCAATACTGCCCCAATGCCTGCTCCGGATGCTTGGAAAGCCCCATCGGAGTAAATAATCCAAACTCCGTCATCTGATTTCTCTGGAGTCAACTTCGTAGGTGGAGTCCACTCTGCTACGAAGTCTGCTAGGACTTGAGATTTGATAGCTGTCCTTGCCAGGAAAGATATGCCGAAGGGTGCTAGCTCTACTGCCCACTTTCCAATCCTTCCAGTGGAATCTTTGCTTCGGAGCATATCTCCTAAAGGATACGAAGTTGGTACAATTACATTATGAGCCAAAAAATAATGTCTTAGCTTCCTCGAAGCCATTATCAGAGCATAAACGAACTTCTCAAGTTCGGAGTATCTTGTCTTCGCTCCTGACAATGCTTCGGATACAAAATAGACAGGATTTTGGACCAACTTCCCATTGATATCTGCTTCTCTGACAAGGACTGCGCTGACAGCTGAACCTGTAGCTGCAAGATACAAGAGTAGGGTTTCGTCCGCAATAGGCACCGTGAGTGTAGCAAGATTGCTGAGATAATCTTTAATATCTTCGAAGCTTTTCTGACACTCCGGTGTCCATGCAAAATCTTCGGACCCTTTCAAAGCTTTAAATATTGGCAAGCTCCTTTCCGCAGACCTTGATAAAAACCTGCTAAGTGCGGCCAGACGTCCAGTCAGCTTTTGCACTTGCTTTAAATTCTCCGGAGGAGCCATCTTATGCAGCGCAGTTATTTGAGTAGGGCTAGCTTCAATTCCCCTGCTTGAAACTAAGTACCCTAACAACTTTCCAGCCCTAGCTCCGAATATACATTTTTTGGGGTTAAGACGGATCCCACATGCCCAAAGGCTATTGAATGTTTCTGCTAAGTCTAGGCTATGTTGGTGCTTTAAAGCACTCTTTATTACAATATCATCCATATAGGCCTCCACATTGCGGCCTAGTTGATGACCTAGAGCCTTAACAACTAATCTTGAAAAAGTAGCCCCGGCATTTCTTAGTCCGAAGGGCATTCTTACATAGCAGAAGACTCCCGAAGGAGTTACAAAGCTTGTCTTGATTTCATCTTCGCGCTTCAACCATATTTGATGATAACCAGAATACGCGTCAAGGAAACTTAGTAACTCCGAACCTGCAGTGGAGTCAACTAGTTGATCAATTCGGGGCATGGGGTAGGGGTCACGTGGGCACGCTTTATTCAGAGATGTGAAATCAATGCACATGCGCCACTTCCCGGAAGACTTCTTCCTGACGAAGACTGGGTTGGCTAACCATTCTGTATGGGCCACTTCTCTGATAATCCCAGCCTTCAACAGTTTTTCAACTTCGTCCTTAGCTAGAGCAGCTCTCTCTGCGGACATCTTCCGGAGCCCTTGTCGAACAGGCCGGGCCTTCGGGTTTACAAGCAAACTGTGCTCAATAATATCCCGATCAACTCCGGTGATATCTTCGTCAGACCAAGCGAAGACATCCAAATTTTCTTCTATGACCTTTTCCAAGGAAGTTGCAACTTCAGGAGGTAAATCTTTACCAAATTGAAAAGTGTATTCTTTACCATCTTTGACAATGATCTTCGTTGCAATCTCTCCTTCAGGGCTTGGTCTTGGAAACGACTTCTTCGAAGCTTCGGAGGAGGCTGAAAAAATTTCTTCATTATTTTGAACACTGTTTACTTGCCTCGGATCAAGAGGAGGACCGTGACCATATTCTGCCCTCCGAGCCATGGCTTGATCTCCGAAGATTGTCAGGACTCCTGATTGTGTGGGCATCTTCATGCACAAATAGTTGTGATGCGCCACAGCTCCGAACTGATTCAACATGCCCCGTCCGAAGATGACATTATAAGCATACGGGGCATCTACCACATCGAAGATAACTTCTTCAGTTCGGGCTAGTAAACCTTCTCCGAAGGTTACTTCCAGGCCTATCTGGCCAAGTGCATCAAGCGGAGGTCCTGCGAAGCCTTGCAGAGGACGAGCCGCTGGGAGGAGATGCTTCCGGGAAATGCATAACTGATCGAAGGCTTGCACAAAGATGATATCTGCCGAGCTACCTCCGTCAATTAGCACCCTTCGGACTTCAGTCCCTGCAATATCAGCAGTGATAACCAATGGATCTGCATGCGGGAACTTAATACCAGCTGCATCCTCCGCAGAGAAAGATATTGGAACATGAGACCACTCCGGCATTGCAGCTGCAGATGACGAAGTCCTAATATGGCCTACTTCCCGAACGTACTCTCTTCGCTGTCTCTTGGACATGCTTCCGAGGGTACCTCCTCCGGAGATAGGGAGAACTACTCTCTTTCCTCTATCTTGCCCTTCCTCTTGCTTCGGAGGTGGCATAACATTGGCCACCGGAGGGTGCCTTGCAGCATCAAAATTTTCTATCCGCGCCACAGCCTGGACCGGCTCCGGGCGCACTGCTGCTGGACTTCGGTCGGTACTACCTCGACCCGAAGTTCTTTCCAAGTATTCTCCCCTTAGGGTAAGGATAGCCTTGCAAGTGTCAGTTGCATGGCTTCGATTCTCTCCATGTATACAGCAAAAAAGGGTCTGGCCCTTGCCAGCCGTTTTCCCTGGCGGCCTCCAGCCGCTGGACTTGTTCCCCGCAGACTGTGGAGCTCTTGGTGCAAACTTCTGTGGGGGTGCAATGTTCAAAACTTCAGAGCGAGGGTGCTTTTGCCCTCTTCTTCGATCATGTTGCACTTCGAAGACTGGTTCTTGCGGCTGTGCCGAAGTCTTCACCTCTGCTTTAACTTCTTGCAATATTGTCGAAGTAGCAGTAGTCCTCCGAAGCCAACCCTCTTCTGACCTCGCATACTCCTCGAAGTATGACATCAGTTGTGATACTGTGGTGATGCTCTTCCGATGCAATTTATCCAAAAGGCCTTTATGACTGACGCCTTCCCGAGCCGCATCAACCACCGAGGATGTGGACAGCCCCCGAATTTGCGACTTCGTGTGAGCGAAGCGCTTGAAGTACTGCCTCAATGTTTCTCCGGGGAGCTGTTTCACTTGGAAAAGGCTTCCTGTTGACATGGGAGGCACGAAGGTGCCTTGAAAGTTACTTATAAACTTCCTCTTCAACTGTGACCACGAAGTGATTGATCCTAGTTTTAAAGACCAGAAGCATCTCAACGCCACTCCTTGAAGAGCTAACGGGAAGCACTTCGCCATAGTTTCTCTGTCTCCGCCACTAGCCTCAATCGCTAGGGCATAAGAACGTGCAAACTCACTAGGATCTTCGTCTTCGGCATACTTGGAGAGCTTCGAGGTTTTGAACTTCGGATCGAAGCGAACCTTCTGCAGCTCAGGATGCAACGGAGATTCATTGTCGTAAGAGGCGTTCTCCGGGGCTTCGGGATAACCAAGATCGTCGTCTTCGGGCACTTCGGGGATAGCTGGGGTGGCTTGAGAGCGAAGCCTGTTCGCAGCCTCTTGTCGCCACCTCGCTACCTCAGCTTGAAGGTTGGCCATTTGAGTGGCCATATCTCCAAGGCTATCTTCATCTCCTCCGGAAGGACCTTCCGGGTCTTGAGAACTGGTATGATCAGTTCGAATCGGAATGGAGGGTGGCGGAGTGGCTCCGGGCGGTCGGAGTATGGAAGGGGTTGGCGGAGAGGTTTCGTATCCTCGAGGGATAGAAGCCCCTTGCGTAGTTTGAGGTGGAGGGATAGTCGAAGACCCTCCGACTTCGACTGTGTCGAAAGGTATCTCTCCGGAGATCCGAGAGGACCTCCGAGTGGGATTGCGAGGTGCGCTCCGCTTAGGAGGCATGATGTAAGAAATTGGTAGAGAACGAAGTTTTTTGAACTAAGTTCCCCACGGACGGCGCCAACTGTTGGCGTAAAAGATTACGCTAACAGGTTTCTGTAGAAAAGAAACTAACAAACGAAGTGTTTGTGAAGCAAACTGTTCTAAGCCTCCGAAAGGATAATAGCTTAGAATAGTTCGAAAGTGTGTATTGAATCACTTGTATTCGGTCCCTATTACAGGGTGAAATGGGGGGTATTTATAGGCCTAAACATTAAGGAAAAGACCTATTTACCCCTCTATTACAACCGACATTAAGGAAACTATTTGGTTTCCTTAATAGGGCTAAAATGGTAAAAGACTAATCTAATAGGATAGAAGATAAGTCTTCCATCTTAGCTGGCAGAAAAGATCCTGAAGGGCTTTGGTTCGAAGACATACTTCGAACCAGTGTCTGTCTTCGGGCTTCGAACGAGGTTCTGGGCATTTTCGAAGATGGTCTTCGGACAATCTTCGAACTGGTTGGCTGTCTTCATGCTGCTTTGGCAATAACCCCGAAGATGAGATATTTTCCCCCAACAGGTCTTTTCCTTTGGCCCACGTGCCTATAAAAGAAGGGCCATGCCCTTGTAATAGACAGGTTCAGTAGAGGCAAAACTATGCCAAATCCACCGTAGACTAGACGTAGGGCTATTATCCCTTCGGGGAGGCCTGAACCAATATAAATCCTTTGTCCCTCTGTGATAACCCTTTGAGGTTCACTCTATACACCATATACACACAAAACCTGCTGTAGCTAACGCAATTGCTACAACAGTTGGCACCGTCCGTGGGGAACTTAGTACTAAAGCTAAGTTCTCTATCACTGCCTGTGTCTCATAGTGCGATTGAAGGGGGAGCTTCGGAGTTTTCTAGCTCTGCGAACCTTCTAGCTCGAAGGCTTTTCTCGCCTTCCACCATCCCTCCCGCCTTAGAGCACACCCTCCGACAAGGGGCTCCGCTTCGCGCGCCAAAGGCCTCCGACGCCCTAGGGGCTATGAGGCATTCCTTTCACCCTCTCCTTATGAGGTATGTACATAGTCCGAAGCCCTACTTCGCTGTGCAAATTTGCAATTATTTCAATAAATCATTGAAGTTGTACTTCGCCTTAAAATCGAAGTCTTACTTCGCCTTTAAAGCAAAACCCTGCTCCACTATTAAAATTTGAAGCCTTGCTTCACATTGAAAATTCGAAGCCTTGCTTCGCATTTAAAATTTGAAGCCTTGCTTCGCATTTAAAAAATCGAAGCCTTGCTTCACTTTATCAAAAACCGAAAGCCTTGCTTCGCTTTATTCGAAATTTGAAGCCTCGCTTCGCTTTACAAAATTCGGAGCACCCCTCCGAAGGCTACATAGCGCCTCCGGGCCTGTAGCAGTGGGCTTTAGGACTCCCTCGAGCGACGGCTCGAGGTGTCTAGGACTTCTAGGTGACGACTCGATGAGTCCGGGATTCTAGGCTCTGACCTGATGCATCCTAGGGTAGAAGGTGGCCCAGGGTCGTAGGTGACCCAGAGTCATAGGTGGCTTAACCCATCGCAGGTTCGGTGAATCTACACCAAATATCCCTTTAATTCATTATAGGATCAAGCTCAAGAAGCATTGCTTCGGTATCTGAACGCGCACCGAAGCCTCACTTCGCGTGAAGTGATCTAATCTAAAATTTAAGCATATCGAAGTCATGCTTTGCCTAAAATCTAAGTGCGTTTCGGAGCCTTGTTCCCGCATATTATCCAAATCCAAGCATGTCGAACCATGCTTCGCTTAATTTGAGTACGCTGAAGCCTTGCTTTGCTTCAAATTAATGCGTTCAAAGCCCAAAAAAGAGGCCTTCGCTTGACGCAATATAAGCGTCCGAAGCCGCCAAAAGACACACCCCTTAGCATTCTTAATTGCTCGCAACAGCAATGACTAAGTCCCTAGCTTCCACGCGTAAGGGGGGACCGAAGTATGTATGCGAAGCATGCAGACGAAGTATGCAAATACAACAAATCTCATTCATTGAATGGTAATTGAGAAGTATGTTACAAATACACTTCGAAAACAAAATTATGAGTAGTCAGTGTTGGTGCAGCGGACTAGACCAACAGGTTTAAGAAAGTGTATGGAATGAGAAGCTTAGATCAGAGTGGCTTCTTGGATCAAGTGTCCTGTCCTTTACAACCTAGGGAGGGGGAGTATTTATAGGGGAGCCCTACAAGGGGTCCGATACTTCCAAAATCCCTCTGACAGTAGTACTGCCTAACGCAACCCTATAGTACAGATAAGAATTGCAGCCCTATAGTACAGACAAGAAGTGTAGCCCTGACAGCATATCAACTATTCCGAGCATGGCATCAGCTCCAGACGCTGCGCAGATGATTGCGATCATGTTGCCAGACCATCTTGACCAAACCGGTCCCGGTCTTTTGTCTCGGTGTTGGGCCCTTCGCACCTTTCGGGGATATGGTTTCGGCCTCCTGTCGGCTTCGCAGCTCCGAGACCACTGGCCTCCGAGCTTCTGGTCCTCCGACCTCCTTCGGAGGGGAGCATTCGACCTCCATACTGTCCTAAGGCCGATGCCTTCGCCAACCTCCAGCTTGCGGAGTCCTTCCTTCGAACAGCGCTCCACATCCCTCGTGCTCCCAAGCTCCATCGAGATTATCTCCCCCAACAGTAGCCCCTCGCTTCTTTCTGCCCGATAGCCCTGCATGGAGGAAGGGGAAGGAAGCGCACAAGATAATACCGATGGGTAATCCTATCGAAAATCAACTCACAGCGAGGCTCAGACGTTTGCACTGAACTGGCTATCCGCCCTGAATGCTTTGGGGCTGCTCCGAGGCTTCGGAGTCCGGGGTTGACCTTAGAGCGGCTTCGGCGTGCTCGATGCATGCCGGCGCAGGGGGAGACTTGGCCAACGGCCACGGCGCAACTCCGGCGTGACCGTCACATGCCAACCTGTGGGAGGAGTTGGACCGGTGGATTTTAATGCAACTTTGGTATGACCGTCGCACGCCGGCGCGTGAGAGAAATGGATCAGTGGGACTTTAATGCAGCTTCAGCTCAACCGCCGCGCGCCGGCACATGGGAGGAGTGGACCAATGAGACTTTAATGCGGCTCCCGTGCACCCGGCGCACGTGGGTGCATGGGGGAATGCGAACAGGTGGGGCATTGAACAGACCGAGTAATGGCGCGCGCGCATAAATACCCCTCCTGGCTACTCCCGGCCTCCTCCTGCTCGGCCAACCAAGCTGTCAACTACTCTCGATCACCGCCTCCATCGTGTTAGCTCTCAGCCACCTTCCTTTCACCATTGTCTTCAAGCATGTCAGGGAGAAGCGCCCCCATGGTAGCGGTCGACCCCTGGTTCCTACAGCGCCAAGTAGCAGCAGTGGCGGCAGCGGCAATGGCTCCCAGCTCGGTGTAAACCCGCGATCCCTGGGAGCCCCGCCCGACATCGGAAAGGTTCTAGGAGTAGACTCTGGAGCTAGGGAAGTCGGCGTGCACGGTCAAGTCCATCGCGCTAGCGACCCGACACTGCCTCGGCCCTAGCGTGGAGGCCAGGAAGCGGGGCCTGGAGTCCGTCCCCGAACCACGCGAAGGAGAGGTCGTCTTCTTCGAGGCGTTCGTCGACACGAGGCTGGGGTTCCCAGCTTCGGAGCTCCTAGCGGGGGTCCTCAATGCCTTCCACCTCAAACTACCCCAACTGTCCCCGAAAGCCATGGCCCGCCTCTCCATCTTTGAGTGGGCCATGCGGGCGGAGGGTTGCGAGGGCCGAACGGAGGTCTTCGCTCATATGCACGAGGCGCTCTGCCAACCGAAGAAGAAGGAAGGCCTGGTGCAGTCATACGGCAGCATCAACTTCCAACTCCGGAAGAAATACGCCAATTCCTTCCCCGCAAAGGCCATCAATGAACGGTGGTACTGCAATTGGATACACCGTTGGTTTTATGTCCGAGTCGGGATGGACTTCAGACTCACCGGACCTCTACGCCACATCTGGTTCCGGAGGGAGGCGACCATCGAAGCCAATGCCAGCTCGATCTCCACCCGCATCTGACTACTTCAGATCGTCGCCCGCCGGATGAGCATGCGGGACCTGATGGAGAAGTTCGTCGCCCTCGAGATCCCGCCTTTGAAGGAGGAATGGACGGATTTGCTTCGGAGCACCCAGGACGAGTCTACCCCAGCAGAGCTCTCCAACCTGCTAGGTTCGATCACTTTCTTTTTCCCTACAGCAAACATATTATGACTTCGGTAGTTAGTGGAGATGCTAAAACACTTAACCTGATTGCAGGGTCGCTCATTGCCAAGACTCCCTACGAGGTAGCCCGAGTTGCCGAGAAGATCCTCGGGGCCCCCACTCCGGCCGAGCACAAGTGGAGGATGGAGCTCATCGAGTCTTGGGAGTGGTTCAATCGCATGTGGGACATGCTCAACCTCTCTCCGCCACCCCTCCCGGAGGCGTACGCCTTACACCCGACTTCAAATAAGAGGGCGACAGATCTCGACATGGGGGAGTCTCTGAGGCACCCTCCGAAGAAGAAGAAGACCGTGAAGGGTCCCAAGAGTCTCTCCCCGGCTCGCTCCTCCACCTCCAACTCTGAGGGGGAGTCCTCTAGCGGGAGGCGGGAACCGAGCCAAACGATTCCCTGCCGAACCCCGGTGCATCCCGGTCTGATCATCCGGCTTCCGGCGGCACCGATAATGGAGGGGTTCTGGCCTCGACGAATCTGCAGCAGCCTCCTCTAGAGTCTAGACCAGAGGCGAGCGACGCAGGAGCAGCGGTGTCTCCCCGGTCTACCCCTTCGCGTGGCTCTGTGTATGAGGGGGTCTACGCCAACTCCCGCGGAAGTCGGGAGACAAACATCCTGGACCTATTAGGCTGGCCGACCCCTTGGGAGCGGTTGAGGGGAGCGCCAACGCGGCGACTGAATTATCCACGGCGTTGGCCAGCTCCTCGATGAATTCGATGGATGACCTCTTCTTTTGGCCCCACACCCCCGTAGACATTCAGTCTTTGGACCCTCCGACCGAGACCATGAACGAAGGTACAAAGCCTCACATTGATCTCTTACCTGAGTATTTTCACTTATGCTGCTTCTAGTTGGCTTACCTCGCCCTTGTCCAGGCACCTCTGTTCGGGCCCTAGCCTCGTCGCCTGCGCCCTCCGAAGATGCTGCTGGTGCGAGAGCCAAAGCCCCCGTTGATGCAGTGGAGGTCTCGGAGTCGGACGACAAGGCGGATTCGGAGGGGGCCTCAGAGGGATCCTCGGAGAAAGCCACTCGGCGGACTAGGGTCCGCCCTCTTACGGACCCGAGGCATGCCCGCGCCTGCGTGCCCCTCTTGGTTCCTTTCCTGGGAAGCGACCAAGACTTCGCGGCGAACACCGCTCCCCTCCATGACTCCTACCTGGGCCTGAGGGACACCGAGTTTATATCGAAGCTCGGCTGGGTGGATGGCGCTGGCCTCGGCTTCGCTATCGAGAGCGCCGTGAGCCAGGTATGCCTTTGAAATGCTACCAGACGAGCCCCTAGCACCTCCTTCGCTTCTGGCTTACTCCTTGCTTCTTCGCGTGCAGAGAGTCGCACTGGCACAAGGATAGCTGGTGTCTCTCTCCGCTGAGCGGAGCCGCCACGAGCACGATGCCTCGAAGCTCCGTGAACGCGCCGAGGATGCCAAGTAGATTGCCCGGGAGCACACGGCTGAGGCTGACCGGCTCCTGGTGTTGGAGTCGGAGGTCGCGGGCCTCCGCACCCAAGCCGCCACAGCCGAAGAGATCCGAGCTCAGGTCGTTGAGATGGAAGCGCTCCAGGCTCGGGCGGCCGAAGCGGAAGGCCTCCAGGCTCAAGTTGCTGAAATTGGCGTCCTCAAGGCCCAAGTTGCCGAGATGGACAAACTTCGAGCCCGAGCCGCTGAAGCAGACAAGCTCAAGGCTGAGGTTGACACCTTCCGGGCCCAGGTCACGGAGATGGAGGAGCTTCGAGCCTAGGCCGCCGAAGCAGATAGGATCGAGGCTGAGGTTGGCGCCTTCCGGGTCTAGGTCGCTGAGATGGCGAAGCTCTGGGCGAAGGTCACCGCCGCGGAGATCCAGAAAATCTGGGGGCTCAAGCTCAAGCGAACCATCGCGGATCTCCTGGCTTGGAACGAAGTGGCGGCCGAGAAGTCCATGGCTGACACCGTGGTGTCCCTTTGAAGGGTGCTGGAGCGCTACGGCATGGGATGCGTAGCCTTCGATGTCTCCCGAGAGCCCCTCAGCCGCCAGCTGAAGTTTATTCAGGCCACCGTCCGATAGATAAGCTCCACAGTGTCGAGGTACGGGGAGGTGTCGGCGCTGGTGGCTGCCCTCAGTGTACTTCGCCAGCTGGAGGCTTCCGGGGGCACCTTGCCTTCGTCGTCGAGTTTGCCTCCAGTCACCTTCAGGGGGAGCCATCTCCTTTCCCCAACTCTAGTGGCCGCGCAAGCTTGGACGGCTCTCCAGATGACTTGGAGGGTGGAGGGCCCGGACGCAGTCAAGGCTTGGATAGACGAGGCCCTTCGATCGAGCCTTCCTTCGCCCTCTTCGATGCCTCTAGTCGCTGCGCCCCTCCCGGACCCGAAGGTGTAGTTCCCTTAGGGCCTTAGTATCATAACTCCTGTAATAGATAGAAACTTTGGCAATTGATTAATAAAGGGAAGTTGTTTTCTAGAAATCATCTATGGTATTTGTGACACTCGTGATTCCGACGTCAAGATACTAGATGGGGGTGAGGCCCTCCGGCAGCAATGGGCCATCTTTGATGCCCTCAGGGCCGACCGGCCTACATGCTTCAACATTCCTCGAGATAACAGCGGGCACGTTATCCCCGAGGTCCTTCATGAGGTCTTGGGTTTTATCAAGGAAGAGGGATAAAATACACAAGCTCCATCTTCGTCGCCCGAGCCAGTGAATTGGTCCGATGTGGAGACTTGCCCTGACGAACCGGGGCTCGAAGACCAAGGCTTGTGTAGCTGGGCACAACTTCAAGAGGAACAAAAGGCTTTTTGGGCTCAAAACAAGGAGGAGAGGAAGCATAAGAAGAAAGAGAAGCAGTCCATTCGCGCGGCTCTGGGGGCGCGGACTGGAGAGAGTGCGAGGGTACCAGGCAACCTTCAAGACCGGAAAGGCTTCCGATTCCTGCTTGGCTTAGACGACGAGTTCTCTTAGCTTTACTTTTCAGTTCGACCTTGTAACAGCTATCGTCTACGTTCTGTGTAACCTACGAAATCTTGCTCGTGCCACTTACGGATCCCGATTGCTTCCTTGTCTACTCCTTTCTCCCCCTCTTTTCGGGTAGGCGACTTGTCGGCTGGGCGCAATGCGTTAGGACCTAAGATCGGGAGCCAGAAATACCACACTTGAACGCGGGGCATTCTAGGCCGGTTGCTCAGAACCCAATCGTAGGGCGCCTCGAACCAGAGCTTGGAACACGGATATAGGGTGCGTCGAGTCGGAGCTCGGAACCCAAACAATGGTGCTTCGAGCTGGAGCTCAGAACCCTAAGGTAGGGTGTTTCGAGCCGGTGCTCGTAACCCAAAATGGGGTGCTTCGAGCCGGATCTTGGAACCCTGAAGTAGGGTGCTTTGAGCCGGATCTCGGAACCCAAATTGGGGTGCTTCGAGCCGGAGCTTGGAACCCTGAGGTAGGGTGCTTCGAGCTGGGGCTAGGAACCCAAAATGGGGTACATTGTGCCGGAGCATGGAACCCAGAATGGGGTGCTTCGAGCCAGAGCTCAGAACCCAGAATGGGGTGCTTCGAGCCAGAGCTCGGAACCCAGAATGGGGTGCTTTGAGCCAGAGCCCGGATCCTAGAATGGGGTGCTTCGAGCCGGAGCTCGGAACCCAGAATGGGGTGCTTCGAGCCGGAGCTCGGAACCCTTCAAGTCTGCAGGGATTACGCTTAGTACCGTAGTGCGTCCACTTCGGTAGAAAGTTTCACTGGATTTTATTATTGAAACTGAGAAATCAAGTACAACGAAAAATAAAAGGTGAAATGTATTACATCGAATTACGCAAAATAGCGTTTCAGATGCTCCGCATGCCAAGTGTGCTTCAGATCTTCGCCTTCTAGAGTAGCCATACGGTAGGACTCCGGTCGTCCAGAGCCAACGACGATGTATGGACCTTCCCACTTATTGCCCAACTTTGTGGGCCGACAACCGCTCGAAGGACGAGATGCCCTGGCTAGAACTCGCTTTGCTTTACTTTGGGGTCGTACCACGCTTTTGTCTTCTTTTGATACTTGGAAAGGTTAGTGATGGCTCAGATCCTAGATTCTTCCATGAGGTCGAGGGAGACGGTACACCCTTGATCGGCTTCTGGAGTTGTAACCCGCAGGGAGCTAGCCTGGAGCTCCGTCGGCGTCATCGCTTCGTCTCCAAACAACAACCGGAAGGGGGTGAATTTGGTTGCTCGGGAAGGGGTGGTCCGAATAGACCACAAAATCTTGGGCAACTCTTCGGGCCATCGGCCCTTAGCCAAACCGACGATACGCTTGTTGAGGCCGTAAAGTATATGCCCGTTAGCTCATTCAACGACTCTGTTAGACTGTGGATGCCGGATGGCTGCGAAGCATAGCTGTACTCCAAGCTCTTCACAGAACGCTTTGAAAGTAGTTGCATCGAACTAAGTGCCATTATCAAATGTGAGCTGCTTGGGCACTCCAAATCGGTAGACGATGTTTTGCCAAAAGAACTTCTGGACGCTTCGGGAGGTGATGGCGGTCAGCAGATCGACTTCGACCAACTTAGAGAAGTACTCAACGGCGACAACGGCAAAGCGCAGGTTGCCCTTAGCCCTGGGAAACGGACCGACGAGGTCCATCCCCCATCGAGCTAGAGGCCAAACAAGCGCGATGATTTGTAGGGAGGTGGGAGGGTGATGGCTCCGCCGCCCCATCCATTGGCACCCTTGACAGGTGCGTACCAGATCTTCAGCATCGACAACAATAGTGGGCCAATACACGCCCTGATGGAGAATTTTCCCGGTGAGAGCTCGAGGGGCCAGATGGTGTAGGACCGAAAGTAGCGACTAGAGGGGGGGTGAATGGGCGCCTAAAAATTCTTTCGAATCAATGGCCTCCTCCCAACACCCAACGCACCTCAAAAGACTTGGCAGGAAAATGTAAACAGATCGTCAAATCCTAAATGTATCTAGCCTATAAACGACCGGTGTCCTAGACAAGGAAACACCAACGAAGTGCTAATAGGAAGATTAACAAAGTATATAAAACATGGGGGGATCAAGGTTCACAGAAATAAACCATCACATCAACTAACCTGAGTGCACGTAAAAATAGATGAGAGGTTACTGTTCAAAGTTTGTCTCTAGTACGGTACACGACGAAGCCTGCAATGCCGAAGCCTGCTTCGAAGCAGTCGTGCCGAAGCCTGCTTCGAAGTTGATGTGCGAAGGTTGTTGACGTGTGTTGCAAACTGCGGAGCCTGCTTCGGTACGAAGTAGCTTCGAAACAGAACAAGTCGAAATATACGAACATCACTTCGGAAAAAGCAGAGACTCTGAAACACAGCCTTTGAAACCTTCGAAGCCTGCTGAGCTAAAGCCACCGAAGTAGCACACTTTGAAATGGGCCAACACTTCGAACGATTCAGCGAAGCAGGTACTTCGAACTCGTACAACACTTACTGCCAGAAACGCCAAAGCCAGCAAAATATCGAAGCCTGCAACACATAGCTACGCAGCTACCTTCGCAGATGGCTTCGCACAAAACACCAACGAAGCCCGCAGGCTAGTGGAGCTAGAAATTGCAGTCACACACACTTCGAATTCAAGAAACAGAAATAGCGAAACATGCTTCGAACGAAGACACACAGGAGACTAACAACAGCAGAGACTTTGAACCTACGAGAGGACAGCCGAAGGTCAGTAACAGGCTTCGCTCACAAGCCTGCACACCGCAAAAAGAACACACTAACCGAGGCTATCCCTGACCCTATGTGCTAGAGGCTAGAAGAAATAGTTGTAAAATGCACAAGCTGGCAGCGGCTACAGGTCTATTAGAGGGACACAAAAGACCTGCCACACAAACAAAAAAAACAGTCTAGCCTGCGAAGCTATGAAGATGAACTATTAGAACAAGACCTAGCATCTAGAGGCTAACATGTCAGAAAATGCGACAGCTATAAAAATAGGAGATAGAAGCCAAAACAGGACACAGCTGCAGCAATAAAAAAACGGTGTAAGTAAATGATGGCTACTCGACGTACCTACTACCCTCTGCCATAGCCTGTTGCTATAATGTGCTGGGAGTAGTAAACCGGAAGCAAGAAAACAGCATAGGCTGCTACGAGCTACAATGCAGAATAGTGTTTGAGCAATCAGAAGCACATGTGCCAGAGATTGAAAGCACGAATAAAACCAAATCGAAATCAAACGATCTGAAACTGAAAAATCTCTCAGGCGTACAAAAACACATCACACAAACCGCATACGAATGAACAGACAGTGCGCGCATACCGAGACATACGATAGATTAAATCACTGCATAGCTCGGTGGATGGGACAGAAAGAATAAAACCTGTGTTAGTGATTTCACAAAGTGTCGAAGAAACGAATCCTGACGAAAACTGCGAAGAACGACCAATCAAGATAGGCGGCAGCGCTCACAGGAACGAGAAAAGAGCAAAAATGCAATTTGGGGAAAGTGAACTCAAGTTTGTCATTAAGTGAGTTAACCCTAACCCTAGGGATTGGGGCCCTATTTATAGGCAGCCCAATAGCCTAGGAAAATACCAAAAGACCCTTAGGGTTTTTTATAGACGCTGAAATAAATGGAAAAGACCAAACTGCCCTTAGGATATATTTACAGACTCGACTGACTGACTGTGGGCCTAAGGACAAAATAGTAAACTCCTATTTACAGATGACTTATCTGGAAGCGGAGCTTTCATAGCGACTATGGCTTCACTTCAGGACGGTCCGATCCAAGATCAGCGGTCGTTAGTTTTGCGCCGAAACTGACAAAGCGTCCACCGACTTTGCACCAGGTACCCGGATTGGGCCGGCCCGATTCTGCAGCTCTCTTAGCCCGACAATCACTCACCGCCCGTATACCTGAGTCAATCCTAGTCAACAACCTAGTGGATCCTCTGCTGCTCCTAGCCCATGTACCCGGATTGGGCCAGCCCGACTTCGCGGCCCCTCTGCCCGACAGTCCCTCGCTGCCCGTGTACCTGAGTCACACGCGGCCCAGACGCAGCAGGTCTTCTCTCTCTTTTCAGTCCTCTTTGACTATCGTTGACAATGACTCATCACATCTGGAGCCATGAGGCCCACGCTCTTCAGCATGGCTCCTCAATCTCCCCCTTGATGAGTGCATTGTCAACACTTCTCTTCATCAACTCCTCAGTACCTGCGAACACATGTGGAAACACGAAAACAAAGCACAAGAAAATAGAGAAGATGAAAAATAAAGTAAAAGTTTAACCCTAATGACCAAAAGCCGAACAAAAGCAAGAAGCGGTCATTATGGTTAACCAAAAGTAAAAACTCAAAACGAGTGCAATCTCAGAATCATCAACAAGGATATCAAAAGAGTAAGGACAAACGGGACAAAAACTCCCCCTGAAACAAATCCTACAGAAAGCCAAAACTCCCCCTTAAACTCTTCTCCCAAAATTTCTCTCCCTTGTTGACAAGTGGACTCATCAAGCGAGACTAAATGCACTCGAAAGAGACACAGACTCCCCCTGAAATGCAACTCCCCCTCAAAATATGCAATGAATGCAACTGGGGTGCAGGTGGAGTGTTGAAAGCATGCTTCTCAGATATGATTGATTGCAATTTACAAAATCTAGCAGGTATAGAAAAAGACATATTGTCTAAGACACATGGCATGATCAGTGCAACAGATGATATTTAAAGAAAGTCATTAGCACGCATTTTTCAATTTTTGCAAACAAAAGCATCACCACATTTTCCAGTTGACAAGCAAGGTAAAGCATGAGATGCAGAAGCTAACTGATATCTACCTAGATAAGCATTGTCCCAAACAAGGTGCTTCAGCAAACTTGTTGTCTTTTTAATTTTCAGGCTTTTTCATTTTTGCTAGGGGTTATTTGCATGTCAAACCTTATGCTGACCGACCAAGTCAAGCCTAGGCCAGAACTGGACCATCAGAAGCTTAAGACATTGGTCTTGGCATACACTACACTGTCCTAGTTCATACCAAAGTGGTATGGTAAGCAGTCTAGAACAATGCAATGCGACAAGGCAAATCCACCTGGATCTTTTCACTCAAGCATAAAAGACATGGAATTTTCATTTTTGATTTTTATCATTTTTACAGCATATTTCCATTTTTAAAGCATAAAGATGTCCAAGTGGCATATCTGCATCTAAATGAGGAACTAGCTACAAGGCATGTAACAGATAGCAAAAGCATTCAGCCTACACATGCTAGCTACCAGAAGCAATGGTGATCATTTTTCAATTTTAAAGCATAAAAACCATGCATATGACAGATATCAGACATATCATGTGAACTGAAGCAAAGCATGATCATCGACAAGTAATCAACAGCATGTACCAGCTAGAATAAGTAAAACAGTTCAATCATATAACAGAAGCAGGCTCAAAGTGTGATATGCGAGTATGCATGATATGAACACACACAAAAAGACTCAAGAAAAGAGTAAAAAAGAAAGAAAACCGACTCAAAATATCCTAAAAAGGATACATAACACCCAAATCCCCTCATAAACGCTCAAAGGTAGACTGATCTAGGGGTTTGGTGAAAATGTCAGCCAACTGATGATGGGTATCAACATGAACAAGGTCAATGACACCTTTCTCATATTGATCCCGTAGAAAGTGAAAGCGCACATCAATGTGTTTGGTTTTGAATGGAGACAAGGGTTTTTCCCTACACTAATAGCACTGGTGCTGTCGCAAAACAAAGGAACTCTGGTAGGAAAGAACAACCCAAAGTCTCGCAAAGTGGAAATCATCCAAACTAACTGTGAGCAGCAACTACATACTCAGCCTTAGTGGTCGAAAGAGCAACTCCAGACTGCTTTCGAGAAGACCAAGAAACAAGAGACAAACTAAGAAACTGGCAAGTACCGGAAGTCGACTTGCGATCCAACCAACACCCACCAAAGTCAGCATCCAAAAAGCCAGATAAATCAAGAGATGATGATGCTGAATAATAAAGACCGAGATTGGGTGCATAGGTAAGATACTTAAAAATACGCTTGACAGCTTGCTAATGAGACGCGCGAGGTGAAGACTGGAAGCGCGTGCAAAGTCCCACAGCGAAATGTATGTCTGGCCTCATTGCCGTCAAGTACAGCAGCGAACCGATCATCCCTCGAAACTCTCTCTCGTTGACCTTGATGCCGCTCTCGTCCTTGTCTAGGCCCCCAGATGTGCCCATTGGGGTCATCTGAGGCTTCATCTCTCCACAAAAGTCGAATTTCTTCAACATGTCTCTAGTGTACTTACCTTGGTGGATGAAGGTGTCGTCCTTGGTCTGCTTGATCTAGAGCCCTAAGAAGTACTTTAGCTCACCCATGAGGCTCATCTCAAACTCGCTGTGCATCTGCTAAGAAAACCTGGCCAACTTCTGAGCCTGCTTCAAGTTCTGGGAGGGGCCATGTTCTGCAGTGCGCTGACTTGGGTTGGACTGGCTTCGATACCCTAACTAGAAACCAGATAACCGAGTAGCTTCCTAGCCCGGGCTCCAAAGACGCATTTCTTCGGGTTAAGGCGAATCCCACACCTCCGGAGGCTGTCAAACGTTTCCGCTATATCCGAGCTATGACAGTTTTTATCCGTGCTTTTGATGACGATAGCATCCATGTAAGCTTCGATATTGCGACCGATCTGGTGACCCAGGGCTTTGGATATCAATTTGGAGAAGGTGACCCCAGTGTTCCGGATGCTGAAAGGCATCTGGACATAGCAGAATACTCCCGAGGGAGTAACGAAGCTTGTCTTAACTTGATCTTCCTACTTCAGCAAAATCTGATGATACCCGGAGTATGCATCGAGGAAGCTGAGGAAATCAGAACTTGCCATGGATTTGACCAATTGGTCTATGCGAGGCATGGGGTACGGCTCACGGGGGCAAGCTTTATTCAAAGATGTGAAATCGATACACATGCGCCATTTTCTAGATGTTTTCTTCTCGACGAACACAGGGTTTGACAACCACTCTATATGACTGACTTCCCGAATGACCCCAGCCCTGAGCAACTTTTCTACCTCGGTCTTGGCGAGATCAGCTCATTTGGAGGATACTTTGCGGAGCCCTTGGCATACTGGGTGAGCCCTCGGGTTGACGCGAGGGAGTGCTCGATGATGGAGCGGTCGACGCCCGGTATGTCTTCCTTTGACCACGCAAAGATGTCTAGGTTGCTTCAAACGACTTCTTCGAGTTGCTTTAATACCTCCGGCTCCAGGCCTCCTCCGAACTAGATAGGGTAGTCCTTCCCATCTTGGATCAGGATCCTTATGACGACCTCCCCCTTCAGATGAGGTTTGGCGGTGGGCCCTTTGGAGGGCCCATCGTGGAGCAGGGGAATGTCGCTGACGCCATGAAGTTCGACCTCCTTCAAGCTCCTACGAACGCTGTGGACTTGCCTTAGCTCCAAAGGCGCAGAGTGGCCGTACTCCACCCGCCGAGCCGTAGCCTGATCACCTAGGACCGATAGCACTCCACTAGGGGTCACATCTTGAGGCACAAATAGTTGTGGTGTGCTATGGCTCCTAAGAGGTTGAGCATCCCCCCGAAGATGGCGTTGTAGGCATATGGGGCGTCGACGACGTTGAAGATGATCTCTTCACTGCGGGACAGGGGAGTTTCTCCGAAGGTAACCTCCAGATCGATCTGGCCAAGGGCGTTGAGGGGTGGTCCTGTGAAACCCTGGAGTGGCCGGGAAGCCGGTAATAAGTGCATCTGAGAGAGACACGGCTGATCGAAGGCCTGCACAAAAATGATGTCAGTAGAACTTCCCCCGTCAACTAGAATGTGACACACCTCAACACCAGCAATATCCACTGAGATGACGAGGGGATCAGTATGCGGGAATTTGATGTCGGCATCATCATTGCAGTGAAGGAGATGGGGACGTGGGACCACTCGGGAAGCATGGTGAAGCTGGAAGTCCCGATTTGCCCGACTTTCCGAACATACTCACTGTTGGGGGAATATATTTCCCTCACACAGGGGCCAAATGACGTCAGCCTCCGACAGCCTTCGGCCCAGAGCCAGGTTCTGTCGGAGCCTGTTTTCTTCGAGTATTATTTCCAGGTCCCAAGATGCTTCCCGAGGCCTGTAGCTTCGAAGCCCCCCAAACCAGGAGGTCCGGCTCGAAGCCCCTAGTTGAGCTCAGTTCGGAGGCCACCCTCCGGAAGCCAAGCCCGGAGGCCGCCCTCCGGAGTCCAGTTCGGAGGCCACCCTCCGGAAGCCAAACCCGGAGGCCGCCCTCTGGAACCCAGTTCGGAGGCCACCCTCCAGAAGCCAAGCCCGGAGGCCGCCCTCCGGAGTCCAGTTCGGAGGCCACCCTCCGGAAGCCAAGCCCGGAGGCCGCCCTCCGGAACCCAGTTCGGAGGCCACCCTCCAGAAGCCAAGCCCGGAGGCCGCCCTCCGGAGTCCAGTTCGGAGGCCACCCTCCGGAAGCCAAACCCGGAGGCCGCCCTCCGGAACCCAGTTCGGAGGCCACCCTCCAGAAGCCAAGCCCGGAGGCCGCCCTCCGGAGTCCAGTTCGGAGGTCACCCTCCGGAGCCAAGACCGGAGGCCACTCGCCGGAGCAGCGCTTCGGAGCCCCCCCCCTCGGGTGCACTCCGAAGCCCCCTCCGCTCCTAGCTTGTCGTTTAGTTGGTCAAAGGCTGGCGCAGCCTGGCACGTCTGTAAAGCTGTAAAGCTGTCTGGTACCCGTGTACAGTAGCCAGCCCCCCTTTCCCTGTTTACCCCTATGAGCCTAAGGGCCCATGGAGGGTATCTTGGTCTTTTCCTTAAGGCCTGCGTGCCTATAAAAGCAGGGCCAGGCCCTTGTAAGGGGGACAAGCTCGAGGGGGCCATGAGACCCTGGAGTTATCCTCTCCACATCAAGGCACACCATGCCAAATCTACCACAAACTGGACGTAGGGTTGTTATCCCCTAGGGGAGGCCCGAACCAGTATAAACCCTATCTCTCCCTGTGAGAACCCATCGAGGTTCATTCTCCATGCCATACTCCACCATAGACAAACCTGCTGGAACTAATGCAATTGTTCCAACAGTTGGCGCCGTCCGTGGGACCTTAGTCCTAAAAGCTAAGTTCTCTACCACTGCCTGCAAACCGAGGTGCGCCCGAGGGGGGAGCGCCGAGGCCTTCTCGCTTCGCGCATCCCCCGACAAGGGGCTTCGGGTGCAGGACGAAGGCCACCTTCGCCTTCCTCCACCCTTCGCATACCGGAGCCCGCTCTCCGGCAAGGGGCTCCGCTCCACGTTTCAAAGGACATCGAAGCCCCGAGGGCTACAAGGTAAGTACCGCCCAAAGCTATCGAAGCCATGCTGATCCTTGTTTAAAAACCGAAGCCACGCTTCGCCTTATTTAAAACCCGAAGCACCGCTTCGTCTTATTTAAAACCCGAAGCCTTGCTTCGCTTTACTTAAAAACCGAAGCCATGCTTCGCTTTATTTAAACCCGAAGCACCGCTTCGTCTTATTTAAAACCCGAAGCCTTGCTTCGCTTTACTTAAAACCGAAGCCATGCTTCGCTTTATTTAAACCCGAAGCACCGCTTCGTCTTATTTAAAACCCGAAGCACCGCTTCGTCTTATTTAAAACCCGAAGCACCGCTTCACCTTATTTAAAACCGAAGTCTTGCTTCGCTTTATAAAACCCGGAGTACCCCTCCGAAGGCTACACAGTGCCCCCGGGCCCGTAGCAGTGGGCTAAAAGGACTCCGGGCCACTGGCCCGACGCGTCCAGGGATTCCGGGCTCCGCGCCCGAAGCATCCCAGGGATTCCGGGCTCCGCACCCGAAGCATCCCAGGGTCGAAGGTGACCCAGAGTCGAAGGTGGCTCAGAGTCGAAGGCTACACAGTGCCCCCGGGCCCGTAGCAGTGGGCTAAAAGGACTCCGGGCCACCGCCCGACGCGTCCAGGGATTCCGGGCTCCGCGCCCGAAGCATCCCAGGGATTCCGGGCTCCGCACCCGAAGCATCCCAGGGTCGAAGGTGACCCAGAGTCGAAGGTGGCTCAGAGTCGAAGGCTACACAGTGCCCCCGGGCCCGTAGCAGTGGGCTAAAAGGACTCCGGGCCACTGGCCCGACGCGTCCAGGGATTCCGGGCTCCGCGCCCGAAGCATCCCAGGGATTCCGGGCTCCGCACCCGAAGCATCCCAGGGTCGAAGGTGACCCAGAGTCGAAGGTGGCTCAGAGTCGAAGGTGGCTCACATTATCACAGGTTCGGTGAATCCACACCAATTATCCTTCTCATTACAGGACCAAGCTCCGAAGCCCAGCTTCGTTACCCAAGCACGCTCCGAAGCCCTGCTTCGCGTGTTAATATAATATACGCCCGAGCGTCCCGAAGTCTTATTTCGCTAAAATCTAAGTGCGTTCCAGAGCCTCGCTCATGCACAACATCCAAATCCTAGCGTGCCGAAGCATGCCTCGCTAAACTTGGTTATGCCAGAGCCCTGCTCCGCACCAAGTTAGCGCGTACGGAGCCCAAAAAAGGGCTCCGCTCAGTGAATTTCAGCAGCCGAAGCATTGCTTCGCACCCAATTAAGGCATTCGAAGCCCAAAGGGGCCTTCGCTTGAATAAAACTTCATGCATCAAGCCGCCAAAAGGCGCACCCTTCGCATCTTTTATTTTTTGCCCGTACCAGCAACGGCTAAGTCCCTAACTGCCACGTGCAAAGGGGGGAAGCATATATGCGAGGTGTGCGAATATAGGGTACAGTACGAGCGTGACAAACTAAGCGTTCAAAGCCAAACAATGCGAAGCATACAAACGAAGTATGCAAGTATAATAAACTCCGTTCATTAAGAGAATTGAGAAGTATGTTACAAATATACTTCGAAGACAAAACTACGAGTAATCTGTATCTAAGCCTAAGAAGAACCGAGTGCGAGGCCCCAACCCTCGCTTGCCTCTCCTTCGGCGAGGGCCCCCTCGGCCGGATGTTGCCTCGTCGGAGCCCGCTCTCCCTCGACCGGCTCGCCCAGGCTCCGAAGCCTGCAGGCTTCGGCTTCCGCTTTGCAGGTCGCTCCAAGTTCGCGAAGCAGGCGGTGCCGTGTCGAAGGCAGAAAAATCTAGGGCTTCGTCGCTCGCTAAGGCCGCTCGCGGAGGCAAGGGTAAAGAACCTTGAAGGGACTCCGTCTTCACAGCGGCTAGCAAATCCTGAGTTATTTCGGAGATGGCTTCGCCCCGAGGCCCCCTCGGCAGCTTAAACCGAGGGGGGCCTTCGGACCTAGCTACTTCGAGGATCGCCCACAGATGTTGAAGCTCTTCAGAGTCCTCGAGGACTTCGAGGTCTACGCTCGAAGGCTGAGCCTGGGCAGGTATAAAAAACCCCCGCATTCGTATTAATAAACTGATAAGTCTTTACAAGCCTACAGCTAGGTATTACAAGGAAGCCTAAGGAGGTCTACACCTTCGGAGGCGGAGGCGTCGAGGTCGAAGGCTTGTCCGGGTCAGTGGGCCCCTTGAACCGGCGTTGTCGGAGGGCCTTCATAAGGTCAAGGACTGCCTCGCAGCCTTGCTCCTTCCAA
Organism: Zizania palustris; assembly: GCA_019279435.1. Lineage (NCBI taxonomy): Eukaryota > Viridiplantae > Streptophyta > Magnoliopsida > Poales > Poaceae > Zizania > Zizania palustris. Next base: position 55,819,095 of record JAAALK010000284.1, on the reverse strand, counting down.
GGATCCTGCAGCCGCCGCCAGGCCCCGCGGACTTCGCCCGGAGGCGTCACCAAGTGCGGACCCCCGAAGGCCACAGGGGCCACGGAGGTTGCCGCCCGAAGGTGGTCACACCCCGCGGCATGGAGCATGTGCAACACTCCTTGACCGGCGACGCGACCGGCCATGAGAGCGAAGCCTGACAGCGCTTCGTCCGCAATCGAAGCCGCCGTCTTCAAATAATCGGCGCGGTCCCCAATCGGGTCTTGGTCGCCAAACTCCGGAGCCCGGCACTCGGTCCCTATTTTCTCAAGGACCTCGGTCAGGCTCTGGGTGGCCTCGCCAAGGTTGGCCACGACGAAGCTCTCGAGGTCCCGAGCCCGTTGATGGAGCTCTTCGATCTCCTTCGCCTGTCGGCCACGGCATCCTTCGAAGCCTGTGAGCTCCGCGCG
>JAAALK010000284.1:55718194-55818567 GCA_019279435.1 Zizania palustris | reverse complement strand
TTCCGAGCCACCCTCTTCACCGGAGTTTTTGCTGAACTTGAAGTTCCAGCTTCGGCTTTTCTTTTTTGAGGCCCTTTCTCCAAAGGTGCCCAATCCATCAGAGGGGGAGGAGTGAGTTTCAGCATTCCCCATACTCTGTTAAATCTTTCCCAACTCCGAACCAGTTTAATTCGCCACTCTCTTTCGGTCGGAGTTGGAGCACCCAAGATTTTTTCCGAAGCCCTTATAATCTGTTCTGAAGTAACAGGGGCTGAAGATTCTACAAAATAAATAATTCAAGTCAGTTTTTCTTCGAAGTAAATATGTTTAATGCATGTTGTTTTCGAAGTTAACTGTAGGACTTGAAGTCAAGTTAATTCTGCGAAGCCACCTTCGGAATCATCTTCGAAGATAATAGGCCAGTCAGCCATCAACGGAGGAATTTGAAGACCGATGAACTCTTCGGCCAAATCCCGCATACTGAGTCTTCGGCTAACTTTTTCAAGCAAGTTCAGACGGGCTTCGAATTGGCCTTCGTCAGGACGCACCAAAGCTTCTTTTCGGAACTGGATTTCTTTAAGAGGTCCGGCCAGAGGATTGCTTGCCCCGACTTCGGCATAGAACCATTTCAGCACCCAATTAGTATACCATCTAGCATTGATGGCTTTAGCAGGGAATCGCAGAGCGTATTCATCTCGAAGCCTGAAATTGATGCTTCCGAAGGCAACCACTACTTTTTCACCTCCGGAGCCTACGAAGGTCTTCGGCTGACAAGTTGCTCTATGCAATGCTGCGAAGATTTCAGCCCTCCCCTCACAACCTTCGGCTCTTAGAGCCCACTCGAAGATAGCTAATCTAGCTACAGCATTCGGAGACAGCTGGGGGAGGGTTACATGAAACAAGTCAAGGACTTCAGCCAAGAAATCTACAGCAGGGAGGCCCAAGCCTGCTTCGAAAAAAGCTTCGAACACTACGACTTCTCCGGGTCTTGGTGATGGGATTGCTTCTTTCCCTGGTTTTCGAATCATAACTCCCGCACCTATATTTCCTCCTACTGCCATTGCCAGGGACTCTCTTTTGCAGGTTGAATGTCCTAATTCAAAGGATTGGTCCAGATATTTGGTCGATGGAGGGCACAGACCTTGATCATCGGCGATTTGGGGATTTTTTCCCTTCGCCGCCATGGAAGTTGTCGCCTGCATCGAAGGCGTCGCCGCCACTGTTGCCGCTGCCGCTGCCGCAGCCGCTTGTTGACGAGCCAAGGTCGAAGGAGGTGCAGAGCCTTTGGTCTTCGCCATCGCAATCGCTGGATCGATCTGAGAGAGTGGGGACTAGGACTCAAGAACTCGAAAGCTAGGGCTCAAGAACTCAAAGGGCTCAAAAGGCTTTTGACTGGGAGCAAGCAGTGAAAAGGTAATCGAGTAAGTTCTGGAGTTCTTTATTTATAGTCTAACTTTCCGTTTGTTACCGTTTGGGCTCTGTCCTTTCGCATTCCCGCCTGTTATTTTCCTCCGAAAATAACGCTTCGTATAACTCCGTTAGAAACAGAAACTAACGGCTATATTTTCTAAGTCTAAAAAGACTTTCGAACTTCCTGAATCAGTTCTAAGATAGTTCGAAAAGTAATTACCTTATGACTGATTCGAAGTTCATATCTTCATGTATTTCGAAGATAAAACAAAAATCAATAACCCCTATGATTGGTTATCTTTTCTTTCCGTATACTGCTCTCCTAACGTTACAGGTCGAACGGAGAAGCGTATTCGAGGGGCTACTGTTGGGGGAAAATATCTCATCTTCGGAGTTATTGCCAAAGCAACATGAAGACAGCCAACCAGTTCGAAGATTGTCCGAAGGCCATCTTCGAAGGTGCATGGAACCTGGTTCGAAGCCCGAAGGCAGGCATTGGTTCGAAGTATGTCTTCGAACCAAAGTCCTTCAGGATCTTTTCTGCCACCTAAGATGGAAGACTTATCTTCTATCCTATTAGATTAGTCTTTTACCATTTTAGCCCTATTAAGGAAACCGAATAGTTTCCTTAATGTCGGTTGTAATAGAGGGGTAAATAGGTCTTTTCCTTAATGTTTAAGCCTATAAATACCCCCCATTTTACCCTGTAATGAGGACCGATTACAACTGAATCAATATACACTTTCGAACTATTCTAAGTTATTATCCTTTCGGAGGCTTAGAACAGTTTGCTTCGCAAACACTTCGTTTGTTAGTTTCTTTTCTACAGAAACCTGTTAGCGTAATCTTTTACGCCAACATATGCATTGTCAGGAGCGATTTCGGCTATTTTGAAAGGGCCTTCCCAACTAGGAGACCATTTACCAAACTTGGGACTCTTAGTGCCTAAGGGTAAAATCGTCTTCCAAACCAAGTCATCCACTTGAAACGATTTTGGTTTAACCTTCTTATTGTAGGCTTTAGCTACTCTCCTCTTTTCTATTTCTATGGCTTCTAAAGCCCTCAATCTCTTATCGGTCACTTCTTCTAGATTGTCTTTCAAAAGAGTTTCATACTCGTCGACTGATAAGCCATCTTGCTTTAAAATTCTTATATAGCCAAAATCTAGTTCTATAGGTAGAACGACTTCTTGTCCATACACCAACTCATATGGACTAACTTTGGTAGCATCGTGCTTTTCAATTCTACAAGCCCATAGTGCCTCGGAGAGCACTTCATGCCACCTTTTAGGGAACTCTTCAATTTTCTTCTTAATGAGATTAATCATTGTTTTATTACTAGACTCGGCCTGACCATTGGACTGAGCATAGTAGGGCGAAGAGTTTATCAACTTAATACCATAATATTCGGCAAAGTCCCTCACTTCTTTAGAAACAAATGAACTACCTTGATCTGTAGTGAGAGTTTGGAGAATACCGAATCTATGTATGATGTGCTTCAAGATAAAGTCAAGTACCTCATTGTGAGTCATTTTCTTGAGAGGCACGACCTCGGTCCACTTGGTGAAGTAATATGTTGCCATCAACATGAACCAATGACCTTTTGAGGAAGGAGGGTGAATCTGGCTGATGAAGTCCAAACCCCAACCTCAGAACGACCATGTCTTGACAATAGGGTTATGTAATGAAGCAGGAGCTAATTGAATATTGCCAAACCTCTGACATGCTTCACACCCTCTGTAATACTTAAAACAATCCTCCATCATAGTCGGCCAGTAGAAACCCGCTCTTTTGAGCATCCAACTAATTTTCTGGGCCGACTGAGTAGTGCCACAAAGTCCTTCATGGACTTCTCCCGTAGCCACTTGGGATCTCTCATGGTCTAGACATTTTAACAGTACTCCGTCAATGGTTCAGCGATACAGTGTGTCGTCTAGCAACACAAATTTAAATGCTTGTCGCCAAACTTTCCGATCAAACCTTTTGCTAGGGTCTCTCAAACACTAGACGATTGGAGTTCTCCAATCGCCCTTATGGACTTCCGAGGGTTTTGCTAGCTCAGTCCCTGAAAAAAAATGAAGGCGAGCAGAGATCGAGGCAAAAATGAAGGCGCTCCAAGACATGATGCTTGGGAGCTAAGTCAAGACACGTGTGGGCTTCATCAAGCGCAACATCGTCATCCCCGACCTTGCTCGGATCCAGGTAACACCCATATCGCCTCGTTTATCGTCTTTAGAGTTTGAGCAAAAAATAGCCGCATCGGTAGATCAATCCGTTAGCACTTCGCTAGCCAACAGTTTAGATTCGGCAGTTAGCTCCCAAGTAGAGGCGACACTTTGGAGGTTTGGCTTTACTGATGTCGTACCATCAGCCCCTATTGCTAGTTTACCCCTGGTAAATCATGTGTACAGTAGAACTGATAGTAGCACTGGCAAGACCGTTACGTCTCCGGCCTCAACACCCGTGGTCGAGACTAGTCATTATGCTTACGACCAAGCTAGCACTGCGTACCACGTGATGAGGACATCACTTCACATGATACACACATGGAGCCTCCACCTACAATTCAGTTACTAGGACGAATCACATGCACCCGTGCCCGTCGCTTGAACCATGAGGTTAATTCTTTCCTTAGTAATTTTGATTATATTTGTTTGGACGGGATGCTACTGAATTCTAGTGATATTTTGTTGCTTAGGAACATGGGAGATGGAATACAAGAGTTGGAGCTGAAGACGGAGTCGCACGGATGTTTTGAAGTCAAGATTTCGCTGGTTCGGACTACATCAACCACCATTCACCAAAATGGGCATAACTTCCTCATACGAAGTCCGATTGGCGCGTTCTTGGACTTTTTGGAAAGCTGAGGAGAAGACGGATCTTTTGCCGTTGGTTTCACATCATTTGGAGTCTCGAGTCGACCTGTGTATTTAAAACAGTACTGCGTGACAGAACTGGGCCGTGTTGGCCATAATTTGAGTCTGTACGTCTTCTAGCCCACAACCCAAGTCTGTTCCCCTTCCACAGGCCGCCGCCCTATATATTCTCACGCCAGCCACCTCTAGGGTTAGGTTTTGCTTTGTTGCATCTACACTGTTGTGTTTAGATCCCGCCTCTTGCACCGGACCGATTGGCTGCTGCATTGGCGTTTGTGAAACCTCAACTTATCTTCGTTTGTCTGTGATTTGGCATTCGATTTGTATCCTTCCTGTTCTTGCTTGTGTTCTTGGGTTCGCTTGCAGGAATTAGCCTTCGTGGCGAGGTCAATCGCGTCCTGCGTGGTTGATAACCAACGGAGACAGTGGTGTAACGATTGCAAGGTTTTGATCCGCCGGACCGGAGCCTTGGATCGCCAACGTCGAGATTCTCCACCAACCCAAGTTTATCCCTTACCTAGCGGAAGATCGGGACCACTCCCCCATCAGCTGGTATCAGAGCTCAGATTTCCCGTTAGGTAATCTCGATCTGCTTTTGTTTTTACCTAGAGTCCAGAAAACCGCACCAAAAAAATTCCCCACCAAGAACCCCTTTGTGCCTTGCGATTTTAATTTCAGTTTTAACTTTGTTGAGTTCGTGTTCTTGGTCGAGTCTTGTTGCTGGTTTAGTCATCCCTCTGTGTCGTTTGAGTAGTAGTTGTTCTTGTGTCTCAGAAAAAATTCCCCACCGAAAAACCCCCCTTCCGCAACCCTATTTGTTTTCCACATCTGCTCTTTGTGACCCCCCTTCAGTAAAACAGGCATAACTTTTCGCTCGTTTGGCAGAAAAATCTGAAATTTTTTGAGCGTGTTCCTGACCCAATTTGGAGGGTACCCTACCCACAAAGGTCGGTTAGCCCTCACCAAAATCGCCAAAAAAAATCAGGAAGATAAAGAAAAAAATTGGACAAAGTTTTTGCTCGCCGGACAGCGAACTTGTTTGAATTGTTGCAAGCCACATCCCACCTCAGTTGTAGGTGCCAATTTTTGTGGTTGCATCTCTGGTCATCCTTGTTTCAAAAAAAATAGAGTGAAAAAAAAGGAGAAAAAAAATATATAAAAAAAGAGAGAAACAGTCCTGTTGTTGCTTGTCCGAACTCTTGTCCGAACTCCTGTCCGAACTCTTGTCCAATCTGAGGCAGTCTTTTGCTGTTTGTTGCTTGTCTGATCTCTTGTCTGAACCTTTGTCCGAACTCTTGTCCGATCCCTTGTCCGATCCAAGCAGCAGCAGAAGAAAAAAAAAATTGTGCACATACCCTTGTCTGATCACTTGTCCGATCTCTTGTCCGATCCCTTGTCCGATCTATAGAGAGCTGATTTTGACCTGTTTTTGCTTCCTTTTGGATTTTTGGGCACATAGTTTCCCTCTATTACTTGAACTTTCACTTTGGGAGCACTACGGTCAGCAACTTTGACGAGTACTAGGGAATACTTATTGAACTTGGTTTAACTGTTATTATTATCGCTAATCCTTGCTACTCACTTGCCTTCCAAGCTACACATTTCTCTTGGTCAGGACAGGATCATTTCTTGCAATTGTACACCACCCTCCACTTGGTTCATCACCTGTAGGCCGGTGACCTCACTGCGGCGTGGTAAGAACACTTGCAAGCGTGGGTAAGGTGCTTGACGGATTGCTTCCACTACACAACCACCACCTTACCTAGCTGTTTACATAAGGATTATTCTTTGTGTTTTGTCTTTTCACTAACATGGCAGCACTTATTGTACAACGTGACTTGAGTACTCACATGGACCAGGACGACCAGGCACAACGGAACAATATATTTCAGACCATCTTCCTCGTCAATAACCGTCGTGCGCGTGTCATCATCGACAGCGGTAGTTGCAACAATTTGGTGAGCCTCGACGTGGTAACTAAGCTTCAACTTCCCACACGTGCACATCCACACCCTTACCACGTGCAATGGCTCAACGACAGCGGTAAGGTCAAGGTAACACAAACTGTTCACATCGAATTTTCCATTGGTATATACTTCGGAAGTGCTGATTTTGATGTAGTACCAATGCAAGCATGTTCTCTATTACTTGGTAGACCTTGGGTATATGATACTGATGCTACACACCATGGTAGGAGCAATAAGTACACATTTATGTATAAAGGAAAGAAAGTTACATTGCTTCCTATGACTCCTGCTGAAATTGTGAAATTTGAACAAGAAAAACGTGCTAGGGACTCACAAAAGAGCACACAACTTTCTGAAAATCAGCAAGTAGTTAAAACGCTTTCGAGGCAACAAAAAGATAAAGTTGTTTCTCCTTCCTCATCACAAGTTGTTAATCTAAAAGGACGTGTCATGCATGCAACTAAAACTAACCTTGCAGTACGTAGTTTTCTTGGTCTTGCAGGTTTCTATCGGCGTTTTGTGAAAGATTTCAGCACCATAGCCGGTCCTTTACCTGAGTTGACCAAGAAGGGAGTTACTTCTACTTGGGAGCCAGCACAAGAACAAGCTTTTGCCCCACTCAAGGATCGCCTTACACGTGCACCTCTACTTCAGCTACCCAACTTCAGTAAGCCTGTTGAGTTAGAATGTGATGCTAGTGGTGTTGGAATAGGAGGTGTGCTGCTACAAGAAGGTAAACCCGTGACCTATTCTAGTGAGAAATTGCATGGTCCACAATTGAATTATATTACCTATGAGTGTGAATTATATGCCTTAGTGCGTGTGCTTGAAACTTGGCAACATTACCTTTTGCCTAAGGAGTTTAATATACATTCTGATCATGAAGCACTAAAATATTTGAGAGGGCAAGCTAAACTGAATCATAGACATGTTAAACGGGTTGAATTTATTGAACCTTTCCCATACATTGTGAAATACAAGAATGGCAAAGAAAATGTGGTTGCTGATGCATTGTCTCGCATGGTTGTTCTTTTATCTCAACTTGATATTAACGTTCCAGATTTGGAAAGCTTGAAAGATTTGTATGTTATAGATAAAGAATTTGCTGAACCATTCACTAAATGTAATGATGGGAAAGACTGGAAAACATTTCATGTTTATGACGGCTTCTTATTCCATGCTAACAAGCTATGTGTTCCAGAATTGTCCATACGTTTGCAGTTGCTGCAGGAATCACATGGTGGTGGATTAATGGAACATTTTGGGAGAGAAAAGACTTTGGCCCTGCTGTCCAATAATTTTTATTGGCTAAAGATGCGGAGAGATGTTGAACGATTTGTGCAGCGTTGTGCCACATACCATAAAGCTAAGTCCAAACTTAATCCATATGGTTTGTATACTCCACTTCCTGTTTTTAGTGCACCTTGGGAAGATATTTGCATGAACTTTATTGTGGGATTGCCTAGGACAAAGAGGGGGAGAGACTCCATATTTGTAAGAGTGGATAGGTTTTCTAAAATGGCACACTTTATTCCCTGTCACAAGACCAACGATGCTTCACATGTTGCTGATTTATTTTTCAGGGAAATTGTGAGATTGCACGGGATGCCCAGAACCACTGTTTCAGATCATGATGTGAAGTTTATGAGTTACTTTTGGGAGACAATATGGGCCAAGGTTGGCACAAAATTGCTATTTGCAACAACTTGTCACCCGCAAACTGAAGGTCAAAGAGAGGTGGTAAACCGTACACTCTCCATATTGCTGCGAACAATGAGTAAGAAGAACTTGAAAGAATGGGAGGAATGTCTTCCACATGTTGAGTCCGCATACAATAGAGCTGTCCACTCAACAACACAATTGTGCCCGTCTGAAGTGGTGTATGGTTTTAAGCCAATCACACTACTTGATTTGCTGCCACTTCCTTTTCAAGAAAGAGCAAACATAGAGGCAACTAAGCGTGCAGAGTTTGTGAAAGCTATGCATCTGAAGACCAAGGAAGTTATAGAAAAGAAGGCACGCTATTTTGCTCAGAAGACAAATAAAGGAAGAAAGAAGATGTTTTTCAAACCAGGAGATCTTGTTTGGTTGTACTTGCGCAAGGATCGCTTTCCTGATTTGAGAAAGTTTAAATTGATGCCCCGTGCTGATAATTTAAAACCCTATTTGGGAGCTGACGATGAGCTTGAGTCGAGGGCGACTCCAATTCAAGAGGGGGAGGATGATGAGGACATCACTTCACATGATACACACATGGAGCCTCCACCTACAATTCAGTTACTAGGACGAATCACATGCACCCGTGCCCATCGCTTGAACCATGAGGTTAATTCTTTCCTTAGTAATTTTGATTATATTTGTTTGGACGGGATGCTACTGAATTCTAGTGATATTTTGTTGCTTAGGAACATGGGAGATGGAATACAAGAGTTGGAGCTGAAGACGGAGTCGCACGGATGTTTTGAAGTCAAGATTTCGCTGGTTCGGACTACATCAACCACCATTCACCAAAATGGGCATAACTTCCTCATACGAAGTCCGATTGGCGCGTTCTTGGACTTTTTGGAAAGCTGAGGAGAAAACGGATCTTTTACCGTTGGTTTCACATCATTTGGAGTCTCGAGTCGACCTGTGTATTTAAAACAGTACTGCGTGACAGAACTGGGCCGTGTTGGCCATAATTTGAGTCTGTACGTCTTCTAGCCCACAGCCCAAGTCTGTTCCCCTTCCACAGGCCGCCGCCCTATATATTCTCACGCCAGCCACCTCTAGGGTTAGGTTTTGCTTTGTTGCATCTACACTGTTGTGTTTAGATCCCGCCTCTTGCACCGGACCGATTGGCTGCTGCATTGGCGTTTGTGAAACCTCAACTTATCTTCGTTTGTCTGTGATTTGGCATTCGATTTGTATCCTTCCTGTTCTTGCTTGTGTTCTTGGGTTCGCTTGCAGGAATTAGCCTTCGTGGCGAGGTCAATCGCGTCCTGCGTGGTTGATAACCAACGGAGACAGTGGTGTAACGATTGCAAGGTTTTGATCCGCCGGACCGGAGCCTTGGATCGCCAACATCGAGATTCTCCACCAACCCAAGTTTATCCCTTACCTAGCGGAAGATCGGGACCACTCCCCCATCACCACGCACCACCACCACCTGCACCGGTACCAGCTCTGCCCACGCTGCCCGCACCACATGCACAGGCGCCTGAGCTTGAGCACTACATATAGCTAGCGCATAGGGAAGAGGCTCATGGCCGACACGCCGATGTGTCGCCGCATGTCGTGCCCCCGCACGAGAGACGTGCGCAGGTAGCAGGCCAAGATGCCTTATAAGAGCGAATCTGCGCACTATTTAGGGAATGCATCGGCTTTGTACCTAGGGGTCGGGATAGGATTTATCGGAAGCCATATCCCAATCATTTCGATACAATACCCTACCCCCACGGCTATAGAATCCCGGAATTCACTAAGTTCGACAGCGATGGTAGCAAAACCACACTAGAACATGTTAGTCAATTTTTAGCACTGTGTGGAGAAGCTAGCAGGTCAGACGCTCTAAAACTTAGACTATTTTCTCTCTCGCTATCTGGAACTGCTTTCACCTGGTTTTCGGCGCTCCCGCCAAACTCCGTTCAGATGTGGGATGAATTGGAACAAAAATTCCGTGACTACTTTTACACAGGTGAGACAGAACTTAGGCTTTCACACTTGACATCGGTTAGGCGGAAATCTAACAAGAACATCTCTGAGTACATCAAGTGTTTTAGGGATACTAGAAAACGATGTTTCAGCCTTAATATTTTAGAAAGGGATTTGGTGGAACTAGCTTTTAATGGTTTACATTCCGAGATTAAAGAAAACTAGACAACTAGAACATCTTAGAGGTTAGCCAAGTCTTGCAGCAGGCTCTGGTCAAGGGAAGGCCGAGCCAAAGATAAAAAGTTTATTAAGACGTTTAACAAGCCTAGGGCTCAAATCCACGTAATGGAACACTCCGATGAGGAGGATTCAGAAGAGGAGGATTCGGCCGACATGTACGCGGCCGAATGGGTTTGGAACGCTAAGAGTAAACCTATCACGTGCTCTGAGTTACGACCGTCTCCCACGAAGAATCGGCCTAGTGAGGTCAAGTACTTATTTGACAGAACTAAGTGTGATAAAATATTTGATTTTCTCTTAAAGAACCAGCTTCTCAGGTTTCGTAAAGGCCAAGTCATTCCTTTTGCCGATGAGTTGAAGAAACATCCATACTGTAAGTGGCATGACTCGCATTCACATAATACTAACGACTGCAATGTTTTTCGACGGGAGGTTCAATCGGCCATAGAAGAAGGACGATTGAAAATAGACCACAATCCAAAGATGAAACTGGACAAACATCCCTTCCCCGTCAACGTCGTCGACCTCGATGAGAAGAAGGTGTTGATTCGGCCAGAACAGGCCAAGTTGATTAGAGGGAAGGCAGTAATTATTGGAGAACCACGCACACTCACACTCATACCTAAGAACCCCGAGGTGGGAGTGTGGAAGCAGAATGTTATAATTCCTTCGGCTAAGGCTCGCAAGAAGCCGAAGGTAACATATAAGATGTTGTTAAACAAACACAAAAGAAAAGCCAAGGAAATTGGCCCCCATGCTAAGAAACTAAGTCAGCCGAAGGGCCAAAGCCATCTGGAGGGTGGCTTCATACCACAGTGGTCGAGCACCCCTCATGACGATTTCAGACCGCAATGGCCGAACCCCCCATGCAGCAGCTTCAGACATTAGTGGCCGAACCCCATGTGGAGCGAGTTTAGCCCCCAATGGCCCAACCCCGCACCACTCTGGACGAACCCTTCGATAGGAGGCTTCGGCTCACACTGGACAAATGTACCTCCAGCCTGGCAGGACCCCTCACTAATATGGTCCGAGACACCATCGACTCTGTCGAACCCCCCTCTAGGTAACAGGTTTGGCTCATAGTGGGCGAGGCCACTGGAGCCGCCGATGCCTCCACCGTACCACTGGGCAGGGACTCCGTGGGCTCCATATGTATCATAGTCAGAGTACCCTCCGCAACCTAATGCTATGCCTTTTTTCTCTCGGAGTATTATGAATGGCAGGGACAAACAGACGCAACGGAGGGAGGCATCGCCCACAGGCTATCCGTAGTACCTCTGAGCCGGCTCACCGAAGTCGAAGGGTACAGGCGCGAAGGGGCAAAGGACAGGGAGTCCAAAGCTATCATAGTCAGAGTAGGGTCTCAGGAAGTCCCAATCCCGAAGGCCCCATCACCGAAGTCTGACGGAGGTAAGTCCCTTGCTTCGGCCGAAGCCCGCGCTGGAGCCTGGTCTGATCGGTCGAACGAAGTCGGTCCGATTGCCGGGGTCCATAGCGAAGGCTCCTCCGAACACAGAGTGTACGAGGCCGAGGTGGGCAGTACCACTTCGGGTAGAGTTGACAAGAACTAGGCAGTGGCACCTGGCACCAAGCTACAACCATCTTGGGCACCTCTAGGCATGTCCAAATCACAAAAGAGAGGTCTACAATGACTACGGGCACAGGAGATGCGCGAGAAGAAGGTCGAGGACGAGCGCGACGCTATTTTTGAAGAAATCCGCCATCAACTAGCTACGAGACAGATATGGAGAGTTAAGCCGATTGAGATAACCAATCCGGCTCCTAGTCCGAGTGACGACGAGGAAGACATGCTCGAGGACGACTACTCGCCCGTCTCTGAGGGGCCTGCACCCCAGGCGATAGACATCAACGTCGTCATGCTGCCCGCAAAATTCACTCTACCACAGGACGAGGCCGAGGTGGCTCAGTTGAACCTCGGCCCGCGCAACGCTATTTTTGAGAAGCCCGAGGACTCGGCTCACCATCTAAAGCCTCTCTACGTCAGGGTCACATTGACGGAAAGCCGATTTCCCGGATGCTTGTTGACGGTGGTGCCACTATTAACCTAATGCCCTACTCATTGTTGAAGAAACTTGGCAGGGACGAGGATGATCTGAAGAAAACCAACTTGATGCACAACGGTTTCAACAGCGAGAGTTCCGAGGCCAAGGGCGTGCTCTCCATGGAGTTGACAGTAGGTAACAAGACATTGCCAACATCATTCTTCGTTGTCGATGTACAAGGTAACTGCAGCGTGCTGCTTGGACGCGACTAGATTCACGCAAATTGCTGCATTCCTTCTACTCTGCACCAGTGCCTAATTCAGTGGGACGGCGATGAAGTAGAAGTCGTACTCGTAGACACTTCGGCCCAAGTGGCATTGGCTGATGTGTTAGTTGACAGCGTTCACAATAAGGTAGAGTGCCTGTCAGGTAGGGATCTTTCGGATTACGATTCTGTTAGCTTGTCCGGAGGATGTTTTGTACCAGTGTCTGTAATGCCGGCTGGTGTAGCATGGCTTTTTTATATTAGTAGTCATGTCTAGCAAGAGTAATCTGGATTGGCTAAAGTCTCGTGTGGAGCAGTATCAGTCTACTAAAGATGGTATTGCCGAGTGTTGGGGGAAAATATCTCATCTTCAGGGTTATTGCCAAAGCAGCATGAAGACAGCTGACCAGTTCGAAGATTGTCCGAAGTCCATCTTCGAAGGTGCATGGAACCTGGTTCGAAGCCCGGAGGCAGGCATTGGTTCGGAGTATGTCTTCGAACCAAAGTCCTTCAAGATCTTTTCTGCCAGCTAAGATGGAAGACTTATCTTCTATCCTATTAGATTAGTCTTTTACCATTTTAGCCCTATTAAGGAAACCGAATAGTTTCCTTAATGTCGGTTGTAATAGAAGGGTAAATAGGTCTTTTCCTTAATGTTTAGGCCTATAAATACCCCCCATTTTACCCTGTAATAGGGACCGATTACAAGTGAATCAATACACACTTTCGAACTATTCTAAGTTATTATCCTTTCGGAGGCTTAGAACAGTTTGCTTCGCAAACACTTCGTTTGTTAGTTTCTTTTCTACAGAAACCTGTTAGCGTAATCTTTTACGCCAACAGTTGGCGCCGTCCGTGGGGAACCTAGTCCAAAAAACTTCGTTCTCTACCAACCTTTTGCATTATGCCTCCTAAGCGGAGTGCACCTCGCAATCCTACTCGGAGGTCCTCTCGGATCTCCGGAGAGATACCCTTCGACACAGTCGAAGTCGGAGGGTCTTCGACTATCCCTCCACCTCAAACTCCGCAAGGGGCTTCTATCCCTCGAGGATACGAAACCTCTCCACCAACCCCTTCTACACTCCGACCGCCCGGAGCCACTCTGCCACCCTCCATTCCGATTGGAACTGATCATACCAGTTCTCAAGACCCGGAAGGTCCTTCCGGAGGAGATGAAGATAGCCTTCGAGATATGGCCACTCAAATGGCCAATCTTCAAGCCGAGGTAGCAAGGTGGCGGCAAGAGGCTGCGAACAGGCTTCGTCCTCAAGCCACCCCAGCTATCCCCGAAGTGCACGAAGGCGACGATCTTGACTATCCCGAAGCCCCGGAGAACGCCTCTTACGACGATGAATCTCCGTTGCATCCCGAGCTTCAGAAGGTTCGCTTCGATCCGAGGTTCAAAGCTTCGAAGCTTAGCAAGTATGCCGGAGACGAAGATCCCAGTGAGTTTGCGCGTTCTTATGCCCTAGCAATCGAGGCTAGTGGCGGAGACAGAGAAACTATGGCGAAGTGCTTCCCGTTAGCCCTCGAAGGAGTGGCGTTGAGATGGTTCTGGTCTTTAAAACCAGGATCAATCATGTCATGGGTACAGTTAAAGAGGAAGTTCATAAATAACTTTCAAGGCACCTTCGTGCCCCCCATGTCGACAGGAAGCCTTTTCCAAGTGAAACAGCTTCCCGGAGAAACATTGAGGCAGTACTTCAAGCGCTTCGCTCACACGAAGTCGCAAATTCGGGGGCTGTCCACATCCTCGGTGGTTGATGCAGCTCGGGAAGGCGTCAGTCATAAAGGCCTTTTGGATAAATTGCATCGGAAGAGCATCACCACAATATCACAGTTGATGTCATACTTCGAGGAGTACTCGAAGTCGGAAGAAGGTTGGCTTCGGAGGACTACTGCTACTTCGACAGTGTTGACGGAAGTTAAAGCAGAGGTGAAGACTTCGGCTCAGCCGCAAGAACCAGTCTCCGAAGTGCAACATGATAGAAGAAGAGGGCAAAAGCACCCTCGTTCTGAGGTCTTAAACATTGCACCCCCGCAGAAGTTTGCACCAAGAGCTCCACAGTCTGCAGGGAACAAGTCCAGCGGCTGGAGGCCGCCAGGGAAAACGGCTGGCAAGGGCCAGACCCTTTTTTGCTGTATTCATGGAGAGAACCGAAGCCATGCAACTGACACTTGCAAGGCTATTCTTACCCTTCGGGGAGAATACTTGGAGAGAACTTCGGGTCGAGGTAGTACCGACCGAAGTCCAGCAGCAGCAGTGCGCTCGGAGCCGGTCCAGGCTGTGGCGCGGATAGAAAATTTTGATGCTGCAAGACATCCTCCGGTGGCCAATGTTATGCCACCTCCGAAGCAAGAAGAAGGGCAAGATAGAGGGAAGAGAGTAGTTCTCCCTATCTCCGGAGGAGGTACCCTCGGAAGCATGTCCAAGAGACAGCGAAGAGAGTACGTTCGAGAAGTAGGCCACATTGGGACTTCGTCATCTGCAGCTGCGATGCCGGAGTGGTCTCATGTTCCAATATCTTTCTCTGCGGAGGATGCAGCTGGTATCAAGTTCCCGCATACAGATCCATTGGTTATTACTGCTGATATTGCAGGAACAGAAGTTCGAAGGGTGCTAATTGACGGAGGTAGCTCGGCAGATATCATATTTGTACAAGCCTTCGATCAGTTATGCATTTCCCGGAAGCATCTCCTTCCAGCGGCTCGTCCTCTGCAAGGCTTCGCAGGACCCCCGCTAGATGCACTTGGCCAGATAGGCCTGGAAGTAACCTTCGGAGAAGGTTTACTAGCCCGAACTGAAGAAGTTATCTTTGATGTGGTGGATGCCCCGTATGCTTATAATGTTATCTTCGGCCGAGGCATGTTGAATCAGTTCGGAGCTGTGGCGCATCACAATTACTTGTGCATGAAGATGCCCACACAATCAGGAGTTTTGACAGTCTTCGGAGATCAAGCCATAGCTCGGAGAGCAGAATATGGTCATGGTCCCCCTCTTGATCCGAGGCAAGTAAACAGTGTCCAAGATAATGGAGAAATTTTTTCAGCCTCCTCCGAAGCTTCGAAGAAATCGTTTCCAAGACCAAGTCCCGAAGGAGAGATTGCAACGAAGATCATTGTCAAAGATGGTAAAGAATACACTTTTCAGTTTGGTAAGGATTTACCTCCCGAAGTTGCAACTTCCTTGGAAAAGGTCGTAGGAGAAAATTTGGATGTCTTCGCCTGGTCTGACGAAGATATCACCGGAGTCGATCGGGATATTATTGAGCACAGCTTGCTTGTAAACCCGAAGGCCCGGCCTGTTCGACAAGGGCTCCGGAAGATGTCCGCAGAGAGAGCTACTCTAGCTAAGGACGAAGTTGAAAAACTGTTGAAGGCTGGGATTATCAGAGAAGTGGCCCATACAGAATGGCTAGCCAACCCAGTCTTCATCAGGAAGAAGTCTTCCGGGAAGTGGCGCATGTGCATTGATTTCACATCTTTGAATAAAGCGTGCCCACGTGACCCTTACCCCATGCCCCGAATTGATCAATTAGTTGACTCCACGGCAGGTTCGGAGTTACTAAGCTTCCTCGACGCGTATTCTGGATATCATCAAATATGGTTGAAGCGCGAAGATGAAATCAAGACGAGCTTTGTGACTCCTTCGGGAGTCTTCTGCTATGTAAGAATGCCCTTCGGCCTAAGAAATGCCGGGGCTACTTTTTCAAGATTAGTTGCTAAGGCTCTAGGTCATCAATTAGGTCGTAACGTGGAGGCCTATATGGATGACATTGTAATAAAGAGTGCTTTAAAGCACCAACATAGCCTAGACTTAGCAGAAACATTCAATAGCCTTCGGGCATGTGGGATCCGCCTTAACCCCGAAAAATGTATATTCGGAGCTAAGGCTGGAAAGTTGTTAGGGTACTTAGTTTCAAGCAGGGGAATTGAAGCTAGCCCTACTCAAATAACTGCGCTGCAAAAGATGGCTCCTCCCGAGAATTTAAAGCAAGTGCAAAAGCTGACTGGACGTCTGGCCGCACTTAGCAGGTTTTTATCAAGGTCTGCGGAGAGGAGTTTGCCAATTTTTAAAGCTTTGAAAGGGTCCGAAGATTTTGCATGGACACCGGAGTGTCAGAAAAGCTTCGAAGATATTAAAGATTATCTCAGCAATCTTGCTACACTCACGGTGCCTATTGCGGACGAAACCCTACTCCTATATCTCGCAGCTACAGGTTCAGCTGTCAGCGCAAGTCCTTGTCAGAGAAGCAGATATCAATGGGAAGTTGGTCCAAAATCCTGTCTATTTTGTATCCGAAGCATTGTCAGGAGCAAAGACAAGATATTCCGAACTTGAAAAGTTCGTTTATGCTCTGATAATGGCTTCGAGGAAGCTAAGACATTATTTTTTGGCTCATAATGTAATTGTACCAACTTCGTATCCTTTAGGAGATATGCTCCGAAGCAAAGATTCCACTGGAAGGATTGGAAAGTGGGCAGTAGAGCTAGCACCTTTCGGCATATCTTTCCTGGCAAGGACAGCTATCAAATCTCAAGTTCTAGCAGACTTCGTAGCAGAGTGACTCCACCTGCGAAGCTGACTCCGGAGAAATCAGATGACGGAGTTTGGACTATTTACTCCGATGGGGCTTTTCAAGCATCCGGAGCAGGCATTGGGGCAGTATTAATTTCACCATCAGGGCAAAGAGCAATGTACTCCGCAAGACTCAACTTTAAGTCTACCAATAATATAGCGGAGTACGAAGGAATATTATTGGGACTTCGGAAAGCACGTGCTCTAGGGGCTACAAGAATAATTATAAAAACAGATTCTCAGATAGTAGCAGGGCACGTAGACAAAAGTTTTCAGGTCCGACATCCACAGCTCGCAAAATATTTGGAAGAAATTCGCAAGATCGAAGCACATTTCAAGGGTATTTCCATTCGGAGTATACCAAGAGCTGAAAACGTGCAAGCGGACATTTTAGCGAAGGCTGCTGCCGGAGCTGTGGATGTGCCCGACGAAGCTTTCTATGAGGAGCTCAATATACCTTCGGTGCCTCAAGTTGCTTCTGCAGAGATTTTATGCATTCCTAGTGCAGATTGGAAAGATTCAATCATAGAACTTTTGCAAGGAGGAACAAATTTGCCAGAAGAGCCCCAATTGTCAAGATTAAAGCTCAGAGCAAGAAACTATCAGTTAATCAACGGTATATTATACAAGGCCGGAGTATGTTCCCCTCTACTCCGATGTATATCTCAAGCCGAAGGCCAAGAAATTCTTCGAGAAATTCATGAAGGCCTTTGTGGAAGTCATTTAGCCCCTAGAGCTTTGGCAGGAAAAACACTTCGCCAGGGGCTTTATTGGCCCACAATAACAGCTGATGCGGAGAGCTTGGTCCGCACTTGCCAAGGATGCCAGTGGATGGGTCGACGAGTCATCGCCCACCAACAGCTCTTCAAGTCATTGCTCCAGTATGGCCAATGGCCAGATGGGGTATGGATCTAATTGGTCCCTTTCCGTTAGCAAAGGGAAATCTGAAGTTCGCAGTGGTAGCTATCGAATATTTCTCTAAGTGGGTGGAAGCAGAGCCCTTAACAGCTATCACTTCGAATAATGTACAGAAATTCTTCTGGAAAAACATTATTTGTCGGTTCGGAGTGCCTAGATATCTCACAGTTGATAATGGAACACAGTTCGATGCAGAACCCTTCAGAAAGTTTTGCGAAGACCTAGGCATTCAACTATGTTTTGCTGCAGTGAGACATCCTCAGTCGAATGGAGCCGTTGAGCGAGCCAATGGAAATATCTTATCAGGGCTAAATCGAAGAATAGTAGGCTTGTCAAAGGGACTATGGACCGAAGAGCTTCCGAAGATTCTGTGGTCCATTCGGACTACGCAAACAAGGTCCACAGGTTTTACTCCGTTCAGACTACTATTCGGAGATGAAGCTATGACTCCAACGGAGCTCAAAGGAGGATCACTTCGCAGCACCGAACCAGACATCGAAGAAGAAAGACAAGCTTCGTTAGATTTGTCAGAAGAAACAAGGCTTCGAGCTGTAGCCAATTTATCAAAGTATCATCAGCAGACGAAGACTTGGTATGACCCGAAGGTTAAGCTCAGCGAGTTAAGACCGGGTCATCTTGTTCTACGAAGCATTATAGCACCAGGGAAGTTAGGCAATAAATGGGAAGGTCCATATCTAATCGTCCGCTCGGGGCGCCCTGGTTCATTTAAATTAGCTAATTTAGAAGGTGAGGAGTTAGCACATACGTGGCATGCGGAGCACCTAAAGCGATACTTCGCATAAGGGCTCCTTGTAATCCGCTTGTAATCACCTCTAAATTAATAAAGCATACACCCTGTGGTTTGCCTTCCCCTTGACACTCCTAGTTTCCCGAGCGGACGCGCTGGGACGGAAGTCGATCGAGAGGGAAGTGTTATCAAGCAGGGCTGTATTTTCGGACTTCGAACCCATAAAGTTCGAAGCCTCCGATGTGGGGGCTGACATAATCCGGAGCCCAGGCCACTGGCTTGTAGGCATCCGTAAAAGAGCCCAAAACCACACTCTACGGAGTCCAAGCTTCGGCTGGTAGACTTCCGTAAAAAGAGCCGAAGGTGGCCAAAATCTGCGGAGTCCAAGCTGCAGCTTGTCAGACTTCCGTAAAAAGAGCCGAAGGTGGCCAAATTCTGCGAAGTCCAAGCTCCGGCTGGTAGACTTCTGCAAAAAAGAGCCCAAGTGGCCAAATTCTGCGAAGTCCAAGCTCCGGCTGGTAGACTTCTGCAAAAAAGAGCCCAAGTGGCCAAATTCTGCGAAGTCCAAGCTCCGGCTGGTAGACTTCTGCAAAAATAGCCGAAGGTGGCTACAATTTCTGCGAAATCCAAGCTCCGGCTGGTAGATTTCTGCAAGAAAAACAGCTGAAGGTGGCTAAAGCAAAACAGCATTTAAGCCATGAGCTTCGAATGACTGTTCATATACGTCCAAAGTGACAAATTTTTTAAAAAAGACACTAAAGTGTCCTGGAAGTTATCTCAATTGATTTCTTTCATAAAAAAACAAAGGTACCAAGTTACCATTCTTCTGACTACAAATAGTCGAAGACATTTCATAAGATTTCAAAAGATCTTTATAAATGACAGAGGGGCTCCGAACCCCCAAGAAAAAATTGTACTCCGAAGTTTTTCTTTGCGCATAACCATCTTTGAATACAGTTCGAAGTTGCTTATACCCAAAGAGGGGCTAGTAATATGGAGACAATTTTAAATCGGCATTCATTATCAAAATAAATGTATTTACAAATTACATTATGAAAAATTGGTATCTATACCAAGAAGGAATCGGAGACCTCTTCGGTCCCGAGAGCTAGGGGTGGAACGACTAGTTCCAACATCGGAAGTTCTAAGAACTTTACGTTTAACTCTTTTTCTCCCCTTCGAAGCTCTAAAATCCTTCTGTTCTTGTTGAAGTTCGGCCCAAGTTCGAAGCCGCTCGGGGCTTCTCTCCCAGCTTCTAAGATCTTCAGATCTTTTATTTTGGGCTTCACCTTCGTCTTCGGACCAATTAGTGTCTTCAGAAGACGAGGTGTTTGCGTCGCTCTCTTTATCTTCCTCTTTAATATAAGACAATACGTCTTTGATTACTTCGGGCGCAATAACGCCGGAGTCATCTCGAGGGATAAGGAATCGAGGACGTTTATAACTCTTGAGAAGTTCGAAGGTTTTCCACAATGAGCGAAGTTCGCTGTTAAGCTCTAACACTTCGATATCTTCGATAAGAGGCAAAGCCTAAAAATATAACAAACAAGATTTTCATTGATAAATGATTACAAGCACAAAGCTTTACACGGTTAAAAATCCTAGAACATTCCTAAACCTGTGGGTTTGAAGGAGGTTGGCTGCTCGAAGCTTGGCTTCGAACATGCTTCTGGCGTTGGCCTTCATCAATCCAAGCCTTGATCGCAGATCGACCTTCGGCTCTCCACGAAGTTTGGAAGGCCCGCTAAGCAGCAGCTACGCCTTCGGAAGGTTTGAGAAGTCGGTCGTCGTCGAAGGTGATTGGACCTCTTCCTGCGTCCGGAGTTATTGATCGGCCCAAATCCTCGTAATAGCGAAGCAGACCAACAGCAGACACATGTCCGGAGAGTTCTCCGTATCTAATGCCCGCCGTCTTCATCTGCTTCGCCACCCCTTGGATCCTTTTCAACCGGCGCAGAAGGCTGATGTTATCATCAGAAGGGAGAATTCCAGTAGTACCGAAGTACTCCAGGACTTCTAACAACTGATTCATAATCTCCGCAGCCACCTTCTCAGACTTCAAATTATCCTCATTCAGCGCATCCTTTGCCGAAGTAACTTCGTCCAAAACCCCAGAAAGCCTAGCATTCTCAGTGGTCAAAGTATTTTTCTGTGTCAACAATTGGCTAGCTTCCTCTTCAAGCCGGACGAGCCTAGACCCTGCAGTAGCATGCTCCGTCCGTAGTTTGTCAACTTCTGCTCGAAGCACAATCCTTTCCGCTTCGAGCTCTTTCTTTACAGCCTCCAAGCTTTGCCTGGCCCTTCGCTCTGTTAATATTATATTGTCCATTTGAGTCACTCGACTTTCGGAGATGTTAAAATTCCTTCGAAGAGTGCTATTTTCTTCCCGAAGCCGAGCGATTTCTTCGTCATTGCATAGACTTGCAGCTCGGGCCAAGACAGTTTGCTGCCAAAGTAAAATCAAAGTAAATATTCATTCGAAGATAAATTCTATAATAATTTGCAGTTGTTTCATACCTGATAAGCTGTACGTTCAATAATGGCATTAAGCTCCGTCCTGTCAGCCTTGCGCAGGATGGCCACTAATTCGGTCTCCCCTATCTCACGACTAGCTCGATCCAAAGGTTCGAGCAAAGTCCGAAGACCAGTTGTTTGCCCTAAGAAAGGAGCCAGCAAGGGGAGCATGCTTATTGCCTCTTGGTCATCTTCGTTCAATGAAGGACCAGAGCTTTGGCCTGCGGACTTCGGAGCCACTGGAGTTCGAACCTCCCTGGAAGATTGGCTCTCGTCTGTTGAGTCAGACGGAGTTGATTCGGAGCTTATAGCAGGCAGGGGCTCTATTTGTCTTTTGCCTCTTCCAGGCCCCTTTTGAGTAACTCTTGGGGCTGGCTCCGAAGTCGTCGAAGGTTCAGGAATTATTTCCTCCTGGCGAACTTCTTTCATAGGAGTGGGTTCTGCAAAACAATCAAAAGTATTATACATAGTATAAAAATTTAAATAAATACAAAAGTTCTTCGAATTCTACCTTCGGCAGTCCGTGGAGGAGTGGTTGTCGGACTGATTGGTGGATCGAAAGCCAATTCTTCATCTGAATCAGCCGTTGAATCATGGACTACAGGAGCATCGTCCTGGGTAGTCCTCGCTGCTTCTTCGGGAATCGAAGCCATAATGACTTCAACCCCACTTTCATCCACAGGCACTTCGGTTTGTGCGGCCCTTTGAGTTTCATTCTCTTCCAATAGGCGCACTAGTAACCTTTCCACTTCTTCTTGGGAATCGGAGACCGAAGCCCTGGAGCTCGAAGGTTTAGGATCTAAAGGTGCGAGGTTCTTCGGCTTCCGAGCCACCCTCTTTACCGGAGTCTTTGCTGAACCCGAAGCTCCGGCTTCGGCTACTCTTTTCTTGGGGCCTTTCTCCTGAGGCACCCAGTCCGTCAGAGGGGGTGGAGTTAACTCCAGCATTCCCCATACTCTGTTAAAACGCTCCCAACTTCCGACTAATTTGATTCGCCATTCTTTTTCTGACGGAGTTGGAGCACCCAAAATCTTCTCCGAAGCCCTTACAATTTGCTCTGAAGTAACAGGGGCTGAAGATTCTGCAAAATAAATAATTCAAGTCAGTTTTTCTTCGAAGTAAATATGTTTAATGCATGTTGTTTTCGAAGTTACCTGTAGGACTTGAAGTCAGGTTAATTCTCCGAAGACCACCTTCGGAATCATCTTCGAAGATAATAGGCCAGTCAGCCATCAACGGAGGAATTTGAAGACCAATGAACTCTTCGGCCAAATCCCGCATACTGAGTCTTCGGCTAACTTTTTCAAGCAAGTTCAGACGGGCTTCGAATTGGCCTTCGTCAGGACGCACCAAAGCTTCTTTTCGGAACTGGATTTCTTTAAGAGGTCCAGCCAGAGGATTGCTTGCCCCGACTTCGGCATAGAACCATTTCAGCACCCAATCAGTATACCATCTAGCATTGATGGCTTTAGCAGGGAATCGCAGAGCGTATTCGTCTCGAAGCCTGAAATTGATGCTTCCAAAGGCAACTACTACTTTTTCACCTCCGGAGCCTACGAAGGTCTTCGGCTGACAAGTTGCTCTATGCAATGCTGCGAAGATTTCGGCCCTCCCCTCACAACCTTCGGCTCTTAGAGCCCACTCGAAGATAGCTAATCTAGCTACAGCATTCGGAGACAGCTGGGGGAGAGTTACATGAAATAAGTCAAGGACTTCAGCCAAGAAATCTACAGCAGGAAGGCCCAAGCCTGCTTCGAAAAAAGCTTCGAACACTACGACTTCTCCGGGTCTTGGTGATGGGATTGTTTCTTTCCCTGGTTTTCGGATCATAACTCCCGCACCTATGTTTCCTCCTACTGCCATTGCCAGGGACTCTCTTTTGCAGGTTGAATGTCCTAATTCAAAGGATTGGTCCAGATATTTGGTCGATGGAGGGCACAGACCTTGATCGTCGGCGATTTGGGAATTTTTTCCCTTTGCCGCCATTGAAGTTGTCGCCTGCATCGAGGGCGTTGCCGCCACTGTTGCCGCTGCCGCTGCCGCAGCCGCTTGCTGACGAGCCAAGGTCGAAGGAGGTGCAGAGCCTTTGGTCTTCGCCATCGCAATCGCTGGATCGATCCGAGAGAGTAGGGACTAGGGCTCAAGAACTCAAGAACTCAAAAGGCTTTTGACTGGGAGCAAGCAGTGAAAAGGTAATCGAGTAAGTTCTGGAGTTCTTTATTTATAGCCTAAACTTTCCGTTTGTTACCGTTTGGGCTCTGCCCTTTCGCATTCCCGCCTGTTATTTTCCTCCGAAAATAACGCTTCGTATAACTCCGTTAGAAACAGAAACTAACGGCTATATTTTCTAAGTCCAAAAAGACTTTCGAACTTCTTGAATCAGTTCTAAGGTAGTTCGAAAAGTAATTATCTTATGACTGATTCGAAGTTCATATCTTCATGTATTTCGAAGATAAAACAAAAATCAATAACCCCTATGATTGGTTATCTTTTCTTTCCGTATACTGCTCTCCTAACGTTACAGGTCGAACGGAGAAGCGTATTCGAGGGGCTACTGTTGGGGGAAAATAGCTCATCTTCAGGGTTATTGCCAAAGCAGCATGAAGACAGCTGACCAGTTCGAAGATTGTCCGAAGTCCATCTTCGAAGGTGCATGGAACCTGGTTCGAAGCCCGGAGGCAGGCATTGGTTCGGAGTATGTCTTCGAACCAAAGTCCTTCAAGATCTTTTCTGCCAGCTAAGATGGAAGACTTATCTTCTATCCTATTAGATTAGTCTTTTACCATTTTAGCCCTATTAAGGAAACCGAATAGTTTCCTTAATGTCGGTTGTAATAGAAGGGTAAATAGGTCTTTTCCTTAATGTTTAGGCCTATAAATACCCCCCATTTTACCCTGTAATAGGGACCGATTACAAGTGAATCAATACACACTTTCGAACTATTCTAAGTTATTATCCTTTCGGAGGCTTAGAACAGTTTGCTTCGCAAACACTTCGTTTGTTAGTTTCTTTTCTACAGAAACCTGTTAGCGTAATCTTTTACGCCAACACCGAGGCCATCGAGGACTTTAGCGAAGTAGAGAAATTAGGAAAAGGTTTTGCGTCGGCTGATCCCTTAGAAGAAGTTGACATAGGTGATGGTAGCATCCCGAGGACGACTTTTGTAAACAAACATTTACAACCTGATGACAAGGCCGAAGTAATAAAGTTGCTTTGGTCGTATGTCGATTGTTTCGCATGGGAGTATAGCAAGATGCCGGGACTAAGCCATGATCTCGTAGAGCATCGGCTACCTATCAAGTCCAGATTTAGGCCTTATAAACAACCTCCTCGCCGCTTTAACTCGGCCGTCTATGACTGAGTTAAAGAAGAAGTAGAGAGACTGCTCAAAGCTGAATTTATTAGGCCATGCAGGTACGCAGAATGGGTCGCTAACATTGTGCCTGTAGAGAAGAAAGGGAGCGGCAAGATACGAGTATGTATTGATTTCAGGGATCTGAACAAGGCCACTCCGAAGGATGAGTATCCGATGCCGATGGCAATGCTGGTTATAGTCAAATATTTATGGCTGAAGAGGACGTCTACAAGATAGCCTTTCGATGCCCTGGTTTTGTCGGTTTATTCGAGTGGGTCGTTATGAATTTTGGTTTAAAGAATGTTGGCGCCACATATCAGTGTGCTATGAATTTAATCATTCATGACTTGCTAGGAGTTATGTTAGAAGTTTACATTGATGCTGTTGTAGTCAAATCGGACGCTATGGGAAACCATTTAGCCGATTTGAAAGTTGTTTTTGATAGGATGCGATAGTATGGCTTAAAAATGAACCCACTCAAATTTGCTTTTGGCGTGTCGGCGGGCAAGTTCTTAGGTTTCATGATTCATGAAAGAGGCATAGAGATTGATCCTAAGAGGCTTGAGAAAGTTAGAAACATTACGGCGCCGACATGCAAAAAAGATGTGCAAAAGTTGCTAGGCAAGATGAATTATTTGCGTCGCTTTATATCTAACTTGTCTGGCAAGATTGATGCCTTTGTCCCCATACTCCTGCTAAAGAACGAGGCCGAGTTCACTTGGGGGGCAAGCCAGCAAAGCACCTTTGAGAAAATCAAGGAGTGCTTGTCATCGCCGCCTGTGGTGAGAGCACCCAAAGTCGGGATTCCGTTTCGGCTATACATCACTGCTGAATATAGCGTGATCGGGGTCGTGCTAACCCAGGAGGTAGAAGGAAAAGAGTACATCATCACGTTCTTGAGCTGCCACCTGCTGGACACCGAGACCAGGTACGCGTTTGTGGAACGTTTGTGTTTATCACTTTATTACGCGTGTACCAAGTTGCACCACTATCTTCTCCCTACTACATGTGTTGTTATTTGCCAAACCGATGTTATAAAACACATGTTG
Source organism: Zizania palustris (assembly GCA_019279435.1). Taxonomy (NCBI): domain Eukaryota; kingdom Viridiplantae; phylum Streptophyta; class Magnoliopsida; order Poales; family Poaceae; genus Zizania; species Zizania palustris. The sequence goes on along the minus strand of JAAALK010000284.1, from coordinate 55,793,032 downwards.
CAAAAGCCGATTCTAAGTGGAAGAATCGGAAAGTGGGCTTATGCTTTGATTGAATATGATTTGGCCTATGAACCCCTAAGAGCTATGAAAGGCCAAATCGTAGCCAAATTTATAGTTGATCACCACATAGACGTCAATTGGAGCGACAATGTTGCATTGATTGAGGTAATTCCGTGGAAACTTACTTTGATGGTTCAGCTTGCAAAAATGGCCAAGGTATTGTAGTGGTTCTCATTTCACCTAGCGGAGCACACTTTGAAATCTCGGCTCGTTTAGAATTTCCCTCTACCAACAACTAAGATGAATATGAGGCTTTACTGCTAGGACTTGAATTGTTAGAATCCGTGGGTGTTAAACATGTTCATGCACATGGTGATTCCCTGTTAGTAGTGCAACAAGTGGCTAAGAGTGTTCAATGTTTTAACGGCTTGCTAAACAGCTACTTGGATAAGTGCCTAGACATAGTTGCTACTTTTGATGACTACAAAATTTCTCATGTGTCAAGAAAGGCCAATTCGGATGCAAATGATTTGGCTCAACAAGCATCTGGCGACCAAGTCAGGAGAGGAAAATTTTTTGTATAGGAGAAGCCGATGTTTGGTCTCACTGCCGAAGCCAGTAACTTTGGACAGGCGCACCCTGCGGGTCGGACCACTCTGGTTGTCAAGCCATGGCCGTTCCGAGGTTGGGGTTTAGACTTCATCGGCCAGATTCACCCTCCTTCCTTAAAAGGGCATCGATTCATGTTGATGGCGACAGATCATTTCACCAAGTGGACCGAGGCCGTGCCTCTCAAGAACATGAGTCACAACGAGGTACTTTACTTTATCTTGAAGCACATCATACATAGATTCGGTATTCCCCAAACTCTCACTACAGATCAAGGTAGTTCATTTGTTTCTAAAGAAGTGAGGGACTTTGCTCAGGCCAATGGTCAAGCCGAGTGTAGTAATAAATAGTGATTAAGCTCATTAAGAAGAAAATTGAAGAGTTCCCTAAAAGGTGGCATGAAGTGCTCTCCGAGGCGCTATGGGCTTGTAGAATTGCAAAGCACGGTGCTACCAAAGTTAGTCCATTTGAGTTGGTATATGGACAAGAAGTTGTTCTACCTGTAGAAGTAGATCTTGGCTCTCTAAGTGTGTTAAAGCAAGATGGCTTATCGGTCGACGAGTATGTGGTGCTCAAGCTCAGGCGCCTGTGCATGTGGTGTGGGCAGCGTGGGCAGAGCTGGTACCGGTGCAGGTGGTGGTGGTGCGTGGTACGCGGTGCTAGCTTGGCCGTAAGCATAATGACTAGTCTCGGCCACAGGTGTTGAGGCCGGAGACGTAACGGTCTTGCCAGTGCTACTATCAGTTCTACTGTACACATGATTTACCGGGGGTAAACTAGCAATAGGGGCTGATGGTACGGCATCAGTAAAGCCGAACCTCCAAAGTGTCGCCTCTACTTGGGAGCTAACTGCCGAATCTAAACTGTTGGCTAGCGAAGCGCTAACGGACTGATCTACCGATGCGGCTATTTTTTGCTCAATCTCTAAAGAAGATAAACGAGGCAATATGGGTGTTACCTGGATCCGAGCAAGGTCGGGAATGACGATGTTGCGCTTGATGAAGCCCACACGTGTCTTGACTTAGCTCCCAAGCATCATGTCTTGGAGCGCCTTCATCTTTGCTTCGATCTCTAGTCGCCTTCATTTTTTTCAGGGAGTGAGCTAGCGAAACCCTCAGAAGTCCATAAGGGAGATTGGAGAACTCCAATCGTCTAGTGTTTGAGAGACCCTAGCAAAAGGTTTGATCGGAAAGTTTGGCGACAAGCATTTAAATTTGTGATGCTAGACGACACACTGTATCGCTGAACCATTGACAGAGTACTGTTAAAATGTCTAGACCATGAGAGATCCCAAGTGGCTACAGGAGAAGTCCATGAAGGACTTTGTGGCACTACTCAGTCGGCCCAGAAAATTAGTTGGATGCTCAAAAGAGCGGGTTTCTACTGGCCGACTATGATGGAGGATTGTTTTAAGTATTACAGAGGGTGTGAAGCATGTCAGAGGTTTGGCAATATTCAATTAGCTCCTGCTTCATTACATAACCCTATTGTCAAGCCATGGTCATTCCGAGGTTGGGGTTTGGACTTCATCGGCCAGATTCACCCTCCTTCCTCAAAAGGTCATCGGTTCGTGTTGATGGCAACATATTACTTCACCAAGTGGACCGAGGTCGTGCCTCTCAAGAAAATGACTCACAATGAGGTACTTGACTTTATCTTGAAGCACATCATACATAGATTCGGTATTCCCCAAACTCTCACTACAGATCAAGGTAGTTCATTTGTTTCTAAATAAGTGAGGGACTTTGTCGAATGTTATGGTATTAAGTTGATAAACTCTTCGCCCTACTATGCTCAGTCCAATGGTCAGGCCGAGTCTAGTAATAAAACAATGATTAATCTCATTAAGAAGAAAATTGAAGAGTTCCCTAAAAGGTGGCATGAAGTGCTCTCCGAGGTGCTATGGGCTTGTAGAATTGCAAAGCACGATGCTACCAAAGTTAGTCCATATGAGTTGGTGTATGGACAAGAAGCCGTTCTACCTATAGAACTAGATTTTGGCTATATAAGAATTTTAAAGCAAGATGGCTTATCAGTCGATGAGTATGAAACTCTTTTGAAAGACAATCTAGAAGAAGTGACCGATAAGAGATTGAGGGATTTAGAAGCCATAGAAATAGACAAGAGGAGAGTAGCTAAAGCCTACAATAAGAAGGTTAAACCAAAATCGTTTCAAGTGGATGACTTGGTTTGGAAGACTGATTTTACCCTTAGGCACTAAGAGTCCCAAGTTTGGTAAATGGTCGCCTAGTTGGGAATGGCCCTTTCAAAATTGCTGAAATCACTCTTAGCAATGCATATGTGTTAGAATCTCTGCAAGGAGAGCGGTTTCGAAGAGCTTTGAATGGTAGATACTTGAAAAGGTATTTCCCAAGTGTGTGGCAAACAACTTAAAAGATGTCGAAAGGCCGATATGGAAGGTATCGTCTTTATCCCATTTTGCTTTTACTTCACTTAGTTCACTAAAAGGCAGGGGGCATGCGTTGATAGCAAAAAATGGCATCACTGATTAAGATTGTCAAAATATCAATTTTGGTAATTTGGGCCGAAAATGCACATGTCCCGGGTTAGGCCGAAGCACTGCAGGGCCAAAGGACCACTGGGCTATGGGCTCCAAAAACTTCCAGCCAGCCCACAGCCTTCCGCCAGGAGGCCTTTGGAGGCCCACTACGCCGAAGCTTTGGCCCAAGGAGCAGACTTCGGCAGGCCTAGCCAAAGGCCCACTTCGGGTAGAGATAGAGTTGGATCTCCAATTTTGGCTAAGTGTTTATCTCTACGCATGATTTAGCCGAGTCATAGAAAATTAGATTTAGAGATTAGAAGTCTAGCCCCTATAAGTATAGGCGCGAAGCCAGTTCATAGCCCCCCCAACAAAAAACAACCACAAAGCCATAGCTTTGAATCGTATTTACTTTATCTTTACTTTTCTGTACTCTTTGTGGGTTTGCCTGGAAGCCCTCCAACGACCACTTCGGAATAGTGGTAATCCTTGTTATTCGCTTGTGAAGTATCTGTTAATCTACGTAATAGATTGCTATCGCCTTGTTACTTCGCCTGTGAAGTATCCTCTAATCTGAATAACAGATTGCTATCACCTTGTTACTTCGCCTATGAAGTATCCGCTAATCTGCATAACATATTTCTACCTTCGCTACTAGTGCAACACTTAGCAGAATTCGGTCCTCAGGCCGAATTGGTACTTCAAATCTACTCTGTCATAGGTTTGCATGTTCGGAGATACTTCATCAGAGGTGTCTAGAGCTGAAAGATCGGTGTTGGAACAATTGCGTTAGTTCCAGTAGGTTTTTATGTGGTGGAGTGTGATGTGGAGAATGAACCTCGAAGGGTTCTAACAGAGGGAGAAAAGGGTTTATACTGGTTCGGGCCTCTCCTGGGAGATAATAACCCTACGTCTAGTTGTGGTGGATTTGGCATGGTATGCCCTAGTATAGAGCAATAATTCCAGGGTCTCTTGGCCCCCTGGAGCGCGTGTCCCTATTTCAAGGGCTTGGCCCTGCTTTTATAGGCGCGCAAGCCAAAGGAAAAGACTGGGATGCCCCCTATGAGCCCTAGGCTCACAGGGGCAGAGAGGGGAAAAAGGGCTAGCTACGGTACAAAGGTACTTTGCAGCTTTACAGCTTTACAGGCGTGTCAGGCTGCGCCAGGCTTTTGACTAGCTAAATGACATACCAGGGGCGGCGGGGCCCCCGGTATGGCCTATACTTAGATATTTCATGAGCTTTGGAGTAGGGGCCAGAGCCTTTCTGTTAGAGGCTGCGAAGAGGGCTCCGAGGTGCACCCCGAAGGGGGCTTCGAAGCACGCCCCGAGCAAGGCTCCGAACAAGGCTCCGAACTGGGGTCTCGAAGCCTTGACCTCGAACTGGCCTCCGAACTGGGGGCCTCCGAACCGGGTCCTCCGAACCGGGGCCTCGAACTGGGATCCCCCGAACTGGGCTCTCGGAGTTCGGCCTCCGGCATCCTTCGCCCGGAGGGTGGCCTCCGGCATCCTGCGCCCGGAGGGCGGCCTCCGGCATCCTGCGCCCGGTGGGCGGGCCCGAACTGGGGGCTCCGAGCCGGACCCCCCGATCTGGGGGCTCCAAAGCTATAGGCTCCGAAGGGCACCTTGGGACCTGAAAACAACTCTTATAGAGAAAACAGGCTCCGACAGCACTGGGCTCTGGGCCGAAGGCTGTCGGAGGTTGACGTCATTTGGCCCCTGTTCAAGGGAAATATATTCCCCCAACAATCGGTTTCGGAGGTTGCCAGAACACCCTCCGGTGAGACTACTGCTTCGACCACATGCCAACACGCTTTGCCAATAGGCTTCGTCACGACAGGCTTCGCCATGCTCGTACTCCGTTCCGGACAAAGTCGCGCTCGCGCGTTGCGCCTAAGTCATTATTCTTTATCTCACTGTACCAGAGACTTCACACCGAACCCCGTTGTTCGTAGGTGATTGTCACGTCCAGATCCGTTCGGAGTTCATCTTCGGCCAGATCAGTCCGAATGCCGTAGGTGCCCTTCGGCGGGACACTTCGCACCAGACACCGAAGGTAACCTTCGATGACACCCTTCGCACTATACTCCGAATCAGTTAGGCTTCGCTCTGTTTGCTAATTTGTTCTGTTTAATATATTTGTTTCAGCTAATTGGATTATTTTGTGTGATCTGATTACCTGGCTATTGTAGCAATTGTGTTAGCTACAGCACATGATTTGTATGTGTGTATATGGTATGTAAAATAAACCTCGAAGGGTTCTCTCAGAGAGAAAAGGTTTATACTGGTTCGGACCTTCCCTAAGGGATAATAACCCTACGTCCAGTTTGTGGTGGATTTGGCACAGTATGCCTTGATGGAGTCTAATGAATCTCGGGGTCCTTATGGCCCCTGGAGAAGCTAACATGTTACAAGGGCTTGGCCCTGCTTTTTTAGGCACACATGCCAAAGGAAAAGACCAAAATGCCCCTCTTTAAGTCATAGGCTTATAGGGGCAAAAAGGGGAAAAGGAGCTAGCTAATGTACAAAGTGCTTTACAGCTTTATAGATGTGTCAGATAAACGTCACTTCTTGACCAGCTAAACGACATATTAGGGGCAGAGGGGCCCCTGGTATGGCTTCTACACTGTAGTAAGGTACAAATATCTTCTGGATTTGGAGTAGGGGTCGGAGCTCTTCAGGCGAAGGCCGAAGGGAAGGCTTCGAAGTACACTCCGAAGTGCGCTTCGAAGTATACTCTGAACTGGGTTCTCGGAGACTTAGCTTTGAGTTGGCTGGAAAGGGTCTGGAGACTGGCTCTGAGGGCTCCGAAAGGAGCTCGAAGGTTAACTACGAATAGAGCTCGAAGTTTAACTCCAAACAAGGCTCGAAGGTTAACACTGAAGTTAGCCCGAGACTTAGCTTATGGCAAGCTTTAAAGGATCTTGAGGGCTTCGCTCCGGAGGGCTCCAAAGGGGTTCGAAGGCCTCACTCCAGAGGGCTTCGAAGTGAACCTTGGGACTTGGAAACAGCTTCTTCAGAAAGGAACAGGCTTCGACAGTGTTGGGCTCCAGGCCGAAGGTTGTCGGAGGCTAACGTCATTTGGCCCCTGTTGAAGGGAAAACTTATTCCCCCAACACTGGCGACTCCACCCCCTTACCACGGTTAAGGGTAGTCGAAATGCGACGTCGGTGCTATGTTATGCTTAGGCTTGTCCCTAAGTATCCGCACACTTTTGGATTGTCAAACTAACCAAACTTCAGGAGCACGTTTTCGTGTCAACAGTATCAATTCATCCTGAGGACCGAATTCTGCTAAGTATTGCACTAGTGGCGAAGGTAGCAATCTGTTACATAGATTAGCGGATACTTCACAGGTGAAGTAACAAGGCGATAGCAATCTATTACGTAGATTAATGGATACTTCACAAGCGAAGTAACAAGGATTACCACTGTTCTGAAGTGGTCGTCGGATGGCTTCCAGGCAAACCCACGAAGAGTACAGAAAAGTAAAGATAAAGTAAATACGATTCAAAGCTAGGGATTTGTGGCTGATTTATGTTGGGGCCCTCTGAACCGGCCTCACCCCTATATTTATAGGGGCTAGACTTCTGTTGGGGGAGATAATCCCGATGGCCGAAGGGGGCCCACCACCCGGAGGTCCGAAGCTTGGTGCCGAAGGGGCCAGGACCTGCAGGCGACGGAGCCGGAAGCCCTCGGAGGTCTCTGGGTGCTCCGAAGGAGCTCGCCGGCGCCAAGTGGTTGGCCTGATGATGGAGGCCACCCTCCGGGAGAAGGATGCCGGAGGCCACCCTGCGGGCGACGAAGCCGGAGGCCACCCTCCGGGAGAAGGATGCCGGAGGCCACCCTGCGGGCGACGAAGCCGGAGGCCACCCTCCGGGAGAAGATTGCCGAAGGCCATCCCTCGACCCGCGGCAATGAATCCGGAAGGAGTGTTGGCGAGAAAAGGAAGGACAAGTATACGGGGAGACAGGATCACGATCCTCTAAGCCGTGTCGGGCGGCGCAGGCAGCGCCCGACATGGCCGATACGCTGTAAGAGTTGAATCTTCTTGTCTGTACTGTGTATAGCCCGTTTTGTCTGTACTACTGACCGGCGTCTGGCCATGTAGCGGTTGGTGGTCCAAGGCGCTCGGTCCTCTGGGCAGGGCGCCCAATAAATACCCCCAACTACAGTTGTAACGACACACGCTCTAGGAGCACTGAATATACTACGTCCCTACATTTCCACTAAAACCTGCTGGTCTGATCCGTCGTTCCAACAGTTGGCGCCGTCTGTGGGGATCCTAGTCCATGAAGCTAGCGTCCTCTACACCCACTCACCAAAGCATGTCGGGTCAAAAGGGGGCGAGCATTGTTCCTCTACGCCGGTCGGCTCGCACCGCCGGAATTGAGCCCGCTCCGACCCCCGATTCCCGTCCTCCGGCCCCCGCCATTGCCCCTGCCGAAGCGCCCTCCCTGGAACCAACTCAGGCGCCGGAGGGGATGCCTGAGGCTCGGGGCCCTGTCGGCGCACTAGAGCCGGCCTCCGTCAACCTGGCAGGGTTCCCCGAGGGGCTACCGGGGGGGCATCCTCCAAGCGGACCTCCGGTGGTATCCCTCCAGACCGACTACGTCCGTTCGCGAGATCCCGATACCGCTTCAGGAGGAAGCGGGAGCCAAGCCGATGCCTTGGCCACCGAGAACGCCCGGCTGAAGGTGGAACTGGCCCTGTGGCGCCAGGAGGCATCGCTCCGCCCTCCTGAGCCCTCTCGCGCTGCGAAGGCTGCGGCCGTAACACTAAGCGACAATGAAGATCTAGCGGATGACGAAAATCCGTCATACGACGAGGAGTCCCCCCTGCACCCGGACCTTCAGATGGTGCGCTTCGGCTCGAAGTTTCGCGCCGCGAAGCTTCCCAAGTACTCTGGGGATTCTAACCCCGGAGAGTTCTCCCGCTCATACGCCCTGGCGATAGAAGCGTCCGGGAGAAGCCGAGACACCATGGCTAAATGCTTCCCTCTGGCGCTCGAAGGGATCGCTCTCCGGTGGTTCTGGTCACTCCGACCCGGGACCATCCATTCGTGGGATCAACTGAGGAAGAAATTCGTCAACAATTTCCAAGGGACCTTCGTGACCCCTATGTCCACCAGGAGCCTCTTCCAAGTGAAGCAGCAGCCCGGAGAAACTTTGCGACAGTATTCCCAACACTTCGCGCACACCAAGGCCCAGATCAAGGGGCTCTCGGCTTCCTCTGTCATCGATGCTGCCCGAGAAGGCGTCACCCACCCAGGCCTCCTCGACAAGCTCCACCGGAAGCCCATCTCCTCGGTGGCACAACTCATGATGTATTTCGAGGAATACGCCCGGTCCGAAGAAGGCCAGATGCGCCGGCAAGCGATGATAGTCCCTGTCCAGGCCTCGAGTGCCAAGACGTATGAAGCCCCACTGGACCTCAGCCGGGGAGCACGCCCCGCTCCTGACTTCCACTGCCAAGAGTCCGGCCGGCAGGACTCCGTCCACCGGGACTCTCGACGAGGGCGAAAGCATCTTCGGGGGGAAGTCCTCAGCATTACCCCCCGAGCCCCCGCCAAGCATCTGCACACGCCCAGTGGAAGCCGTCTCGTCGGGGCCAAGGATCCACCTCGAGTGCTCTCCGGAGGAGCCGCCCTCTACTGCAGCGTCCACGGTGAAAACCGGAGCCATGACACCGACTCCTGCCGGACCATACTCGCCCTCCGGAGCGACTACCTGGAGCGTAATGCTGGTCACGGTTCCACCGACAAGGGGATCCCAGTCCCTCGCTCGGAAGCAGTTCAGGTAGTCGGGCGTGGCGATGAGCCGGAGGTCCTGGGCCTAGCTCCGGAGTTTGGCAGGACCCAGGCCCCCAAGCTTGAAGATGCGCCAGATCGGGGAAAGCGAGTGGTCCTCCCCATATCAGGAGGAGGACTTCTGGGAGCCCTGTCCAAGCGCCAGCGGCGAGACTACGTTCGGGAGGTCGAGCATATCGGCACCTCCAGCCCCTTAGCCCTCCCTGAATGGTCCCATGTTCCCATCTCCTTCACCGTCGAAGATGCCGCCGGAGTCAAGTTCCCGCACGTCGATGCCCTCGTTATCTCGGCAGACATCGCCGGATTCGAGGTGCGTCGCATCCTGGTTGACGGGGGGAGTTCCGCTGACATCATCTTTGTGCAGGCCTTTGATCAGCTGTGCCTATCGCGCAAGCACCTACTGCCGGCTTCCCGTCCACTCCAAGGCTTCGCAGGCCCCCCGCTCGATGCCCTGGGCTAGGTCGCGCTGGAGGTGACCTTCGGCGACTCCCCCCTTCGGCACTGCGAGGAGATCCTGTTCGACGTGGTCGACGCTCCGTACGTCTACAACGCCATCTTCGGAAGGGGAATGTTCAACCGCTTCGGAGCCATCACGCACCACAACTACCTATGCCTCAAGATGTCGACTCCGGGTGGGGTGTTGTTGATCCTGGGCGACCAGGCCGCAACCCGCCGTATCGAGTACGGTCATTCGGCGCCATTGGAGCCGCGGCAGATCCACAGCGTCCGCGAAGGTGCAGAAGGAGCCAGCCTCCCCGGCGGCGTAGACTCTGGGAAGAAGGGCCGCCCAGCAAAACCTCTCCCGGAGGGGGAGGTCATTACAAAGATATTAATCCAAGACGGGAAGGAGTACCCGATCAAGTTCGAGGGGGGTATGGAACCGGAGGTGTCGGCACAGCTTGAAGGAATCATCCGCGGCAACCTCGACATCTTCGCATGGTCCGACGAAGACATTACTGGCGTCGACCGCTCGATCATCGAGCACTCACTAGCCGTCGACCTAAAGGCACGGCCGGTCCGCCAGGGGCTCCGGAAGCTTTCCACCGAACGGGCCGAGCTGGCCAAGGCTGAGACAGAGAAGCTGCTTCGAGCAGGGGTCATCCGGGAAGTGAGTCATACCGACTGGTTGTCTAACCCAGTGTTTGTCTCCAGAAGAAAACATCTGGAAAATGGCGCATGTGTAACGACTTTACTTCTCTGAATAAAGCTTGCCCCCGTGACCCCTACCCCTTGCCCCGCATTGACCAACTAGTTGATTCCACAGCCGGAGCAGAGCTCCTCAGTTTCCTCGACGCTTATTCCGGCTATCACCAGATCTAGTTAAAGCCCGAAGACCAAGTCAAAACAAGCTTCGTCACGCCCGCCGGAGTATTCTGCTACCTCCGGATGCCCTTCGCCCTCCGCAATGCAGGGGCCACCTTTTCAAGATTGATCTCCAAAGCCTTGGGTCATCAAATGGGGCGTAATGTGGAAGCATACATGGACGACATCATCATCAAAAGTACCACCAAGAGCCATCACGGCTCGGACATAGCCGAGACTTTCAACAGCCTCCGGCGGTGTGGAATCCGGCTCAATCTAGAAAAGTGTGTCTTCGGAGCACGTGCAGGGAAGCTGCTTGGGTATCTGGTCTCCAGCCGAGGCATTGAAGCTAGCCCAATGCAAGTTAATGCATTGCAGAACATGTCCCCTCCCCAGAACTTGAAGCAAGCACAGAAGCTAGCCGGGCGGTTGGCAGCCCTCGGACGATTTTTAGCAAGATCAGCAGAACGAAGCTTGCCCATCTTCAAGGCGGTTTGGGGGCTCAAATCACTTCACGTGGACTCCCGAATGTCAGGGCTGTTTCGAACAAATCAAAGAGTATCTCTCCAGCCTCGTGGCCCTTGCTACACCCTGGCCCGACAGCCCCTTGTTGCTCTACCTCACCGCCTCCGGCAACGCGGCAAGTGTGGCTCTGGTCCAAGAGGAAGCACGCGACGGGAAGTTGATACAGCGCCCCGTCTACTTCATTTCCGAAGCCCTCGCCGGAGCCAAGGCTCAGTACTCCGAGCTCGAGAAAGTGGCCTATGCCCTCGTCATGGCATCCAGGAAACTTCGGCACTACTTCCTGGCCCATGATGTCATCATCCCGACTGCCTACCCGCTTGGTGACATGTTCCGGAACAAGGACGCCACCGGCCGCATTAGCAAGTGGGCGGTGGAGTTGGCCCCGTTCGGAATCTCCTTCGTCGCCCGTACTGCCATCAAGTCCCAAATCCTCGCCGACTTCGTCGCAGAGTGGACGATGGCACCTGATCACGACAGCACCGAGACAAGCACGACAATCTAGACTATCTATTCGGATGGTGATTACCAGGCTTCAGGGTCTGGAGCCGGAGCAGTTATCGTCTCCCCCTCCGGCCAGCAGGCCTTGTATTCCGCTCGGCTGAACTTCAAGGCTACCAACAATATCGCCTAGTACGAAGGGGTCCTCTTGGGTCTCCGCAAGGCGCACGCGCTGGGAGCAGCGCGCGTGGTCATCAAGACCGATTCCCAAGTAGTAGCCGGGCACATCGACAAAAGTTTCCAGGTTAAGCACCCAGACCTTGCCTCCTACCTCGACGCCATCCGCAGATTCAAAGCATCCTTCAAGGGTATATCCGTCCAAAACATCCCGCGAGGCGAAAACGGCCAGGCTGATGCCCTCGCCAAGCCGGGGCAGGAGCTCAAGCCTTGCCGCCGGGCGCTTTTTTCGAGGAGATCATCCAACCTTCGGCGCCTCCTCGCAGCGAGGCGTCCACCTCCGCCTCGGATAAGCCCCCGCCGTCACCCCGGCCAGCTCCAGTCCTGTGTACGGTTGATGGCGATTGGCGGGAGCCCATCCTACGCACGCTCGCGGGCAGCGAAGACGATCATCCTAGCCCAGACCAAGTTCGCCTCCAGCTCCGCGCAAGGTCCTTCCAGGTCATCGATGGCATCCTGTACAAGTCGGGGGTATGTTCTCCGCTACTCCGTTGCATCTCTCACTCGGACGGAGTGACCATGCTCCGAGAAATCCACGAGGGGCTGTGCGGGAGCCACCTGGCACCACGGGTGCTCGCGGGCAAAGCTCTCCAGCAGGGCGTATACTAGCCCACAATCGTTGCCGACGCCGAAGAACTCGTCCGCACTTGCCAAGGCTGTCAGTGGATGGGGCGGCGGAGTCACCGACCCCCAGCCAGCCTGCTACCCATCCCTCCTGTGTGGCCGTTGGCCCGATGGGGCATGGACCTCATTGGACCATTTCCTAGAGCAAAAGGCAACCTGCGCTTTGCTGTCGTCGCCGTCGAATATTTCTCCAAGTGGGTCGAGGCTGAGCCACTGACTTCCATCACATCCTGAAGCGTCCAGAAATTCTTCTGGCAGAATATCTTGTGCCGTTTCGGAGTGCCCAGGCAGCTCACATTGGACAATGGAACGCAGTTCGATGCTGGGGCTTTCTGGGCATTCTGCGACAAATTGGGGGTCCAGCTCTGCTTCGCCGTAGTACGCATCCCGAGTCGAATGGGGCTGTGGAGCGAGCTAATGGGCACATCCTCTCGGGCCTCAACTAACGCATCGTTGGCTTAGCCAAAGGATCGTGGCCCGATGAGCTGCCGAAGATCTTGTGGTCCATCCGGACCACCACTTCCCGAGCTACCGGCTTCACCCCATTCCGCCTCCTGTTCGGCGACGAAGCAATGACCCCAACGGAGCTCCGCGCCGGTTCGCTACGCGTCACAGCACCCGACGCCGATCAAGAGCGCACCGTTTCCCTCGACCTGGCCAAAGAGACGCGGCTCCGAGCCGTTGCCAACCTCTCCAAGTATCAGAAGGAGACAAAGGCATGGTACGATCCCAAAGTTAAGCACAATGAGTTCCAGCCAAGGCACCTCGTCCTTCACGCGGTGGCCGCTCCGACCAAACTGGGCAACAAATGGGAAGGACCATACATTGTAACAAGGTCCGGATGCCCGGGCTCCTACCGGCTCGCCACCTTGGAAGGCGAGGAGTTGAAACATACTTGGCACGCGGAGCACCTGAAGCGTTACTTTCCGTAGTCTCATAAGTGTATTCCGCTAGCAGCCGATAGCGCCTGCTTTTGTATCCAAATTGCGTAATAAAATCATCAGGCAAATGTTTTCGCCCATGGCGAACGCGCAACGACTCTAAGAGTTTCACTTCACCAAAGCATATCGGGTTCCGAGTTCCGGCTCGACGCACCCTCACACTCGGGTTGCCGCCACCTCACCAGGGTTCGAGCTCGCCGCACCCTCACACTCGGGTTCCGAGCTCTGGCTCGACGCACCCTCACATTCGGGTTCCGAGCTCCAGCTCGACGCACCCCCGCAATCGGGTTCCGAGCTCCGGCTCGTCGCACCCTCACACTCGGGTTCCGAGCTCCAGCTCGACGCACCCCCGCAATCGGGTTCCGAGCTCCGGCTCGACGCACCCTCATACTCGGGTTCTGAGCTCTGGCTGGACGCACCCCCGCAATCGGGTTCCGAGCTCCGGCTCGACGCGCCCTCACACTTGGGTTCCGAGCTCCAGCTCGACGCACCCCCGCAATTGGGTTCCGAGCTCTGGCTCGACGCACCCTCATACTCGGGTTCCGAGCTCCGGCTGGACGCACCCCCGCAATAAGGTTCCGAGCTCCTGCTCGACGCGCCCTCGTGCTCGGGTACCAAGTTCCGGCTCGCCGCACCCCCGCAATAGGGTTCCGAGCTCCGGCTCGACGCACCCTCGCAATCGGGTTTCGAGCCCTGACTCGACGTAGCCTCGAAGTTTGAACTCGAGCCCCGGCCCGAGATGCACTCAGTCGGATTTCAAGCTCCCGTTCAAGGTACCCTCCCCTTGTAGGCGAGATACATTCACCGCGCCTTCCTCCTAGCTGGTTAGCGCCCAGCCGGCAAACCGACTACTCGCTAAGGAGGGGGGAAGGGAGGGAGCAAGGAGAAAGGCTTCAACCAAATATATTGGAAAAAGAAGAGAAAAGGGGGCGTACAATGTTTATTACAAATCAAAGACAAAAGAGAAGGATCAAGAGAAGTTTTCATCCAAGCCAAGCAAGAACCGAAGGCCCCCTCGGTCGGAGGGGTCACCTGGGCCAGAGCGCGCTTTGGCCGGAGGCCCGGACTCGGTTCACGCGGACCTCCCCTTCCTCTTCCTCCGCTCCTCCTCCTTCTTCTGAGCACGAAAGGCCCTCTGGTCTTCTTGAAGTTGGGCCCAGCTGCGCAGATTGCCCCCCCGGGGGGCGCTTCGTCTAGGCTGGCTTCCGTATCGGACTAGTCCACTGGTTCGGGAGACGAGGACAAGGAGCGGGGCCCTGTTTCTTCTTCCTTGACAAGGTTCAGAACCCCTCGGAGGACGTCGGGGTCCGCGTATCCATCGCTACTACGGGGAAGGATGAAGCGCGCAGGATGATTCGCTCTCAGAGCCTCGAAGATAGCCCATCGATGTCGAAGAGCGTCGTCAAATTCAAGCACTTTGGCATCACAGTCGTAATCGTGGACACCCTGAATGAACCCCAGAAGGTACTCTTTATTAATATATGACTAAGTTTCCAAGCTATTACAGGCTAATACAACGACGGGATCTCGAAGAAGCTACACCTTCAGGTCCGGCTGGCGGGCCGAGGCCAAAGGCTTCGAGGGAGCCGGAGGACCGCGGGCGCAGAGCACCTCCTCCAGCCAAGTCTTGATCGCTTCGGGGCCCTCAGTCTGCCAAACCGCCTTGAGCGCCCTCCAAGATTGACTCAGCGCAGGGCTCGGCATTCGGAGGTGATCCCCCACGAAAGCGACCGGTTGCGAGCTCGAAGGCGAAGGAAGAGGAAGTCCAGACACTTCGAGATGTCGAAGAATCCCATAAGCGGCCACCCAGGCAGACACCTCGTCGTACTGCGCTACGGTGAGGTGTATTTGCCGGACGGCGGACTGGATAAATTTCACTCGACGGACCAGGGGCTCCCAGGCGATGTCGAACGCGCCACATCCGGTACCGTAGCGCGCCAGCACCTTACGGAGGGACACCACAGTGTCAGCAGCCGTCTTCCCCGCCTCAGCAAGCGCCTCGATCATCTCCCCGTTCTGGGCGGCGAGGTCCACCTCGGCCCGCTCCATCTGGGCCACCCAAGCCCCGAGGGCCTCGGCGTTAGCTACCGCCTGCCGGAGCTTGCCTACCTCCGAGACTTGAGTCCAGAGCGCGGAAACCTCCTCTTCGAGCTGCTCCGCTTCTGCGGCCCTGGACCGACGCCCCTCCGCCTCGGCAGCTCGGGCCCGGAGGGCGTCAACTTCCACCTCCAGCTCGTTGGCTTGCGCGGCTCGAGCCCGGAGCCCTTCTAGTTCCGCGACGCGGGCCGTGAGGGAGTCCATCTCTGCCACTTGGGCCTCGAGCGCTTCGACCTTTGCTGCCTGGAGCCGAAGGGCTTCGACCTCCGCTGCTCGCTCACGAGCCAGTCTCTCCGCGGTATCCGCTCGGGCCGCAAGCCCCGCGGCATCCGCCTCGCGGCGTTGGCGCTCGGATAGCAGGGCGGTCAGCGAACCCTGCACCAATGCAACCACCTGCGCGCAAGGAAGATAATCAGAAGAAGAGCTAGGGGCTCATTGAAGGCACTCCAAGAAGGTACCTAGCCCACTGCAGTCTCGATGGCCCTGCCAAGGTCCAGGCCGTCTGATAGCCCCAGTTCATCTACCACCGGGGCCTCGCGCAGCCGTAGGTAGTAGTCGTGGACTGGGGCCACCTTGGACGCGAAGTCCTCGCTGTCCGCCAGGAAGAGGCGCAAGAGGGGCACGGTGGCGCGCGCGCCCCGAGAGTCGGAAGAGGGCCGAGGTCGGTTCCCTGCATCTTCGACGGCCTCCGGAGAGGCCCCTTCGAAGGCTTCAGACTCCGTTCCGCCCCGTTGCCCCGAAGTCCTCTTCGTGCTGACAGGGGCTCCGGACCTTGCATCCGCAACGTCGTCAGGAAGCGGAACGACTGGTTCGACGCCCCGGGCAGATGTGCCTTCGTAGGCGAGCAAAGGCTGAGATCGAGAAGGCCCCAACGTTTGGGGAAAGGATGGGTAAGCTATCATACCTTCGTCCACGGCCTCGGTAAGGTCCTCCGGGAGCTGGGCGGGTCCCGACGGGCTTGGGCGGTAGAAAAGATTGTCTATCGAGTTCACCGGAGAGCCCGCCGCCGCCGCGGCGAGCTCGGCCTCCATCTCGGCGCTCCCCTCGACGGCGCCAAGCGGGTCGGCCAACCCTCCTCGGTCCAAGATGTCCGTCTCCCTGCTCCCATGGGAGCCGGCGGAGACCCCCTCCGAAGCCGGTTCGCGCGGGAGAGCAGTCTCGAGAGGCGGCGTCGCCCGATGATGGGCGCCTCCTGCCCGGCCCTCGGCACGGGCTTCGTGGGGCCCGAGCGAGAGGGAGCGTCTTCGGTCCTTCCAGCGTTCGGCCGAACCGACGGGGTCAGGTCCGGAATTACCGGAGGGTCCCCTCATTCTGACTGGGCCCCATCGCTAGAACCTCCCCACTCGGAGTGGGAGGCGGAGGAGTGTCCCGGAGAAAGCTGCCTTGGGCCCTTCACTATCTTCTTCTTCTTGGAGGGATGCCGAGGGGAGAGGCAACCGTCGGGGTCGCCGACCTTCCTCTTCGAGACAGCCCGGAGGACCTCACCCTCCGGAAGAGGCGGAGGCGAGAGCTCAAGCGCCCCCCACACTCTGTTGAAGCGCTCCCAGGAACCCACCAGCTCCATCCGCCGAGTGCGTTCGGCCGGGGTAGGGGCTCCAAGAATCTTCTCCGTCATGCGGGCCACCTCCTCGGGGGTCCGGGCAACGAGCGACCCTGCGTTCGAGGGTCAGGACCGGAGTACCCTTCGAGCACGAAAGATGGGAACGAAGTTAATGGGTGCAGAGGCTTACCAAGCTGGCGGGAGAGCTCCGCTGTCATCGACTCGTCCTGGCTGCTCCAAAGCGACGCCGACCATTCTTCCTTCAGCGGAGGGATCTCAAGGGCCACGAACTCCTCCGCCAGGTCGCGCATGCTCATTCGGCGAGCGACGATCTGGAGAAGCTGGATCCTCGCGGAGATCGAGTCGGTGCTGGTCTCGATGCGCGCTTCCCTCCGGAACCAAATGTGGCGCGGGATCCCGGCGAGGCCAGAACTGAGCCCCACGCGGACGTAGAACCACCGGTTCACCCACTTGGAGTACCATCTTTCATTGATGGCCTTCGCCGGGAAGGAGTCCGCGTACTTCCTCCGGAGCTGGAAATTGATGCTCCCGAAGGCCAGTATCTAGTCTCCCTTCTTCTTCGGCTGGCAGAGAGCTTCGTGCATCTGCGCGAAGACCTCCACCCTCCCTTCGCAGCCTTCGGCGCGCATGGCCCACTCGAAAATGGCGAGGTGGGCCACGGCATTAGGGGACAACTGCGGGAGCTCCAGATGGAACGCATCTAGTACCCAGGCGAGGAGCTCCGAAGCGGGGAACCCCAGCCCCGCGTCGAAAAAAGCTTCGATGACGACGACCTCGCCTTCTTGCGGCTGTGGGGCCATCTCTCGACCCGGCTTCCTCGCCGGCGTCTCAGGACCGAGGCGGGCCCTAGTTGCTTGCTCGATCGACGCATCCGTGCATGCAGACGGGCCGAGCTCTAGGGTCTGCTCCCAAAACCACTCTGAGGTGGGATGGAGCTCACGCGAGCTACGCGTCTCCGACGGGCCCGATGCTATCGCCGCCATCGCCGCCGCCCCCCATCTGCCGGTGCAGGAAGCGCGGGTCCATCGCCATGGTTGGGGAAGCGCTCCTCACCATTGCGCAAAGAGGTGAGAGAAGAGTTAGCGCTCAGGAAGCAGAACAGGTGTTGTCTGAGGTGACTAGAGTGGGCGCGGCAAACTGAAGAAGGGAGAATGGGCCGCGCGGTGAGAGATATTTAAGCACAAGGCCGTCGGTTCCCTTCCCGTTCGTTCAGCGTGTGAACGTGGCGGTTGCATGGCACCCGCATTTAAGACCAAATCGGCGCATTGGGGCGCGGCGGCTCCCTGGCGGTTCGCCTCCCCAACGCCGTTTACACACACGTGGTCAAAGGTGCGCGGGTACCCAGCGGGCCTGGTCAAACTCCTCTCAACCCGCTGAGGGGAGGATTCGAAGCGGTCCTCAGCCTCCGAGTCCGATCACGCCTGCCCGCTTCGGAGCTCCTCCGCGTCGGTCGAAGGGGGTCACGCCGCGGCCGGGTCCGGCGCCCCAATGTAAGTTATGTTCCTTATGAAAGTTATCGGAATTATCATGTGCGCTTCCACCCTCTCTTAACGCAGGGTTCTCGAGAGGAAAGAAGCGAGGGGCTACTGTTGGGGGATATAATCCCGATGGCCGAAGGGGGCCCACCACCCAGAGGTCCGAAGCTTGGTGTCGAAGGGGCCAGGACCTGCAGGCGACGGAGCCGGAAGCCGTCGGAGGTCTCTGGGCGCTCCGAAGGAGCTCACCGGCGCCAAGCGGCTGGCCTGATGATGGAGGCCACCCTTCGGGAGGAAGTTGCCGGAGGCCACCCTCTGGGAGAAGGATGCCGGAGGCCACCCTGTGGGCGACGAAGCCGGAGGCCACCCTCCAGGAGAAGGATGCCGGAGGCCACCCTGCGGGCGACGAAGCCGGAGGCCACCCTCCGGGAGAAGATTGCCGAAGGCCATCCCTCGACCCACGGCAATGAATCCGGAAGGAGTGTTTGCGAGAAAAGGAAGGACAAGTATACGGGGAGACAGGATCACGATCCTCTGAGCCGTGTCGGGCGGCGCAGGCAGCGCCCGACACGGCCGATGCGCTGTCAGAGTCGAATCTTCTTGTCTGTACTGTGTCTAGCCCGTTTTGTCTGTACTACCGACCAGTGTCTGGCCATGTAGCGGTTGGTGGTCCAAGGCGCTCGGTCCTCTGGGCAGGGCGCCCTATAAATACCCCTAACTACAGTTGTAATGACACACGCTCCAGGAGCACTGAATATACTACGTCCCTACATTTCCACTAAAACCTGCTGGTCCGATCCGTCGTTCCAACAACTTCTAATCTCTAAGTCTAATCTGTTATGATTCAGCAGAATCACGCGTAGAGGTAAAAACTTAGCCATAATCAGATCTAATTCTATCTCTGCCAGAAGTGGGCCTTTGGCCAATCCTGCCAAAGTCTACTCCTCGGGCCGAAGCTTCGGCGGGGTGGGCCTCTGAAGGACTTCGGGCTGAAGGCTGTAGGCTTGCTAGAAGCTTCCGAAGCCTATAGCCTAGTGGGCCTTTGGCCCTGTAGGGCTTCGGTCCAACCCGGTACATGTGTCTTTCTGGCCCAAATTACCAAAATTGATACTTTGATAATCTTAACCATTAATGTCATTTTTTGTTATCAACACATCTGCAACACTCTTTGGCCCGCCACTCGGCCGGCCATCAGAGCGAAGCCCTTCATTGACGTCTCTGCCGTCACAGCCGTAGTCCGCAGGATCTCGAAGCGTTCCCCGATTGGGTCTTGAGGGATAAAGTCCAGAGCCTGGCACTCAGTCCCCAATTGCTCGAGGACTATAGTCAAGCTCGAGGTGGATTTGTCCACCCCCCGGATCACGAAGTTCTCTAGGCACTAGCCGGCTGCGTGAAGTTCAGAGCACTCCACCACCAGCTTCGCTCTAGCCTCCTCCGAAGCTCATAGTGTCGCTCGAAGCTTGTTGGTTTCCGAGACCAAGACCCCCCTCACCTTCTCAGCCTAGGCCCTCACCGCCTCTGCTGCTGCTTCGGCTCACCTTCACCTCTCGGCCTCCTTCGAGACCTCACGCCAAAGGGTGTCCCTCTCCTCCGCAGGTCAACCATCTGATGGTCCGCAAAGACTACTGCTGTAGCATTCAGTGCGAAGGCTTGAAAAGGTTCAAGAAAATCCTAAGTATTGAGTAAAGAAGCAAGTGATTCGAAGATCCTATAAAGCTTCGCTCACCTGGACAATGGATTCATGAGCATTTGCGAAGAGGTCAAAGGGGCTCGAGCGGCTAAGTTGTGCCACCAAGCCCCCTTCCCCTACAACAACACAACCTTCGTGGAACGCGTGAATGGCTTCCTCCGTCACGGGTCCCCTCGGCTATAGAGGCTGGACCATCTCCGTCACGGGCTCCTCCAGCACAGGTTCCCGCAGATCCAGGCTCCGGTCCACTACCTCGACATGCTCATCGGCTTTGTCCCGAAGGGTCCCTTCGCCACAACCGTCCCCTCCATCCTCTTCGGATGAAGTGTTCTCAGACCCCGAGCTACTGCTGCTATCGCTGCTTCTGCTCCCCCTACTGCCGGAGGCCTCCGTGGTCCTCAGCATGATGAGCATCCCAGCAGTGTCAACATCTGCAAAAAAGTACAAGTCAATATTCATGTATGTGAAGAGACAAGTGATCAAGTTTTTACCTTCATCGGAGGAGATGTCTTTTAAGGATGGGGGAGCGATGTGTGCTCCCCAATCTCTTCGTTGCGCGGGCGGGGCCCCGGCCCCCGCACCCGAAGGGGTCGCTGTTGCGGTCTCCACTGCCACCACTTTGGTGGCTGCCGCCATAGCATCTGCTAGCTCCACTCCAGAACCAAGGCTCGCGGCCGTTCGCTCCTCCGCAGCAGGGGCTTCATCCATTGGGAGCTCTTAGCGAACCCTTGAGGGTTCGGGTTCATCATCCACCCTCTTCCTCTTGGTGCTGCTCACCGAGAGTGTTGGGTTGGCGAAGTATGGCAGAGCTTGGACCCCCTCGGCATCGATCATAGTCCACACTCTGTTCCAGCATTCCCAAGTCCCCACCAGAGCGAGCCTCTAAGTTTGCTCCTCAAGCGTCGGAGCCCCAACGACGCGCTCCGCCGCTATGATTGCCTCCTCCAGAGGCCTTACTTCACGAGCAGCTTCATCAAAGTTTTAAGTTAGTACAAGTTGTTTCAGTGAAGTACGAAGATGAAGAAATCGAAGTCTTACCAATGCGCTCCGCCGACACCCTGCTTGGGCCCTCCGAGTCCGAAGGTTGAAAGAGACCCTCCGGCGAAGAGAGTGCGAGGGGGCTGAGCCGAACGGTGATGAACTCTTTCGCGAGGTCCCTCATGCTCATCCTTGAAGCCACCCTTCGCAATAGTAGGATCCTTGACCGGAGGACGTCAGGGCTTTTCTTCACCACGCTTTCGCGTCGGTAGGAGATGAGCGCGTTGGTACTCCGAAGGGGGAGTTCATGCCCACTAAAGCATAGAACCATTCCTGGTACCAGTTCGAGTACCATTTGCTATTGATGGCCCTTGCTAGGAAGTCATCTTGATATTCTTTCCGAAGCTGGATGCTGGCACTCCCAAAGTCTAAGGCCCTCTTGATGTGGTCTGCCCTCTCCCTTTGCTTCGGCTGGCAGTTAGCATCATGGAGGGCGACGAAGATGTCTGCGCGCCCCTCGCAGCCTTCGGCCCTCATGGCCCACTCAAAGATGGCCAACCTTGCCATGACATTTGGAGACAGATGAGGAAGCTCTAAGTTATACGCCTTCAACACTTCACTCAACATGTCCACTGCCGGCAACCCGAGGCCAGCCTCGAAGAATGCTTCGAAAAGTACAACTTCGTCAGCCCGAGGCCACGGTATGGCCTCTAACTTCGTAGGCACCTGAAGCTAGATCTCCTCCGATACCTTCCCTTCGCAAACTCTTCGGACGGACTCCTCCGTTGAAGACGAAGCCCTCATCTCCAACGACTACTCGAATTTGTCCGACGGCGACTGAAGGTCCCTCGGCCCCAAGCGCCTTGCTATAGGCTTCACCGCCACCGCCGCCTGCACTTGGGCGGAGCTTGAACTCGCGCCCAGGGTCAAGGCCTTCTTTGACACAACCTTCTTCGGCATATCGTGAGGCTTCGGCGCAAAGGACGCTGAGAGGCTGCGAAGCCATCTTTGCGTGAGCAGAGCGAAGGATGCTAAGAGTTGGGAAGGAGGCAGATGAGTGTGTGCCAAAGCCGTGTGCGGTAAACCCCTTTTTATAGGTGGTAAAAATCCCGACGGTTCCCGTGCCGAAGTCTATGACAAGTGGGCCTGAGGTGAAGATGAAGCAAACCGACGCACCCCCACACTGCAACGGTCAAATTTTATAACCGTTTGCGGCGTTGTTTGGTCTCCCCGAGGTCACCCTGCTAGTCGGAACATGCATTTATTACCTGCACAAGTCGAAGCCCCCTTTGGTCCAAGCTCCGAAGGCCTGTCTTCTCTGAAGTTACATTTTTACTATCATTTGTCCAGAGGCGCACGCACCCCTTTGCTCTGAAGGGCTGCGGGCGAGGGGCTACTATTGGGGGAATAAGTTTTCCCTTAAATAGGGGCCAAAATGACATCAGCCTCCGTAGGCCTCCGGCTCGGAGCCTGGCACTATCGAAGCAGATCCCTCCCACCGAAGTTATTTCCAAGCAGCAATCAGTTCAAGCCTCCGGGCTCCCTTCGGAGTCCTCCGGAATCAAGCCTCTGGACTCCCTTCGGAGTTAGCTTCAGGGCTCCCTTCGGAGCTAGCCTCCAGGCTCCCTTCGGAGTCCTCTGGAGTCAAGCCTCCGGGCTACCGTTGGAGCTAGCCTCCGGGCTCCCGTTGGAGCTAGCCTCCGGGCTCCCTTCGTAGCCCTCCGGGTTCAAGCCTTTGGGCTTCCTTCAGCGGTACCCTAGAGCCAACCTCCGGACCCCTCTCCGGTCCCTCTCGAAGCTAAGTCTCCGGAAGTCCATTTGGAGTTCAGTTTGGAGCATACTTCGAAGTCCACCTCAAAGTGCCCTTCGAAGCCTTTAATGCAGTCTCCGCCCGAAGAGCTCCGGCCACTACCTCGAACCAGGAAAATATCTTAACTCCGCTACAGTGTAGAGCCATATCGGTGGCCCCTCTGCCCCTAGTATGTCATTTAGATGCTTAGAAGTGACGTTTATCTCACACGTCTATTAAGCTATAAAGCTATTTGTACAGTAGTCTAGTCTTTTTTCCCTTCTTGCCCCTATAAGGCCTATAACCCGTAGAGGGCATTTAGGTCTTTTCCTTCAGCCTGCGTGCCTATAAAAGAAGGGACATGCCCTTGTAATAGACAGGTTAAGTAGAGGCAAAACTATGCCAAATCCACCGTAGACTGGACATAGGGCTATTATCCCTTCGGGGAGGCCTGAACCAGTATAAATCCTTTCTCCCTCTATGAGAACCCTTCGAGGTTCAATCTATACACCATATACACACAAAACCTGCTGTAGCTAACACAATTGCTACAACATTAAGCATTGAAAATAGCAATCTAATCTTAGTCACACTACTAAAACCGTATTGAATTTCATTTCAAACAGTATATACACATCACATCAGTTTCAGTACAGAACAATACCAGTTCTGCAAATTCAGTGAATCTCAGAGTGGATGGTTTAAAGATATACTCTGGGACTGACTCTCAACTGATAACAGTTTTCAATTCCTGAAGAACACTCTTTAGCAACTCCAAATAGTCCAAACAGATCAGAGTACAATTTGAATCAATTAAGTAATCAGCAACTGAAAACTAGAAAAAGTGTTTCATGTAACAATTCTGAAATAACACAGTATTGGTATTTGAACTAAACTATTGCTATAAAGTCTTATCTAGCAAACAGAAACTGAGAACTGATAATTATAGAGAATAGTCAAGAAACAGAACTTCTATTTGAAAACTGGATGAGAGAATGAAATTAGAACTTGCTGAATTGGTAGTTTACTTGACTCACAATTTTTTCAATTTAAACTTTTGTAAACTCAAGAACTGAGAAAAATTGAACCACCTTAAGTCACTATATAGAACTAGGAGATCAATCAATATCAGAGAACCCAAAACAACTAACAAAACAACTATAAACTTAATTAATTCAGAAATGAAAACAGATGAGGAAATGAGCCTCAACTCTGATGAAAACAATACTCAAAGGAATACCTGTTCAGTTTAAAACAGACCAGATTCAATTTAAGAATAGACAAACTTCAAAGCACTTCTAAACTAAAAAGAATTCTAGAAACAGATCAATATGTATCCTGTCAAGAAGTACTGTCAAAAATCATGCAGAAAAAAAATCTACAGTAAATACCAACTGTTGGCGTAAAAGATTACGCTAACAGGTTTCTGTAGATTAGAAACTAACAAACGAAGTGTTTGTGAAGTGAACTGTTCTAAGCCTCCGAAAGGATAACAACTTAGAATAATTTGAATGTGTGTATTGAATAACTTGTATTCGGTCCCTATTACAGGGTGAAATGGGGGGTATTTATAGGCCCAAATATTAAGGAAAAAACCTATTTACCCCTCTATTACAACCGACATAGTAGAAACTATTCGGTACCCTTGATAGGGCTAAAATGGTAAAAGACTAATCTAATAATAAAAAAGATAAATCTTCCATCTTAGCTGGCAATAAAGATCTCAAAAAGCCTTAGTTCGAAGATGTACTCCGAATCAATGCCTATCTTCGTACTTCGAGCTTGACTCAGGGTATCTTCGAAGATGGACGTCTGGAAACCTTCAGATCCATTATCTGCTTTCGTGCTGTTACGCCAATAACCCCGAAGATGAGATATTTTCCCCCAACAGTAGCCCCTCGAATACGCTTCTCCGTTTAACCTGTAATGTTAGGAGAGCAGTATACGGAAGGAAAAAATAACCAGGCATAGGGGTTATCAGATTTTAATTCATCTCCGAAATGTACGAAGATATAAAACTTCGAATCAGTCTTAAAATAATTACTTTCGAACTATCTTAGAACCGACTCAGGAAGTTCGAGAGTCTTTTAGACTTAGAAGAAATAGCCGTTAGCTTTCTTCTTCTAACGGAAACCGTAGAATGCGTTAATTTCGGAGAAAAGTAACGGGCAAGAATGCGAAATGGCATGGACTAATGGTAAAAATGTAAAGTCTAGGCTATAAATAGAAGGCCTAGAACTTACCCGATTACCTTTCCACTGCTCTCTTGCAAACAAACACCTTCTGAGCCCTTTGAGTCCTTTGAGCCCTAGCCTCTATTTTTCTCCCAAAGTAACCCAGTAACTGCAATGGCGAAAACCAAGGGTTCTAGAGCTCCTTCGGCCTTGGCTCGGCAGCAGGTGGCTGCAGCAGCAGCGGCTGCGACGTTGGCGACGGCGCCTCCAACATCCGCAACATCCATGTCGGCAGGAGGGAGAAATCCCCAAAATGTTGATGATCAAAGTCTCTGCCCGCCATCAACGAAGTACCTGGATCAATCCTTTCAACTGGGACCTTCTACCTGCAAGAGGGAGTCACTGGCAATCGCAGTAGAAGGGAGGATTAGCACCGGAGTTATGATCCGCAAGCCTGGAAAAGAACTCATCCCGTCGCCAAGGCCCGGAGAAGTGGTCGTCTTCGAAGCCTTCTTCGAAGCCGGCTTAGGCCTTCCAGTAGTAGACTTCTTGGCGGAGGTACTTGATTTATTTCACGTCACCCTTCCTCAACTGTCTCCGAACGCTGTAGCTCGTTTGGCTATCTTCGAATGGGCGTTGAGAGCTGAAGGTTGTGAGGGGAGGGCAGAGATCTTCGCTGCGCTACATAGAGCTTCATGCCAGCCCAAAACCTTTGTAGGCCCCGGAGGTGAAAAGTGGTAGTAGCCTTCGGAAGTATCAACTTTAGGCTTCGAGATGAATATGCCCTTCAATTTCCTGCTAAGGCGCTAGATGGTATACTGACTGGGTCATGAGGTGGTTTTATGCCGAAGTTGGGGCGAGCAATCCTCTGGCCGGACCTTTGAAAGAAATCCAATTCCGGAAGGAAGCCTTAGTGCAACCTAACCAAGGTCAGCTCGAAGCTCGCCTCAGCCTACTTCAGAAGATTAGCCGGAGGTTGAGAATGCGAGACTTAACCGAAGAATTCCTTGGGTTACAAATCTCTCCGCTTATGGCCAACTGGCCTATCATCTTCGAAGAGGATTCGGAAGGCGGTCTCCGAAAGATCACTTCGACTTCGAGCCCTGCAGGTAACTTCGAAGACAACATGTATTATGCATATTCATTCGAAGAAAAACTAACTTGATTCATTTTTTAGCTTCTTCAGCCCCTATTACTTCGGAGCAAATCGTAAGGGCTTCGGAGAAGATTTTGGGCGCTCCAACTCCGACCGAAAAAGAACGGAGAATCAAGTTGGTCGGGAGTTGGGAGAGATTTAACAGAGTGTGGGGAATGCTGGAAATCACTCCGCCCCCTTTGATGGATTGGTTGCCTTCAGAGAAAGGACCCAAAAAGAGGAAAGCCGAAGCTGGGACTTCAAGCTCTGCTAAGACTCCGGTGAAGAAGGTGGCTCGGAAGCCAAAAAATCTTGCACCTTCGAATCCTGCACCTTCGAGCTCAAGGGCTTCAGTCTCTGACTCCCAAGAGGACGAAGGGAGGTTGCTTGTGCGCCTGATAGACGAAGATGAAACTCAAAGGACTGCACAAGCCGAAGTACCTGCGAACGTGCCGGAGTCCCGAAATAATCTTGAGCAACCAAGACTTCGGCAGTTCAGGAAGATATATCTCAGGATGAAGTTCCTGTGAATGAAAGTGGGGTGAAGTTACTATGGCTTCGATTCCTGAAGAGGCAACAAGGACTGCTCAGGACAATGCTCCTGCAGTCGAAGACTTAACGGCTGATTCGGACGAAGATCTCGCCTTCGATCCGCCGAACAGTCCGATAATTACCCCTCTGCAAAATGTCGAAGGTAGACTTCGAATAACTCTTTCATGTTTATTTTCTTTATTTATACAATGTATAATACTCTCTTTTTTTACAGAGTCCACTCCTATGGAAGAGGTCCGCCAGGAAGAAATAATTCCTAGACCTTCGACGACTTCGGAGCCAACCCAGAGAGCTACTCAAATGGGACCTGGAAGAGGCAAAAGGAATATAGAACCCCTCCCTGCTGCGAGTTCCGGATCAACTCCATCTGATTCAACAGACGAGAGCCAATCTTCCGGGGAGGGCCAGTCTCCAGAGGCTCCGAAGACTACAAGCTAATGCTCCGGCCCTTCGTTAGACGAAGATGACCAACAGGCGATAAGTATGCTCCCCCTGCTAGCTCCTTTCTTAGGGCAAACAACCGGTCTTCGGACTTTACTCGAACCTTTGGATCGAGCTAGCCGCAACATAGGGGAGACCAACTTAGTGGCCATTTTGAGCAAGGCGGACAGGACGGAGCTTAACGCTGCTATAGAACGCGCAGCTTACCAGGTACGAAGCATCTATGAAATAACATAGAATTCGTCTACGAATAAATATTTACCTTGGTTTTTTCTTTTTTTTTGCAGCAAACTGTCTTGGCTCGAGCTGCGAATATATCGAATGATGAAGAGATCGCTCGTCTTCGGGAAGAAAATAACGTCCTTCAACGAATTTTAGCATCTCCGAAAGCCGAGTGGTTCAAATGGATAATATAGTGTCAACGGAGCGCATGGCCAGACAAGGTTTGGAGGCTGCGAATAAAGAGCTCGAAGCAGAAAGAATTGTGCTTCGAGCAGAAATTGAAAAATTGCGGGCGGAACACGCTACTGCGGGGACCGAACTTGTCAGACTCCAAGAGGAAGCAAGCCAGCTTTTGAACCAAAAGAATATTTTGACCACTGAAACGGCTAGACTTTCTGGGTTCTTGGAGAAGTAACTTCGATGAAGGATGCGCTGAACGAAGATAAGCTGAAGTCCGAGAAGGTGGCTGTGGAAGTTATGAATAAGTTGCTAGGTGTCCTGGAGTACTTCGGTACTATTGGGACACTTCCTTCTGATGATAACATTTCTCTTCTGCGCCGGTTGAAAAGGATCCAAGGAGTGGCGAAGCAGATGAAGACAGTGGGCATTCGATACGGAGAACTCTCCGGACAAGTGGCTGCTGTTGGCCTACTTCGCTACTACGAAGATCTGGGCCGATCGATAACTCCGGACGCAGGAGGGGGCCCAATTACCTTCGACGACGAGCGACTTCTGACTCCTTCCGAAGGTGTGGCTGCTGCCTGGCGGGCCTTCCAAACTTCATGGAGAGCAGAAGGTCGTTCAGCGATCAAGGCTTGGATCGATGAAGGTCAACGCCAGAAACAAGTTCGGACCCAAGCTTCAAGCAGTCAGCCTCCTCCGAACCCGCAGGTTTAGAAATACCTTAGGATTTTTGGCTATGTAAAGCTTTATGCTTATGAACATTTATCAATGAAAATTTGTTTATCATATTTTTAGGCTTTACCTCATACGGAAGATATCGAAGTGCTAGACCTTAACAACGAACTTCGCTCATTATGGACCACCTTCGAACTTCTAAAAGCTTATAAACGTCCTCGATTTTTAATTCCTCGAGATAGCTCCGGTGTAATTGCGCCCGAAGTAATCAAAGATATACTGTCTTATATTAAAGAGGAAGAAAAAGAGGTTAACTTGAACACTTCGTCTTCTGAAGACGTTATATGGTCTGAAGATGAAGATGAAGTTCAAAGTAAAAAACCTGAAGAACTTGGAAGCTAGGAAAGGAGCCCCGAACGGCTTCGAACTTGGGCCGAGCTTCAACAAGAACAGAAGGACTTTAGAGCTTCGAAAGGGGGCAAGAGAGTTAAACGCAAAGTTGTTAGAACTCCCGGCACTGGAACTAGTCGTTCCAACCCTAGCTCTAGAGACCGAAGAGGTCTTCGATTCCTTCTTGGTATAGATACCAATTTTTCATGATGTAATCTGTAAACATATTCGTTCGAATAATGAATACCGATTTAAAATTGTCTCCATATTTACTAGCCCCTCTTTGGGTATAAGCAACTTCGAACTGTATTCAAAGATGGTTATGCGCAAAGAAAAAACTTCGGAGTACAATTTTTGGGGGTTCGGAGCCCCTCTGCAATTTAAAGATCTTTTAAAATCTTATAAAACGTCTTCGACTATTTGTAGTCTGAAGAATGGCAACTTAGTACCCTTGTTTTTTTGAAAGAAATCACTTGAGATAACTTTCAAGATACCTTAGTATCTTAGATAATTTGTCACTTTGGACTATGTTAACAGACATTCGAAGCTCATGGCTCAAACTCTATTTTGCTTTAGCCACCTTCGGCTCTTTTTTGCGAATTCTGTCGAACCAATGGTTCGGAGTTTGCAATGGTCTCTTTGGACTCTTTTTACGGATGTCTACCAGCCAATGGCTTGGACTCCGTATATTTTGGCCACCTTCGGCTCTTTTTGCGGAAGTCTACTAGCCAATGGCTTGGACTCCGCATGTTTTGGCCACCTTCGGCTCTTTTTACGGAAGTCTACCAGCCAATGGCTTGGACTCCGCGTGTTTTGGCCACCTTCGGCTCTTTTTACGGAATTCTACCAGCCAATGGCTTGGACTCCGTATGATGTGGTTTTGGGCTCTTTTACGGATGCCTACAAGCCGGTGGCTTGGACTCCGGATTATGTCAGCCCCCACGTCGGAAGCTTCGAACCAATGGTTCGAAGTCCGAAAATACGATTCAGCTTCATGACACTTCCCTCTCGGTCAACCCCGCGGTTCCAGTGCGTCCACTCGGAAGCTGGAAGTCTATGAGGGGAAGACATTATCTAGACCATATGCTTTATTAATTCAGAAGATGATTACAAGTGAATTACAAGGAGCCCTTATGCGAAGTATCGCTTTAGGTACTCCGCATGCCAAGTATGTGCTAACTCTTCACCTTCTAAATTAGCTAATTTAAAAGAGCCAGGGCATCCTGAACGAACAATTAGATATGGACCTTCCCATTTATTTCCTAACTTCCCTGGCGCTATAATGCTTCGTAGAACAAGATGACCCGGTCTTAGTTCATTGAGCTTAACCTTCGGGTCAAACCAAGCCTTCGTCTGCTGATGATACTTTGATAAATTTGCCACAGCTCGAAGTATTGTTTCTTCTGATAAATCTAGCGAAGCTTGTCTTTCTTCTTCGATCTCCGGTTCGGTGCTGCGAAACGATCCTCCTTTGAGCTCCGTTGGAGTCATAGCTTCATCTCCGAATAGTAGTCTGAATGGAGTAAAACCTGTGGACCTTGTTTGTGTAGTCCGGATGGACCATAAAACCTTCGGAAGCTCTTCGGTCCACAGTCCCTTTGCTAATCCTACTATCCTTCGATTTAACCCTGACAAAATATTTCCATTGGCTCTTTCTACGGCTCCATTAGACTGAGGATGCCTTACTGCAGCAAAACATAACTGAATGCCTAGATCTTCGCAAAACTTCCTGAAAGGTTCTGCATCGAACTGTGTTCCATTATCAACTGTGAGTTGTCTAGGCACTCTGAACCGGCAAATGATGTTCTTCCAAAAGAATTTCTGTACATTGTTCGAAGTGATAGCTGTTAAGGGTTCTGCTTCTACCCATTTGGAAAAATACTCAATAGATACCACTGCGAACTTTAGATTTCCCTTGGCTACTGGAAAGGGACCAATTAAATCCATACCCCATCTGGCCATAGGCCATACCGGAGCAATAACTTGAAGAGCTGTTGGTGGGCGATGACTTCGTCGACCCATGCACTGGCATCCTTGACAAGTGCGGACTAAGCTCTCCGCATCAGCTGTTATTGTAGGCCAATAAAGCCCCTGGCGAAGTGTTTTTCCTGCCAAAGCTCGAGGGGCTAAATGGCTACCGCAAAGGCCTTCATGAATTTCTCGAAGAATTTCTTGACCTTCGGCTTGAGATATACATCGGAGTAGAGGGGAACATACTCCGGCCTTGTATAAAATACCGTTGATTATTTGATAATTTCTAGCTCTAAGCTTCAATCTTGACAGCTGTGGCTCTTCGGGCAAATTTGTCCCTCCCTATAAAAGTTCCATGATCGAATTTTTCCAATCTGCACTAGGAATGCAAAGAATCTCTGTAGAGGGAATTTGTGGCACCGAAGGTATACTGAGCTCCTCATAGAAAGCTTCTTATGGTACATCCACAGCTCCGGCTGCAGCTTTTGCTAAGATGTCCGCTTGCACATTTTCTGCTCTTGCTATACTCCGAATGGAAATACCCATGAAGTGTGCTTTGATTTTACGAATTTCTTCTAAATACTTTGCAAGCTGTGGATGTCGAACCTGGAAACTTTTATCTACGTGCCCTGCTACTATCTGAGAATCTGTCTTTATAATAATTCTTTTAGCCCCTAGAGCACGTGCTTTTCGGAGTCCCAATAAAATCCCTTCATACTCCGCTATATTATTGGTAGACTTAAAGTTGAGTCTTGCGGAGTACATTGCTCTTTGCCCTGAAGGCGAAATTAATACTGCTCCAATGCCTGCTCCGGATGCTTGGAAAGCCCCATCGGAATAAACAGTCCAAACTCCGTCACTTGACTTCTCCAGAACCAAATTTGCAGGTGGAGTCCATTCTGCTACAAAATCTGCTAAGACTTGTGATTTGATTGCTATCCTTGCCAGAAAAGATATGCCGAAGGGTGCTAGCTCAACTGCCCACTTCCCAATTCTTCCAGTGGAATCCTTACTTCGAAGCATATCTCCCAAAGGATACGAAGTTGGTACAATCACATTGTGTGCCAAAAAATAATGTCTTAATTTCCTCGAAGCCATTATCAAAGCATAAACGAACTTCTCGAGTTCGGAGTATCTTGTCTTCGATCTTGATAATGCTTCAGATACAAAATAAACAGGATTTTGTACCAACTTCCCATTGAAATCCACTTCTCTGACAAGAACTGCACTGATAGCAGAACCTGTAGCTGCAAGGTAAAGGAGTAGGGTTTCGTCCGCAGTAGGCACCGTGAGTGTAGCAAGATTACTGAGATACTCTTTAATATTTTCGAAGCTTTTCTGACACTCCGGTGTCCATGCAAAATCTTCGGACCCTTTCAATGCTTTAAATATAGGCAAGCTTCTCTCCGCAGTACTTGATAAAAACCTACTAAGTGCTGCCAGACGCCCAGTCAGCTTTTGCACTTGCTTTAAATTTTCCGGAGGAGCCATCTTTTGTAGCGCAGTTATTTGAGTAGGGCTAGCTTCAATCCCCCTGCTTGAAACTAAATACCCTAACAACTTTCCAGCCTTAGCTCCGAAGATACATTTTTCGGGGTTAAGACGGATCCCACAAGCCCGAAGGCTATTGAATGTTTCTGCTAAGTCTAGGCTATGTTGGTGCTTTAAAGCACTCTTTATTACAATATCATCCATATAGGCCTCCACATTGCGACCTAATTGATGACCTAGAGCCTTAGCAACTAACCTCGAAAAAGTAGCCCCGGCATTTCTTAAGCCAAAGGGCATTCTTACATAACAAAAGACTCCCGAAGGAGTTACAAAGCTTGTCTTGATCTCATCTTTGCGCTTCAACCATATTTGATGATAACCAGAATACGCGTCAAGGAAGCTTAATAACTCCGAACCTGCGGTGGAGTCGACCAATTGATCAATTCGGGGCATGGGGTAGGGGTCACGAGGGCATGCTTTATTCAAGGATGTGAAGTCGATGCACATGCGCCACATTCCGGAAGACTTCTTTCTGACGAAGACTGGGTTGGCTAACCATTCTGTGTGAGCCACTTCTCTGATAATCCCAGCCTTCAATAATTTCTCAACTTCGTCTTTTGCTAGAGCAGCTCTTTCTGCAGACATTTTCTGGAGTCCTTGCCGAACAGGACGGGCCTTCGGGTTTACAAGTAAACTATGTTCAATGATATCCCGATCGACTCCAGTGATATCTTTGTCAGACCAAGTGAAGACATCTAAATTCTCTTCCACCACCTTTTCCAAGGAGGTTGCAACTTCTGGAGGTAAATCTTTACCAAATTGAAATGTATATTCTTTACCATCTTTAACAATGACCTTCGCTGCAATCTCTCCCTGAGGACTTGGCCTCGGAAAGGACTTCGTTGAAGCTTCGGAAGGAACTGAAAAATTTTCTTGATTATCTTGCGCATTGTTTACTTGTCTTGGATCAAGAGGGGGGCCATGACCATATTCCGCTCTCCGAGCGATAGCTTGATCTCCGAAGATAGTCAGGACTCCTGCTTGTGTGGGCATCTTCATGCACAAATAATTGTGATGCGCCGCAGCTCCGAACTGGTTTAGCATGCCTCTTCCGAAGATGACGTTGTAAGCAAACGGGGCATCTACAACATCGAAGATTACTTCCTCAGTTCGGGCCAACAAACCTTCTCTGAAGGTAACTTCCAGGCCTATTTGGCCAAGTGCATCAAGCGGAGGTCCTGCGAAGCCTTGCAAAGGACGAGCCGCTGGAAGGAGATGCTTTCTAGAGATGCACAATTGATCGAAGGCTTGAACAAAAATGATGTCTGGCGAACTACCTCCGTCAATCAACACCCTTCGAACTTCAGTGCCCGCAATATCAGTAGTGATAACAAGTGGGTCTGCATGCGGGAACTTAATGCCAGCTGCATCCTCCGCGGAAAAGGATATCGGTACATGAGACCACTCCGGCATAGCAGCTGCAGACGACGAAGTCCCAATATGGCCTACTTCTCTGACGTAGTCTCTTCGCTGTCTTTTTGACATGCTTCCGAGGGTACCTCCTCCGGAGATGGGGAGGACTACTCTTTTCCCTCGGTCTTGCCCTTCCTCTTGCTTCGGAGGTGGCATAACATTGGCCACTGGAGGGTTTCTTGCGGCATCGAAGTTTTCTATCCGCGCCACAGCCTGGACCGGCTCTGAGCGCGCTGCAACTGGAACTCGGTCGGTAGTACCTCGACCCGAAGTTCTTTCTAGATACTCTCCTCTTAGAGTAAGTATAGCCTTGCAAGTATCAGTTGCATGGCTTCGATTTTCACCATGGATGCAGCAGAAAAGGGTCTGGCCTTTGCCAACCGTTTTCCCTGGCGGCCTCCTGTAGGACCGAAAGTAGCGACCAGAGGGGGGGTGAATGGGCGCCTAAAAAATTCTTTCGAATCAATGGCCTTCTCCCGACACCCAACGCACCTCAACAAACTTAGCACATACAAGTAAACAGATCACAAATGCTAAAAATAATCTAGCCTAAAAACGACCGGTGTCCTAATTGAAAAGACACCAACACAGTGCTAATAGGCAGACTAATAAATCATTTAAGACATGGATTACTCAAGCTTCACTAAAATAGATCATCACAGAGATTTATCATGTGTGCGCGTAAAACGAGGAATCTTACTGTTCAAGTTTTGTCTCCTGTTTGGGACTTGACGAAGCCTGTGCGATGTGAACGTGTGTAGCCTGTGCGCAGCCGTGTTCAACTTCAATTTTCTTCCTCGGACTTCCGTGTGCAGCCAAACAGGAGCAGTAGACTTACGTTGTAAATCCCAGGGAGAAAAAAAAAATTGAACAGTGCTTTTTCAAGAAAAAAAAAACCGGATCCTCAAGAAAACCAAAATAGTAACTCCTCTTAAAAACCGGACTTGAGAAAAACGTACTTGGTCCGTTGTTTCTCCGCCTTCTGCTGTGTTCACACGCCGGTGGTTTGCTACATAGGATTCCTGTGACTGTTGTTCTTGCCAGTGGGTCCCACACGCATGCTAGCAAGGCTTACAGAGATAGCAAAGCAACCATTTGTCTTAATATGCGTGCACTGAAATAACTTGAATCACATAACATGTTCTGCACATTTCTGTGAACACACTCAGCTTTGAAGAACCAGCACGCAAACAACTTGGACTAAAAAATTAAAAACGGAGCACAGTCCTAGGGAAATAGGCTGTCCACTAGCAAGAAAAATCTGCAGTAGCTATGTGACACATTGTAGGGTAGCTGTGCTACCTGTAGAAAAATAGTACAAAGCTGATGGACAAAACTCAGCGTACAGCAGTCTATTCGTGAATCAATCCGGATGATAAAAAATATAGTCTGACGCATAGCCTGCAAGTTTGCTTTCAACCAGTAAGAACTCTCAACCGAATAAATAAAAACACACAAGATGAATCAGCCATTCGATGATAAAGGACAGCTCAACAGGAGAAACATCGAAGACTTCGAGTGAGAGAGACTACTGGTTTGCTAAATCAAAACAGATAATCCAGTAAAACACGCACAACGAAGAGATCAAAAACCTGAGAAAAATGAACGGCAGAATCGCTTTGCTCACAGAACATTGGCGGCGCGCAAGGAACAGGAGTAGGTAAAATGAACTCTGATTTTTAGATTAAAGTGTGTTAACCCTAACCCTAGGGATTGGGGCCTATTTATAGGCAGCCCAATAAAATGGTAAAATGCAGAAATACCCCTAGGATTTTTTTTACAGACGCTGAATAAAAAGGAAAAGACCGAAATGCCCTTAGGGTTTTTTACAGACTCGACTGACAGACTGTGGGCCTAAAGGCAAAATAGTAAAATCCTAAATAAAGGTAACTTGTCCTGATGCGGAGCTTTCATAGCAGCTACGGCTTCGCCTCAGAACGGTCAGATCCGAGATCAGCGGTCGTCAGTTTTGCGCCGAAACTGACAAAGTGTCCACCATCTTCGCACCGGGTACCCGGATTGGGCCGACCCGATTCCGCAGCTCCCTCAGCCCGGCAATCGCTCGCCGCCCGTGTACCTGAGTCAATCCCGGTCAACAGCCCAGTGGATCCTCTGCTGCTCCTAGCCCATGTACTCGGATTGGGCCAGCCCGACTTCGCGGCCCCTCTGCCCGACAGGCGCTCGCTGCCCGTGTACCTGAGTCACACGCAGCCCAGACGCAACAGGTCTTCTCTCTCTTTTCAGTCCTCTTTGACTATCGTTGACAATGACTCATCACATCTGGAGCCATGAGGCCCACGCTATTCAGCATGGCTCCTCAATCTCCCCCTTGATGAGTGCATTGTCAACACTTCTCTTCATCTGCTCTTCAGTACCTGCAACCAACTGTGGAAACACGAAAACAAAACACAAGAAAGCAAAGAAAAAGAAAATAAAGTAAAAGTTTAACCCTAATGACCAAAAGTCAAACAAAAGCAAGAGACGGTCATTATGGTTAACCAAAGGTAAAAGCTCAAATGAGTGCAGTCTCAGAAACATCAACAAGGATATCAAAAGAGTAAGGACAAATGGGACAAAAACTCCCCCTGAAACAAATCCCAGAGAAAGCCAAAACTGCCCCTTAAACTCTTATACCAAAAATTCTCCCCCTTGTTGACAAGTGAACTCATCAAGCACTCGACAAACGACACTGACTCCTCCTGAAATGCAACTCCCCCTCAAAATATGCAATGAATGCAACTGGGGTGCAGGTGGAGTGTAGAAAGCATGCTTCTCAGATATAATTGACTGCAATTACAACATCTAACAAGTATAGCAAAAGACATACTGTCTAAGACACATGGCATGATCAGTGCAACAGATGATATCTAAAGAAAGTCATTAGCACGCATTTTTTAGTTTTTGCAAACAAAAAGCATCACCACATTTTCCAGTTAACAAGCAAGGTAAAACATGAGATGCAGAAGCTAACTGATATCTACCAAGATAAGCATTGTCCAAAACACAGTGCTTCAGCAAACTTGTTGTCTTTTTAATTTCCAGGCTTTTTCATTTCCTTTTTCATTTTTGCCAAGGGTTATTTGCATGTCAAACCTTATGCTAACCGACCAAGTCAAGCCTAGGCCAGAACTGGACCATCGGAAGCTTAAGACATTGGTCTTGGCATACACTACACTGTCCTAGTTCATACCAAAGTGCTATGGTAAGCAGTCCAGAACAATGCAATGCGACAACGCAAACCCACTTGGATCTTTTCAACTCAAGCATAAAAGGGCATGGAATTTTCATTCATTTTTGATTTTTTATCATTTTATAGCATATTTTCCATGTTAAAGCATAAAGATGTCCAAGTTGCATATCTGCATCTATGTGATGAACTAGCTACAAGACATGTAACAGATAGCAAAAGCACTCAGCCTACACATGCTAGTTACCAGAAGCAATGGTGATCATTTTTCAAGTTTAAAGTGTAAAAGCCATGCATATGACAGATATCAGACATATCAAATGAACTGAAACAAAGCATGATCATCGACAAGTAATCAAAAGCATGTACCAGCTAGAATAAGTAAAGCAGTTCAATCATATAACAGAAGCAGGCTCAAAAGTGTGATATGTGAATATGTATGATATGAACACACACAAAAAGACTCAAGAAAAGAGTAAAGAAGAAAGAAAAACTGACTCAAAATATCCTAAAAAGGATACACAACACCCAAATCCCCTCGTAAACGCTCAAAAGTAGACTGATCTAGGGGTTTGGTGAAAATGTCAGCCAACTGATGATGGGTATCAACATGAACAAGGTCAATGACACCTTTCTCATATTGATCCCGCAAAAAGTGAAAGCGCACATCAATGTGTTTGGTTTTTGAATGAAGACATGGGTTTTTCCCTACACTAATTGCACTGGTGCTGTCGCAAAACAAAGGAACTCTGGTAGGAAAGAACAACCCAAAATCTCTCAGAGTGGAAATCATCCAAACCAACTGTGAGCAGCAGCTAGCAGCAGCTACATACTCAGCCTCTGTGGTCGAAAGAGCAACTCCAGATTGCTTTCGAGAGGACCAAGAGACAAGAGAAGAACCAAGAAACTGGCAAGTACCGGAAGTCGACTTGCGATCCAACCGGCACCCACCAAAGTCAGCGTCCGAAAAGCCAGATAAATCAAGAGAAGATGATGCTGAATAGTAGAGACCAAGATCAGGCGCATAAGTGAGATACCTGAAGATGCGCTTGACAGCCTGCCGATGAGACGCGCGTGGTGAAGACTGGAAGCGCGCGCACAGTCCCACGGCGAACTGTATGTCTGGCCTTGTCGCCGTCAAGTACAGCAGCGAACCGATCATCCCTCGAAACTCTCTCTCGTTGACCTTGACGCCGCTCTCGTCCTTGTCCAGGCCCCCAGATGTACCCATTGGGGTCATCTGCTGGCTTCAGCTCTCCACCAAAGTCAAATTTTTTCAGCATGTCACGAGTGTACTTACCTTGGTGGATGAAGGTGCCGTCCTTGGTCTGCTTGATCTGGAGCCCTAGAAAGTACTTAAGCTCACCCATGAGGCTCATCTCGAACTCGCTGTGCATCTGCTCAGAAAACTTGGACACAAGATCGTTAGTAGTACCGCCAAAGATAATATCGTCCACATAAATCTGAGCGACTAAAAATTCTGAAGCATCTCTGAGCAAGAAGAGAGTCTTATCCACAGAACCCATCACAAAGCCCTTCCCCAACAAAAACTGCTTTAACCGGTCATACCAAGCCCTGGGGGCTTGCTTTAACCCGTATAAAGCTTTCTGCAGCCTTAAAAACATGTCGAGGAAACTTGGGGTTCTCAAAACCAGGGGGCTGCCTAACATAAACCTCCTCCTCTATGTACCCATTCAGAAAAGCACTCTTGACGTCCATTTGAAAAAGCTTAAAACCCTTCGAAGCGGCAAAAGCTAAAAGAATGCGAATGGACTCAAGACGGGCAACAGGGGCGAAGGTTTCTTCAAAATCAATACCTTCCTTCTGGCAGAAACCCTGGGCAACTAGTCGAGCTTTGTTGCGCACCACAACCCCATCTTCACCTTGCTTGTTCTTGAACACCCACTTGGTGCCTATGGGGTTGCATCCTGGTGGCAGCTCTACTAGAGTCCAAACCCGATTGCGGACAAAATTCTCAAGCTCTTCTTGCATGGCATTAATCCAGTTCGAGTCAGAAAGAGCATGAGAAATGTCTCTGGGCTCAAAAGATGCAACAAAAGCAGATTCAGCAAACACAGCAAGAGAGTCAACAGACGAACGCAAAGTTCTAGAAGACACATCACCGATGATGAGCTCTGAGGGGTGATCACGCTGAACTGCTCGGGATCCCTGGTGATCTGAAGTCACCTCACCGGAGTCAGCAGCTGGCACCTCTGGACTCGACTGAGGGGGCTCGATCGAAGTGGAAGAAGTGATCAGAGGTCCGCCCTCGTCCTCAGTCGAAGTCTCAGAAGGTGTGGGCTCTGCAGGAGGTGCAGAAGGCCCACCCTCATCAGCAGCTAGAGTATCCTCATCTTCCTCGAAGATGGACTCTCCGAGCTCACCATCACCACAAAGCTCAAAAGAAGGAGTTGAAGAAGGCAAGGACTCATCAAAAGAAACCTCACAAGTCTCGACAAGCTGCTGGGAGTCGAGGTTCCAAACACGGAAGCCTCGAGAATGCAAAGCGTAACCAAGAAAAACACCATCCCAGCAACGAGACTCAAACTTGTCCAAATGCCCTCCCTTCTTGAGCACAAAGCACTTGCAGCCAAACGCTCGCAAGTGGCTCACCTTGGGCTGTCTGCCAAACCGCAACTCATAAGAGGTCTTACCAAGGTAAGCTCTAAGAAAAATGCGGTTGGCAAGATAGCAAGCCGTGTTCATGGCTTCAGCCCAAAAGCGCCTAGGAGTCCTGTGCTCATCGAGCATCGTCCTGGCCATCTCGACTAGCGTGCGGTTCTTTCGTTCCACAACGCCATTCTGTGGGGGATTGTAAGGAGCAGAAAACTGATGGTCAAGACCCTGATCACTACAGAAGC
This sequence comes from Zizania palustris, assembly GCA_019279435.1. Lineage (NCBI taxonomy): Eukaryota > Viridiplantae > Streptophyta > Magnoliopsida > Poales > Poaceae > Zizania > Zizania palustris. The sequence continues at coordinate 55,753,706 of JAAALK010000284.1, read as the reverse complement.
TGATGAACTGAGAGTTCTTGAACTCAGAGCCGTTGTCGGAGCGAATTGCTCGCATCCGACCATTGTTCTCATTCTTCAGCTTCAAAATCAGGTCATGAACAAAATGAAAAGTTTCATCCTTAGACTCCAAAAAGAAAACCCACGAGAATCGAGAAAAATCGTCAACAATCACAAGTGCGTACCACTTCCCACCGACTGAGCGTACTCGAGCTGGACCGACAGTGTCCATGTGTAACAGCTCGCCCAGATACGAAGTCATCACCTGAGTCACAGGTGAGTGAGAAGCGGCAACCATTTTCCCGTGACGACAGGGATGGCAAACTAGATCCTTCTCCATCTTAAGCTTGGGCAATCCTCGGATGAGGTCCATAGAGCTCAACCTGACTAGCAGGTCAAAACTCAAATGGCCTAACCTCCTATGCCACTTCCAGAGCTCAGAAGAGGATCCAGCAATCAAACAACGAGAAGGGCCAAAAGAACTAGAGAAGTCAATTCGAAAAACTTTACCGAAAGGTAAGATTTGGCAAATCAAAGACCCTCTAGAATCAAACACAGAAGAATTGCCCTTCTTAAACCGCACCTCCAAACCATCCTCAAGAAGTTGCGAAACAGAAATCAAATTAAAGTTCAAGTTTCCAACCAAAGCAACGTTCTTCAAAGAAAAATGGTCTGAAATGCGAATTGAGCCAATGCCACTTACTTTCCCTTGACCACTGTTCCCGAAGGTGATGTACTCTTTGGAGCTCGGGGGAGTGAGACTGGAGAACCATCTGCGATGTCCCGTCATGTGGCGAGAGCATCCTGAGTCCATGATCCAAACGTCCTCCAGTCCTCGATCCTGCACAATCAGTGGCTGTAAGTGGGAGCAAATGGTCCGGCACCGGGTTTAGCAAAAGAGCTAAACCAGTGTCGAGCCATCTGCTCAAAAGACGGAAAGCAGAAATCATCAGAAAAGTTTGGACCAAAACGCGGCTCAAAGCGCGGTCCTCGGTTCTGCCTAAAGCCTCGGCCACGAGGTCCAGGACCGTAGCCAAAACGGCCTGGAGCTCTGCCGGAACGACCACCACCAACTGGAGTACGAGCAAGAAAGTCGTCTCCTCTACCACCACCTACACGACGCGGCCTGGCCTCCAGCCTCTCCCCGCGTCGAGGAACACGCAGTCTACCACCCTGCTGGTAGAACTGCTCCTGACCACCACGAGCTCTCTCTGCTCTCTCAACCCGCTTCCTCCTGAAGCAAAACTCAGCAAGATGCCCGTCTCTCTGACAATACTCACAATGATAGGTGGGCTTCTTGGGATGAGGTTGAGGCTTGGGGTTCTTGGGCTTAGTGGTGTTTGGTGTTGGCTTCTTGGGTTGAGAGGGTCCAGGAAGAGAGTCAAGAGAAGTGTGGAGGAGTTTGGGCTTTGGAACCCAGATGGGTTTCTTGGGTGGAGCTTTGGGTGGTTCATGGATCACTCCATCCTTGGGCTGACAAGCCTGGGAGGACTCAGTGGAATGGGTCTTGGGATATCTCTGCTCAGGAGTCATTTTACTCCACTCCACTGCCCGACTAATGGCACTCTCAAAGTCAGCCTTGGTATAGGTGTAACCTACCCCAAACCCATCCTGCCTCTTGAACTGCTGGATCATCATGCCGAGCTGAGGCTCTCTGGCACTGATCCAACTCAGGATAGAACGGAGGTAAAAGTTCTCATTCTGAGAATCAGCTAGCTCCTCTCTCAAGGCAGCTAGAACCTCCACCTGAGACAAGCAGGTCTCACACTCGCTATCTATCTGGACAGACTTCTCGGCTTTCAGCTTAATCAACTCCATTCTAAGAGACAGACAGTTCTCACAGACAGTGGGTGGAACTGACAATGTCTCAAGCTCTAGCCTAGTCTGCGCTAGCTCAGCTCTCATCCTCTCCAAATCACCTAGATGCTCATCGCCCTTGGCTTTCAGCTCAGCTAAACTAGCAAGATGAGATGGGCAATCAGCACAGGGTACGACGACAGTGGCTTGAGCATCTTTCAGCTCCAGCTGAGCGCTTTCAAGCTCAGTGGCCAAAGCATCCCTCTCATCAACCCTTTCTGTGTACCTGGACTTCAGAGTCGACAGGTCACACAGAAGCACCTCACACTTTGGGCACTCACTGCTATCACCCAAGCAAGGGGAAGAAGATAGACTCTCAATTCTGCCGTTGGCCACGGCAAGCTCACTCTCTAACTCATCTATCCTCTTCTTAGCCCCTCTAAGCAGTTTTTCCCGATACTTTAACTCCTGACGATTGCTTTCAAGTAAATCAACGATTTCGCGTTCATAGGATGATACCTTTTCGTTGTCGTCGTCGTCGGAGTCATCGGAGGAGCTCTTCTCTTTCTTATCCCCAAGAGCCATTGAGCAGAAACTCTTGCGGGATCTTCGGCGCTGATGTGAGCGGCTCTTCGGTCTGTCACCGAAGGCCATGAAGCAAAGGCCCACTGGATCGTCCTTGTCCTTCCCCTTCCTAATGATGATCTCCTCATCGCTCGAGCTCGATGAAGAGGAAGAAGATGTGGACCGCTTGGAGTAGCTCTTCTCCATCTCAGCGAAGAAGGCCTTGTCTCGCTTTTTGTTCTCTCGCCGGTAGTCCTTCAGGGCCTTTCTGAAGAATCTGGTCTTTGGCTTGCCCTTGTTGAAGGAGGAGCTGTCGTGCTTGCCGGAATCGTGGAAGCCACCACCGGTGCCCTTCTTGTGGCCATTGCGCTTGGGGCAGTCGGCGATGAAGTGTCCTGGATCACCACACTCAAAGCATCCGGTCTTTGTGCCGTGTCTTTTGAACATCCTCTTATCATAGACACGACGCACCCGGTTGTTAAAAAGACACAAATCATCATCTCCCAACGACTCAAGCTGATCCTCAGTGATAGACATCAAAGAGAACCCAACACAACTCACAGAAGAGGGATCAACAGAAGGTGTAGCAAGGGCCAGAGACTTTGATCCAGAGCCAGTGAGATTTGATCTCAACTGGGTATCAACCTCGGTGGCCTTCAGCTTGCTAAACAAATCAGAAATGGTCAAGGTATCATAAGAAGTGCTCTCAATGATAGAGGATACCTTGATCTCCCAGATCTTTGGGTCCAAGGTATGAAGAACCTTGAGCGCCTGTTCATGATCTGAGACCAACTGAACACCCTCAGCCTTGTTGTCCCGAAGCTTGTTTATGATCGACTGGAAACGACCAAACAATGCTTCAACAGATTCACCCGGCTTTTGTGTGAAGTTCTCATACTCACGCCGGTAGGTCTGATAGAGCCGAGCCTTGACCTGAGCTGTCCCCTCATGGTGTGCCTGGAGGGTAGCCCAGATCTCTCTCGTAGTGGAGAGATGGCTCACACGCTCAAACTCAGTGGGACCCAAACCAGAAAACAAGATGTTCACCGCTTTGCTATTGTTCACATGCTGGGCGATGATACCAGGAGAATCACGCTCAGCAACTGGCAATATGACAAACGTAGCGTGAACGCAAATGTCCCAGATGTCCGAGCTTTGGCTCATGAGATAGGCTCGCATGCGAGTCTTCCAATAATTATAGCCATAAGCTTCCAAGGACGGAACCTTGCCAGGAGACGTCATGATCACTACTGGGGTTTAGAACCGGTTAAGGTATGGAAAAACCCTAACCAGGCTCTGATACCACTTGTAGGACCGAAAGTAGCGACCAGAGGGGGGGTGAATGGGCGCCTAAAAAATTCTTTCGAATCAATGGCCTTCTCCCGACACCCAACGCACCTCAACAAACTTAGCACATACAAGTAAACAGATCACAAATGCTAAAAATAATCTAGCCTAAAAACGACCGGTGTCCTAATTGAAAAGACACCAACACAGTGCTAATAGGCAGACTAATAAATCATTTAAGACATGGATTACTCAAGCTTCACTAAAATAGATCATCACAGAGATTTATCATGTGTGCGCGTAAAACGAGGAATCTTACTGTTCAAGTTTTGTCTCCTGTTTGGGACTTGACGAAGCCTGTGCGATGTGAACGTGTGTAGCCTGTGCGCGCCGTGTTCAACTTCAATTTTCTTCCTCGGACTTCCGTGTGCAGCCAAACAGGAGCAGTAGACTTACGTTGTAAATCCCAGGGAGAAAAAAAAATTGAACAGTGCTTTTTCAAGAAAAAAAAACCGGATCCTCAAGAAAACCAAAATAGTAACTCCTCTTAAAAACCGGACTTGAGAAAAACCGGACTTGGTCCGTTGTTTCTCCGCCTTCTGCTGTGTTCACACGCCGGTGGTTTGCTACATAGGATTCCTGTGACTGTTGTTCTTGCCAGTGGGTCCCACACGCATGCTATCAAGGCTTACAGAGATAGCAAAGCAACCATTTGTCTTAATATGCGTGCACTGAAATAACTTGAATCACATAACATGTTCTGCACATTTCTGTGAACACACTCAGCTTTGAAGAACCAGCACGCAAACAACTTGGACTAAAAAATTAAAAACGGAGCACAGTCCTAGGGAAATAGGCTGTCCACTAGCAAGAAAAATCTGCAGTAGCTATGTGACACATTGTAGGGTAGCTGTGCTACCTGTAGAAAAATAGTACAAAGCTGATGGACAAAACTCAGCCTACAGCAGTCTATTCGTGAATCAATCCGGATGATAAAAAATATAGTCTGACGCATAGCCTGCAAGTTTGCTTTCAACCAGTAAGAACTCTCAACCGAATAAATAAAAACACACAAGATGAATCAGCCATTCGATGATAAAGGACAGCTCAACAGGAGAAACATCGAAGACTTCGAGTGAGAGAGACTACTGGTTTGCTAAATCAAAACAGATAATCCAGTAAAACACGCACAACGAAGAGATCAAAAACCTGAGAAAAATGAACGGCAGAATCGCTTTGCTCACAGAACATTGGCGGCGCGCAAGGAACAGGAGTAGGTAAAATGAACTCTGATTTTTAGATTAAAGTGTGTTAACCCTAACCCTAGGGATTGGGGCCTATTTATAGGCAGCCCAATAAAATGGTAAAATGCAGAAATACCCCTAGGATTTTTTTTACAGACGCTGAATAAAAATGGAAAAGACCGAAATGCCCTTAGGGTTTTTTACAGACTCGACTGACAGACTGTGGGCCTAAAGGCAAAATAGTAAAATCCTAAATAAAGGTAACTTGTCCTGATGCGGAGCTTTCGTAGCAGCTACGGCTTCGCCTCAGAACGGTCAGATCCGAGATCAGCGGTCGTCAGTTTTGCGCCGAAACTGACAAAGCGTCCACCGTCTTCGCACCGGGTACCCGGATTGGGCCGACCCGATTCCGCAGCTCCCTCAGCCCGGCAATCGCTCGCCGCCCGTGTACCTGAGTCAATCCCGGTCAACAACCCAGTGGATCCTCTGCTGCTCCTAGCCCATGTACTCGGATTGGGCCAGCCCGACTTCGCGGCCCCTCTGCCCGACAGTCGCTCGCTGCCCGTGTACCTGAGTCACACGCGGCCTAGACGCAACAGGTCTTCTCTCTCTTTTCAGTCCTCTTTGACTATCGTTGACAATGACTCATCACATCTGGAGCCATGAGGCCCACGCTATTCAGCATGGCTCCTCACCTCCAGCCGCTGGCCTTGTTCCCCGAAGACTGTGGAGCTCTCTGTGTAAACTTCTGTGGGGGTGCAATATTCAAAACTTCAGAACGAGGGTGCTTTTGCCCCCTTCTCCGATCATGTTGAACTTCGAAGACTGGTTCTTGCGGCTGCGCCGAAGTTTTTACTTCTACTTTAACTTCTTGCAATATGGATGAAGTAGCTGCAGTTCTTCGAAGCCAACCCTCTTCCGACCTCGCATACTCCTCGAAGTATGACATCAGCTGAGAGACCGAGGAGATGCTTTTCCGATGAAGCTTATCCAGGAGGCCTTGATGAGTGACGCCTTCCCGAGCTGCATCAACTACCGAAGATGCAGACAACCCCCGGATCTGCGACTTCGTATGAGCGAAGCGCTTGAAATATTGCCTCAATGTCTCTCGAGGGAGCTGCTTCACCTGGAAAAGGCTTCCTGTTGACACTGGAGGCATGAAGGTACCTTGAAAATTGCTTACAAACTTCTTCTTCAGCTGCCCCCATGAATTAATTGATCCTGGCTTCAAAGACCAGAACCACCTTAAGGCCACTCCTTGAAGAGCTAAAGGGAAGCACTTTGCCATGGTGTCTCGAACTCCTCCGCTAGCTTCAATTGCTAGGGCATAAGAACGAACAAACTCTCCGGGATCTTCATCTCCAGCATACTTACAGAGCTTCGAAGTTTTAAACTTCGGATCAAAGCGAACTTTCTGCAGCTCAGGATGCAGTGGAGATTCATTATCGAAGGAGGCATTCTCCGGGGCTTCGGGATAAACGAGTTCATCATCTTCGGGCACTTCTGGGATAGCTGGGATGGCTTGAGAGCGAAGCCTGTTCGCGGCTTCTTGCCGCCATCTTGCTACTTCAGCTTGGAGGCTGGCCATTTGAGTGGCCATATCTCCAAGATTGTCTTCATCTCCTCCGGAAGGATCTTCCGGGTCTTGAGAGCTAGTAGGATCAGTTCGAAGTGGGATGGAAGGTGGAAGAGGGATTCCAGGTGGTCGAAGTATGGAAGGATTTGGCGGAGAAGCTCCGTATGTTCGAGGAATGGAAACTCCTTCCGGAGTTTGAGGTGGAGGGAATGTCGAAGGCCCTCCGACTTCAATCGTGTCGGATGGTGTCTCTCCGGAGATCCGAGAAGACCTCCGAACAGGGTTACGGGGTGCACTCCGCTTAGGAGGCATGATGTAAAAAGTTGGTAGAGAACGAAGTTTTTTGGACTAGGATCCCCACGGACGGCGCCAACTGTTGGCGTAAAAGATTACGCTAACAGGTTTCTGTAGATTAGAAACTAACAAACGAAGTGTTTGTGAAGTGAACTGTTCTAAGCCTCCGAAAGGATAACAACTTAGAATAATTCGAATGTGTGTATTGAATAACTTGTATTCGGTCCCTATTACAGGGTGAAATGGGGGTATTTATAGGCCCAAATATTAAGGAAAAAACCTATTTACCCCTCTATTACAACCGACATAGTAGAAACTATTCGGTACCCTTGATAGGGCTAAAATGGTAAAAGACTAATCTAATAATAAAAAAGATAAATCTTCCATCTTAGCTGGCAATAAAGATCTCAAAAAGCCTTAGTTCGAAGATGTACTCCGAATCAATGCCTATCTTCGTACTTCGAGCTTGACTCAGGGTATCTTCGAAGATGGACGTCTGGAAACCTTCAGATCCATTATCTGCTTTCGTGCTGTTACGCCAATAACCCCGAAGATGAGATATTTTCCCCCAACACCAGCTAAACATCCTCTTGTTGATAATATTGACTGAGATTTTTGACAGAATAACAAGAAGACATTTCACTCAACTTTTGAAATATACAAAACAGTTATAAGTTTGAGTACAAATCACTTTGATAACAGATCACAACTGATCAAAATTTTAGATAGCAAGAATCATCAATACTGAAGTTAGACTGCAAAAAATAAACAGAGTTTTTCCTTTTGTTTTTCAAATGAACTCAACTAGGACTGTCAAGCAACAGATCAGAACTAAAGTATACTCAGTAGATTAATCAGATCCTAAGAACAAATTTCTCTATCAACTCAACACAGAATAATCAATCTGAGAAATCATCAAAATTGTCTTCACACAAGCAACACTATCAACTGCATACTCTTCAGACAACAAAACTTCTATTGCAAAACTGAACCAAAAGCTCTATCCACAAATCATGCTATTTCATGACCTAGACTGAAAACATGATCATCCACAGGAATCTAATCATGAAGACCTAACCACAAATTCATCAGAGTTTAGAGAATACCTGGATATCGTTGCTCAGATTTCTCATCAGATTCACCATGGCAAATTTTCCTGCGCTGTAGCGAATCCAGGAACTCCAGCTTCAGAAACAGTGTTGTCGCAAGTTCCTGTAGCCGATAACCAAAGATTCCAGATGTTCATACTTCAACACTTGTTCATCCGTGAGATGATCCCCAAGTGTGGATCAACAGAACTTCAAGATCGTCACCAAACAGGAGCAAGACACACAGAATAACCAGCGCTTGAGCCAAAAAACCATAGATTACATGCTACAACTCTTATCGGGAAGACTATAGTGAATCTGAATAAGCCACCGAGCACTGTACCGAATCAAAAACTCATCTCACAGAATTTTTCTCTGGTTTTTGATTGAAAAGCTGAGCAAATTTTGTTTCTCCACAGTTCTGATCGGCTACAGGACATGGGGGATAATATCCTACTAGCCCCCATGTTCAAGAAGCCCCTTTTACATAAAGCCCCTTAGTAATTTCAGAAATAAGAATTCTGAAAATTACCCTTTAAGACCTAAAGTAAAAATTACAAAAAGACTCTCCTTTTAGTATATTTTCAGAGTAGACCCACTCTAAAAAATATACTAAAAAGATACACTATGAAACTAAAAATTTTAAACTAATACAAGACACATATTTATTGAATTAACAAAAACATTTAAAGTTTTGACGGTTTTCGGCAAAAACCGACAAAGCCTGTCCTGATCGTCGACGACCATTGTCAGTCTACGAACCTGACCACCAGCAAGTCTCTCCCGCTCTCAATCCCTCGAGCCACCTTGTCACTTGAACTGACCTCCCTTTCGCTGACTCGATCGACGCTTCGTCTTGATCAATCTTCAACTCACGTCCTGTTTGACCTCCATGCATACAACAGAGTCCACTCTCGACTTTGACTAAAACCATCGAACATCTGGCATTAGACTCCCCGTCTAACCCTGATCCTGTGCCATCGACAGTTGACGAGTAACTCAAGCATGCACACACAAGAGAAACACAAACACACACACCATATCAAGAGCATCCAGACACAACCCATGATTTCACCCTGTCAATTACTCATCATTACCTTGAACTATAGTGACAAACCTCACTATGTTCCTCAGATCGGGACTCAACCCTAACTGGTCTCCATCATATTCATTATTAGGTAAAGATTAGGTTTCCTTGTTAGTTAATTATTATCTATTAGGCCTCATAAATATAGATGTAAGCCCTTCAGGCATAATCAAGGAAGGAATAAAGATTAGTGTACAATCTCTACCCTAGTTCTCTGAAGTCTCCCCCGTTCTACAAGATACCGTAGCGAGGGGATTCTCCCCATGCCAGCTATGAGTTATGCAGCCAAGGTCCTCCCACCCTAGTGTTTGAGGCCCTTGATAACTCCGTATGAGAATCCAGAAGATCATTCGCCATGCTGCCCGCCAAACACCACAACACCGCCACAGATGATCACCACGCCTCCAAGGCCACCGATCACCACACCTCCACCGCTGCTAACACTACTACAAACACTCATTGTAGCGGCAGGAAAAAACGTACTATAGTGGCGGGCAACCAGTCCACCACTGCTCTAACGCCACTGCTAACCCTGGTTAGCAGTGGCGGGAAGAGTGGCCACCACCACTGTGTCAACAGCAGTGGCGGGCATGCTGATGTCATCTGCCCACCACTGTTGTGGCTAATAGTAGTGGCGGGCAGATGATGTCAGCGAGCCCACTACCACTGTGTCAACAGTAGTGACAGGCGCGCTAACGTCATCTACCTACCACTGCTATGGCTAATAGCAGTGGCGTGTAGATGATGTCAGCGTACCCGCCACTACTATGTTTTCCCCATTACACAAAAATGTTATAAACCTTAATTCAATCAGCCCCACAAATAAAACATAGAAATATACAACTTCACACAGCATCCACATCCACAGCAACACAACCACAGAAATTATAAGCTCCCACAACCATCCACAGCAGCAACACAACATGAACACAACAGCAACCCATCTCATCAATTTACAAATTTACAAAGTTTACATTTATCACACATCAAGTTTACAAAGTTTACATCTATCAAAACTTCAAAATTAACAATTGTTCACAAATACATGCTCATTTTGTTTAATGTTTCTTCTCGGAAGGCTAGCTCTTATCTTGCGCATCTTCTTTTTTCTTCTGAGCTTCAAAATTCTTGGAAATTTATTGTTCTTGCCTTTTAGGTCTTCCGGCCCAATGTCTCAGAGATGGATGCTTGGCCATTTCACCCTTAGGATCGAAAAATACTCCACGCTTATGAATAATTTCATGCATCGTGAAGCAGCACATCCTTGATACAATTCCATACATTTTTGCATCAGAGAGTTGGGTATTCTCGGCAACGGTTGATAGATGTGACGTCTGCATACATAACATATAAGTAAATACGTTGCAGGTTGTTGGGGGAGATAATCCCGATGACAGCAGGGGAACACGAAGGTCCGTATGACTCCGAAGGAAGACTCCAACCAGAAGACCCGAAGCCCTATGCCGGAGGTACCTGGACCTCTGAGCAAGGAAGCCGGAGGCCTTCGGAGGCTCCAAGACGCGCCGGAGGGGTCTTCGGAGGAGGAGTGATCAGCCAGATGCCGGAGGCCACCCTTCGGGTCAAGGATGCCGGAGGCCACCCTTCGGGTCGAGCTGAGGCTCCGGAGGGAGGCCAGACGATAAGAAGACCAGTCAAGTCCGTAGGGGGACAAGATCACAATCGCCTGCGCCGTGTCGGGCGGCCTTTGCAGCGCCCGACATGGCCGATACGCTGTTAGGGTCGAATCTTCCCGTCTGTACTACGCGGAGTCCGTTTTGTCTGTACTACTGACCAGTCTCAGACCGAGTAGCAGTTGGCGGTTTGGAGGTGCCTGGCCCTTCAGAGAGGGTCACCCTATAAATACCCCCCAACTACAGTTGTAATGGACACGCCATCCAAGAATACAGAGCACACAACATTTCATTACTTCCATCCACTAAGAAAACCTCCTGGTTCGATCCGTGATCCCAACGGTTGGCGCCATCCGTGGGGATCCTAGTTCGAGAAGCTAGCGTCCTCTACATCCAGTCACCAAGGCATGTCGAGTCGGAAGGGCGCGAGCACGGTTCTTCTGCGTCGGTCAGCCCGCACCGCCGGAGTCGAGCCCACCCAAGTCGCCATTCTCGACCAGCCAGTCGTTGCGCTTGTTGGGGCGCCTGCCATGGAGCCAACCTAGGCCCCGGAGGGGACGCCCGAGGTTCGGGGCCCTGTTGGCGTGCCTGAGCCAGCTTCCGTCAATCTCGCGGGGCTCCAGGAGGGGCCGCCGGAGGTGCACCTTCCGAGCAGGCCCCCGGTGGTGGCCCTTCGGACCGACTACGTATGCTCGCAAGGTCCTGAAACCGCCTCAGGGGGAAGCGGGAGTCAGGCCGATGCTCTGGTCGCCGAGAACGCCCGGCTGAGGGCGGAACTGGCCCAGTGGCTCCAGGAGGCATTGCTCCATCCTCCTGAGCCCTCCCGCACTACGAGGGTCGCGACTGTAGCCCCGAGCGACGATGAAGACCAAGCGGAAGAGGAAAACGCATCGTACGGCGAGGAGTCTCCCTGCACCCAGATCTTCAAAGGGTGCGCTTCGGCTCGAAGTTTTGCGCCACCAAGCTTCCCAAGAACTCCGGGGACTCCGACCCTGGAGAGTTTTCCCACTCGTACGCTCTAGTAATAGAAGCGTCCGGGGGGAGCCGCGACACCATGGCTAAATGCTTCCCTCTGGCGCTCGAGGGGATTGCCCTCTGGTGGTTCTGGTCGCTCCGGCCTGGGACCATCCGTTCGTGGGACCAGCTAAGGAAGAAGTTCATCAACAACTTTCAGGGAACCTTGGTGGCCCCTATGTCCATCGGTAGTCTCTTCCAAGTGAAGCAGCAACCCGGAGAAACTTTGCGGCAATACTCCCAGCGCTTTGCGCATACCAAGGCCCAGATCAAGGGGCTTTTGGCTTCCTCGGTCATAGATGCCGCCCGGGAGGGTGTCACCCACCCGGGCCTCCTCGACAAGCTCCATCGGAAGCCTATCGCCTCGGTGGCACAACTCATGACGTACTTCGAGGAGTACGCCCGGTCCGAGGAAGGCCAGATACGCCGACAGGCCATGATAGTCCCTGTCCGAGCCACGAGCGCCAAGGCGTACGAAGCCTCACTGGACCTCGACCGAGGAGCCCGCCCTGCTCCTGACTTCCACCGACAAGGCTCCATCCACCGAGACTCCCGACGGGGCCAGAAGCATCTTCGGGGGGAGGTCCTCAGCATCACCCCTCGAGTCCCCGCTAAGCACCAACACATGTCCGGCAGGAGCCACTTCGCTGGGGCCAAGGCCCCGTCACAAGCGCACTCCGGAGGGGCCACGCTTTACTGCAGCATCCACCGCGAAAACCGGAGCCATGACACCGACTCCTGCCGGACCATCCTCGCCCTCCGGAACGATTACCTCGAGCGAAATGTCGGCCGCGGTTCCACCAATAAGGGGAACCCCGTACCTCGCCCAGAAGCGGTCCAGGTGGTCGGGTGTTGGGGGAATATATTTCCCTTGAACAGGGGCCAAATGATGTCAGCCTCCGACAAGTTCGGCCTAGAGCCCAGCACTGTCGGAGCCTGTTTTCTATCTAAGTGTTGTTTTCAGGTCCCAAGGTGCCTTTTAGGCCCTGTAGCTTCGGAGCCCTCAGATCGGGAGGTCCGGCTCGGAGCCCCAGTTCGGGCGCAGGAGGCCGCCTCCCGGAGCCAGTCCGAAGGCCACCCTCCGGAGCCAAGTCCGGAGGCCGCCCTCAGGGAGCCAAGTCCGAAGGCCACCCTCCGGGCGCAGGACGCCGGAAGCCACCCTCCGGGCGCAGGACGCCGGAGGCCACCCTCCGGGCGAAAGATGCCAGAGGCCGCCCTCCGGGAGCCAAGTCCGGAGGCCGCCCTCCGAAGCATACTTCGGAGCCCCCCCTCCGGGGTACACTTCTAAGCCTTCTCCTCCGCAAGCCAGCCTTCAGACCCTGTCAAGACTGTTCGAAGCCAAGGCTCCGAGACCCCAGTTCGGAGCCCAGTTCGAAGCCCAGGCTCTGAGACCCCAGTTCGGAGTTAGCCTTCGAGCCCTGTTCGGAGTTAGCCTTCGAGCCCTGTTCGGAGTCAGCCTGCGGCCTCCCTTCGGAGCTCCTCAGAGCAAGCCTTCGGACCCTTTCCAGCCTGTTCGGAGCTTTGTTCGGAGCCTTGTTCGGGGTGCACTTCGAAGCCCTCTTCGCAGCCTCTGCCAGAAGGACTCCGGCCCCTACTTCAAAGCTCAAGAAATATCTAAGTATATAGGCCATACCGGGGGCCCCGCCGCCCCTGGTATGTCGTTTAGCTGGTCAAAGCCTGGCGCAGTCTGACACGCCTGTAAAGCTGTAAAGCTACAAAGTACCTTTGTACCGTAGCTAGCCCCTTTTTTCCCCTCTCTGCCCCTGTAAGCCTAGGGCTCATAGAGGGCATCCCGGTCCTTTCCTTTGGCCTGTGCGCCTATAAAAGCAGGGCCAAGCCCTTGTAACAAGGACACACGCCCCAGGGGGGCAAGAGACCCTGGAACTATTGCTCCATAGTAGGGCATACCATGCCAAATCCACCACAGCTGGACGTAGGGTTATTATCTCCCAGGAGAGGCCCGAACCAGGATAAACCTTTTTCTCCCTCTATTAGAGTCCTTCGAGGCTCATTCTCCACATCACACTCCACCACACAAAACCTGCTGGAACTAACGCAATTGTTCCAACAGTTGGCGTCGTCCGTGGGGAGCTTAGTCCTAGAATCTAAGTTCTCTACCACTGCCTGCAACCCGAAGTGCGCCCGAGGGGGAGCTTCGAGGCTCTCTTGCTTCGCGCACCCTCCGACAAGGGGCTTCGGATGCAGCTCGAAGGCCACCTTCGCCTTCCTCCATCCTTCACACACCGGAGCCCACTCTCCGGCAAGGGGCTCCGCTCCACGTTTCGAAGGCCGTCAAAGCCCCAAGGGCTACAAGGTATGTACGGTCCGAAGCCTTACTTCGATGCACCAATCTGCAATTACATTAATATAAATTCGAAGCCCTACTTCGCCTTAAAGCCAAAACTCTGCTTCGCCTTTAAAAGCAAACCTTTGCTCCATCTTGTTGAAAAACCGAAGCCATTCTTCGCCTTATTTAAAACCGAAGCCATGCTTCGCCTTATTTAAAACCGAAGCCATGCTTCGCCTTATTTAAAACCGAAGCCATGCTTCGCCTTATTTAAAACCGAAGCCATGCTTCGCCTTATTTAAAACCGAAGCCTTGCTTCGCTTTACAAAATCCGGAGCACCCCTCTGAAGGCTACACAGCGCATCCGGGCCCGTAGCAGTGGGCTTTGAGACTTCCGAGCGACGGCTCGGCAAGTCCGGGATTCCAGGCTCCGGCCTGACGCATCCCCGGGTCGAAGGTGGCCCAGGGTCGTAGGTGGCCCAGAGTCGAAGGTGGCTCAGAGTCGAAGGTGACCCACATTATCACAGGTTCGATGAATCCACACCAAATATATCCTTCTCATTACAGGACCAAGCTCCGAAGCCTTGCTTCATTATCCAAGCACGCTCTGAAGCCTGGCTTCGCGTGCTCATATACTATACGCCTAAGCGTCTCGAAGTCATACTTCGCTAAAATCTAAGTGTGTTTCAGAGCCTCACTCACGCACAGCATCCAAATCCTAGCATGCCGAAGCATGCTTCGCTTAACTTGGTTGTGCTGAAGCCTTGCTTCGCACCAAGTTAGCGCGATCGAAGCCCAAAAGAGGCCTTCGCTCAGTGAAATTCCGAACAGCCGAAGCCCTGCTTCGCACCAAATTAAAGCCCAAAGTGGCCTTCGCTTAAATAAATTTCATGCGTCGAAGCCGCCGAAAGGCGCACCATTCGCATCTTTTATTTCTTGCCCGCACCAGCAACGGCTAAGTCCCTAGCTGCCACGAGCAAAAGGGGGAAGCATGTATGCGAGGTGTGCGAATGTAATACGCAGTGCGAGCGTGACAAGCTAAAACGTTCGAAGCCAAACAATACGAAGCATACAAACGAAGTATGCAAATATAGCGAACTTCATTCATTGTATATCGAGAAGTGTGTTACAAACATACTTCGAAAGCAAAACTACGTATAGTCTGTATCTAAACCTAAGAAGAACCGCGTGCGAGGCCCCAACCCTCGCTTGCCCCTTCTTCGGCCATGGCCACCTCGGCTAGACGTTGCCTCGTCGGAGCCCGCTCTCCCTCGAACAGCCCGTCCAGGCTCCGAAGCCCATAAGCTTCGTCTTCCACTTTGCAGGTCGCTCCAAGTTAGCGAAGCAGGCGGTGCCGTATCGAAGGCAGAAAAGTCTAGGGCTTCGTCGCCTGCTAAGGCCGTTCGCGAAGGCAAAGACAAAGGGCCCTGAAGAGACTCCATCTTCACAGCGGCTAGTAAATCCTGAGCTACGTCGGAGATGGCTTCGCCGCTAGGCCCCCTCGGAAGCTTAAACCGAGGGGGGCCCTCGGACCTAGCTACTTCGAGGATAGCCCACAACTGTCGAAGCTCTTCGGAGTCCTCGAGAACTTCGAGGTCTACGCTCGGAGTCTGAGCCTGGGCAGGTATAAAAAACCCCCGCATTCATATTAATAAGCTGATAGAATTTTTACAAGCCTGCAGCTAGGTATTACAAAAGGCCTAAGGAGATCTACACCTTCGGAGGCGGAGGTGCCGAAGTCGAAGGCTGATCAGGCGCAGCAGGCGCTTTGGTTCGGCGGTGTCGAAGGGCCTTCTGGAGGTCGAGGACGGCTTCGCAGCCTTGCTCCTTCCAAGGGTCCTGCAGCCGCCGCCAGGCTCCGCGAACTTCGGCCGGAGGCGTCGCCAAGTGCGGACCCCCGAAGGCCACTGGGGTCGCGGAGGTTGCCGCTAGAAGGTGGTCACACCCCGCGGCATGGAGCATCTGCAACACCCCTTGGCCCGCGACGTGACCGGCCATAAGAGCGAAGCCCGTCAGCGCTTCGTCTGCTATCGAAGCCGCAGTCTTCAAGAAATCGGCGCGGTCCCCAATCGGGTCCTGATCACCAAAGTCCGGAGCCCGGCACTCGGTCCCTATTTTCTCAAGGACCTCGATCAGGCTCTGGGTGGCCTCGCCAAGATTGGCCACGACGAAGCTCTCAAGATCCCGAGCCCGTTGGCGGAGCTCCTCGTTCATCTCCGCCTGTCGGGCCTCAGCATCCTTCGAAGCCTGGAGCTTCGCGCGGAGCCGGGCCGTCTCCAAGGCCAAAGCCTTCTTCGCCTCAGTAGCCGAAGCCTCGGCCCGCCTGCACTTCTCGGCTTCCTCCGAGACCTCGCGATGAAGGGCCTCCTTCTCCTCTGCGAGGCGCTCCATCCGCCTGTCGGCAGCAGTCGAAGCTGCTGCGTTCAGTGCGAAGGCCTGCAGAAATTCAAGAAGTCATAAGTACCAACGAAAGGCTAACATATAGTTTGAAGGTGCAAGGGGCTTCGCTCACCCGCATGAGGACTTCGCTCGAGCTGACAAAGAGATCCGTGGGGTCTCGGTGGCTAAGCTGGGCCACCAAGTCCCCCTCCTCCGTAGAAGCGCAAGCCTCGCGGAAACCGTGGATCGCTGCCACCGTCACGCCCCCCCTCGGCTTGAAAGGGTGAATCACGGCCACGGTCGCCTCCGCGGGCTTCGGCGAGGCGGGGCTCAAGCCCACCACGTCCACGTCTTCTTCGCCTCGAGGGACCTCACGGCCTCCGCTGCCTTCGTCGTCGGACGAAGTACCCTCGGACTCCGAATCGCTGCTGCTACTGCTGCTGCTCGAAGCTTCTGTGGGCTTCGCATCGGCGGGCTTCTACCAACCTTCGCCTACCGGCTTCGCCACGGTGGGCCTCGCATCATCTTCGTCCTCTGCAGGGAGCCAAGTCAAAATCCGCATATTGAAGCAAAGCATGTAGAAAGGGTTTACTGTCATCGGAGATTTCTTGGAAGGAAGGTGGGGCTAAGTGTGCCCTCCAACTCCCTCGCTGCGAAGCTGGCGCATCCACCTCCGTGCCCGAGGTTGGTTCCGCCGGGGCATCCGTGGCCTCCTTGGCAGCCGGAGTGTGCGCGTCGGCCTCCGCCGCCGAGGACCTCGCCGCCAGGGGCTTCGCTGCCTTCTTGGAGGTCGGAGTAGCTGCGGGCTTCGCCGCAACCTCTCCCGAGTTAGAGACTTCAGCCGCAGGGACATCCGGTCGAGGTCCCGAAGCATCCGGTTCATCCTCGTCCCCCCTCTTCCTCTTGGCTCCGGCCGACGAGGTGGTCAGGTGGGCGAAGTCCGGCAGAGCAGGGAGCCCTCCGAGGTCGAGCGCGGTCCATACCCTGTTCCAGCGCTCCCAGGACCCCACCAGCGCAAGGCGCTGGTTCTGCTCCTCGGGGGTCGGAGTCCCGACGACTCGATCCGCCACCGCGATGGCCTCCTCCGGGGTCCTCATTTCGAGGTCGGCGTCATGAAAAGTTTGAGTTAGAAGTGAAAATCTACGAAGTATTAAAGCAAAGAAATCGCGAAGCCTTACAGAAGCGGTCGAAGGCCAACTCGCTAAGTTCACCTCGACCCGAAGCTTGAAAGAGCCCCTCCGGCCAGGAGCGCGCGAGGGGACTAAGCCGGAGGGTGATGAACTCCTCTGCGAGGTCCCTCATACTCATCTTCGCCGCCACTCTCCGAAGTAGCAAGATCCTCGAGCGAAGGATGTCTTCACTGGTCTTCACCACCCCTTCGTGCCGGTACAGGATGTGGGCATTGGTACTCCGAAGGGGGGAGTTCGCACCGACGGAGGCATAGAACCACTCTTGGTCCAACCTCGAGTATCATTTGTTGTTTACAGCCCTTGCCGGGAAGGCATCTTGGTACTCCTTCCGAAGCTGGAAATTGGCGCTGCCGAAGGCCAGCACCCTCTTGACGCGGTTCGTCCCCTCCCGCGGCTTCGGTTGGCAGTTGGCGTCATGGAGGGCGACGAAGACATCCGCGCGGCCCTCGCAGCCCTCGGCCCTCATGGCCCACTCGAAGACAGCTAACCTCGCCACTGCGTTGGGCGAAAGCTGAGGAAGCTCGAGGTTGTAAGCCTTGATGACTTCGCTCAGCATCCCCACTGCATGCAGTCCAAGGCTGGCTTCAAAGAAGGCCTCGAACACCACCACCTCGTCAGCGCGAGGCCTCGGCTCAGCCTCCGACTTCTCCGGGACCCGAAGCTGGATCTTCGCCGCAATCTTCCCTTCGCAAGCCCTTCGGACCGACTCCTCCGTAGATATCGAGGCCCTCATCTCCAGGGTCTGCTCGAACTTGTCGGAGGGCGTCCGAAGGTCCCTCGGCCCCAGCCGCCTAGGCGCAGTCTTCGCCATCGCAGCCGCCGCTGCCTGCACCTGGGCGGAGCCCGAGCTCGAGCCCAAAGCCAGAGGCTTCGCCACCGCCTTCTTCGGCATGTTGTTGGGACTTCGCCGCGAGGGGCTAAAACTAGCGAAGGGGGCTCAGCGCGAAGCTAGGAAGAAGAGGAGAGCGAAGGATGTAAGGCAGTGAGAAGGAAGCAAATGAAGGTGTGCCGAAGCCGCACGCGGTAAGCCCCTATTTATAGGCGCATTAAGAATTCCAACCGACGTGGGCCGAACCCACCGCCAGGTGGGCCTCCAAGCGAAGGTGAATCGGCCCAGAGCAAGGTAACGGTAACTTTTTTGACCGTTGCGGAGCCGTTCGGGCTCCCCGAGGCCGTTTTGGCAATTAGCGCGGGCATTTATTACCCCCGGGCATCGAGGTCACCTTCGGTCCAGGCTCCGAAGGTATGTTTTCTCTGAAGTTGTGTTTTCAGGTCATTTGTCCTAAAGGGCGCGTGCACCCTTTCGTCCCGAAGGCCTACACGCGAGGGGCTACTGTTGGGGGAATATATTTCCCTTGAACAGGGGCCAAATGACGTCATCCTCTAACAAGTTCGGCCCAGAGCCCAGCACTGTCGGAGCCTGTTTTCTCTCTAAGTGTTGTTTTCAGGTCCCAAGGTGCCTTTCAGGCCCTGTAGCTTCAGAGCCCTTAGATCGGGAGGTCCGGCTCGGAGACCCAGTTCGGGCGCAGGAGGCTGCCTCCCGGAGCCAGTCCGAAGGCCACCCTCCGGAGCCAAGTCTGGAGGCCGCCCTCTGGGAGCCAAGTCCGAAGGCCACCCTCCGGGCGCAGGACGCCGGAAGCCACCTTCCGGGCGCAGGACGCCGGAGGCCACCCTCCGGGCGAAAGATGCCAGAGGCCGCCCTCTGGGAGCCAAGTCCGGAGGCCGCCCTCCGGAGCATGCTTCGGAGCCCCCCCTCCGGGGTACACTTCGAAGCCTTCTCCTCCGCAAGCCAGCCTTCGGACCTTGTCAAGACTGTTCGAAGCCAACGCTCCGAGACCCCAGTTCGGAGCCCAGTTCGAAGCCCAGGCTCTGAGACCCCAGTTCGGAGTTAGCCTTCGAGCCTTGTTTGGAGTTAGCCTTCGAGCCCTGTTCGGAGTCAGCCTGCGGGCTCCCTTCGGAGCTCCTCAGAGCAAGCCTCCGGACCCTTTCCAGCCTGTTCGGAGCTTTGTTCGGAGCCTTGTTCGGAGCATGCTTCGAAGCCCCCCTTCGGGGTGCACTTCGAAGCCCTCTTCGCAGCCTCTGCCAGAAGGACTCCGGCCCCTACTTCGAAGCTCAAGAAATATCTAAGTATATAGGCCATACCGGGGGCCCCGCCGCCCCTAGTATGTCATTTAGCTGGTCAAAGCCTGGCGCAGTCTGACACGCCTGTAAAGCTGTAAAGCTGCAAAGTACCTTTGTACCGTAGCTAGCCCCTTTTTTCCCCTCTCTGCCCCTGTAAGCCTAGGGCTCATAGAGGGCATCCCGGTCCTTTCCTTTGGCCTGTGCTCCTATAAAAGCAGGGCCAAGCCCTTGTAACAAGGACACACGCCCCAGGGGGCCAAGAGACCCTGGAACTATTGCTCCATAGTAGGGCATACCATGCCAAATCCACCACAGCTGGACGTAGGGTTATTATCTCCCAGGAGAGGCCCGAACCAGGATAAACCTTTTTCTCCCTCTGTTAGAGTCCTTCGAGGCTCATTCTCCACATCACACTCCACCACACAAAACCTGCTGGAACTAACGCAATTGTTCCAACATCGGGCGTCACGACGAGCCAGAGGTCCTGTGCCTAGCCCCGGAGTTCGGCAGAGCCCAGGCTCCCAAACTCGAAGATGCGCCGTATCGGGGGAAACGTGTGGTCCTCCCCATATCCGTAGGAGGGGCTCTGGGAGCCCTATCCAAGCACCAGCGGCGGGACTACGTTCGGGAGGTCAGGCATATCGGCACATCCAGCCCCTCTGCGCTACCTGAATGGTCCCATGTTCCCATCTCCTGTAGCCGCCGCCAGGCTCCGCGAACTTCGGCCGGAGGCGTCGCCAAGTGCGGACCCCCGAAGGCCACTGGGGTCGCGGAGGTTGCCGCTCGAAGGTGGTCACACCCCGCGGCATGGAGCATCTGCAACACCCCTTGGCCCGCGACGTGACCGGCCATAAGAGCGAAGCCCGTCAGCGCTTCGTCTGCTATCGAAGCCACAGTCTTCAAGAAATCGGCGCGGTCCCCAATCGGGTCCTGATCACCAAAGTCCGGAGCCCGGCACTCGGTCCCTATTTTCTCAAGGACCTCGATCAGGCTCTGGGTGGCCTCGCCAAGATTGGCCACGACGAAGCTCTCAAGATCCCGAGCCCGTTGGCGGAGCTCCTCGTTCATCTTCGCCTGTCGGGCCTCAGCATCCTTCGAAGCCTGGAGCTTCGCGCGGAGCCGGGCCGTCTCCAAGGCCAAAGCCTCCTTCGCCTCAGTAGCCGAAGCCTCGGCCCGCCTGCGCTTCTCGGCTTCCTCCGAGACCTCGCGATGAAGGGCCTCCTTCTCCTCTGCGAGGCGCTCCATCCGCCTGTCGCCAGCAGTCGAAGCTGCTGCGTTCAGTGCGAAGGCCTACAGAAATTCAAGAAGTCATAAGTACCAACGAAAGGCTAACATATAGTTTGAAGCTGCAAGGGGCTTCGCTCACCCGCATGAGGACTTCGCTCGAGCTGACAAAGAGATCCGTGGGGTCTCGGTGGCTAAGCTGGGCCACCAAGTCCCCCTCCTCCGCAAAAGCGCAAGCCTCGCGGAAACCGTGGATCGCTGCCACCGTCACGCCCCCCTCGGCTTGAAAGGGTGAATCACGGCCACGGTCGCCTCCGCGGGCTTCGGCGAGGCGGGGCTCAAGCCCACCACGTCCACGTCTTCTTCGCCTCGAGGGACCTCACGGCCTCCGCTGCCTTCGTCGTCGGACGAAGTACCCTCAGACTCCGAATCGCTGCTGCTACTGCTGCTGCTCGAAGCTTCCGTGGGCTTCGCATTGGCGGGCTTCGACCAACCTTCGCCTACCGGCTTCGCCACGGTGAGCCTCGCATCATCTTCGTCCTCTGCAGGGAGCCAAGTCAAAATCCGCATATTGAAGCAAAGCATGCAGAAAGGGTTTACTGTCATCGGAGATTTCTTAGAAGGAAGGTGGGGCTAAGTGTGCCCTCCAACTCCCTCGCTGCGAAGCTGGCGCATCCACCTCCGTGCCCGAGGTTGGTTCCGCCGGGGCATCCGTGGCCTCCTTGGTAGCCGGAGTGTGCGCGTCGGCCTCCGCCGCCGAGGACCTCGCCGCCAGGGGCTTCGCTGCCTTCTTGGAGGTCGGAGTAGCTGCGGGCTTCGCCGCAACCTCTCCCGAGTTAGAGACTTCAGCCGCAGGGACCTCCGGTCGAGGTCCCGAAGCATCCGGTTCATCCTCGTCCCCCCTCTTCCTCTTGGCTCCGGCCGACGAGGTGGTCAGGTGGGCGAAGTCCGGCAGAGCAGGGAGCCCTCCGAGGTCGAGCGCGGTCCATACCCTGTTCCAGCGCTCCCAGGACCCCACCAGCGCAAGGCGCTGGTTCTGCTCCTCGGGGGTCGGAGTCCCGACGACTCGATCCGCCACCGCGATGGCCTCCTCCGGGGTCCTCATTTCGAGGTCGGCTTCATGAAAAGTTTGAGTTAGAAGTGAAAATCTACGAAGTATTAAAGCAAAGAAATCGCGAAGCCTTACAGAAGCGGTCGAAGGCCAACTCGCTAAGTTCACCTCGACCCGAAGCTTGAAAGAGCCCCTCCGGCTAGGAGCGCGCGAGGGGACTGAGCCGGAGGGTGATGAACTCCTCCGTGAGGTCCCTCATACTCATCTTCGCCGCCACTCTCCGAAGTAGCAAGATCCTCGAGCGAAGGATGTCTTCACTGGTCTTCACCACCCCTTCGCGCCGGTACAGGATGTGGGCATTGGTACTCCGAAGGGGGGAGTTCGCACCGACGGAGGCATAGAACCACTCTTGGTCCAACCTCGAGTACCATTTGTTGTTTACAGCCCTTGCCGGGAAGGCATCTTGGTACTCCTTCCGAAGCTGGAAATTGGCGCTGCCGAAGGCCAGCACCCTCTTGACGCGGTTCGTCCCCTCCCGCGGCTTCGGTTGGTAGTTGGCGTCATGGAGGGCGACGAAGACATCCGCGCGGCCCTCGCAGCCCTCGGCCCTCATGGCCCACTCGAAGACAGCTAACCTCGCCACTGCGTTGGGCGAAAGCTGAGGAAGCTCGAGGTTGTAAGCCTTCAGGACTTCGCTCAGCATCCCCACTGCATGCAGTCCAAGGCCGGCTTCGAAGAAGGCCTCGAACACCACCACCTCGTCAGCGCGAGGCCTCGGCTCAGCCTCCGACTTCTCCGGGACCCGAAGCTGGATCTTCGCCGCAATCTTCCCTTCGCAAGCCCTTCGGACCGACTCCTCCGTAGAGATCGAGGCCCTCATCTCCAGGGTCTGCTCGAACTTGTCGGAGGGCGTCCGAAGGTCCCTCGGCCCCAGCCGCCTAGGCGCAGTCTTCGCCATCGCAGCCGCCGCTGCCTGCACCTGGGCGGAGCCCGAGCTCGAGCCCAAAGCCAGAGGCTTCGCCACCGCCTTCTTCGGCATGTTGTTGGGACTTCGCCGCGAGGGGCTAAAACTAGCGAAGGGGGCTCAGCGCGAAGCTAGGAAGAAGAGGAGAGCGAAGGATGTAAGGCAGTGAGAAGGAAGCAAATGAAGGTGTGCCGAAGCCGCACGCGGTAAGCCCCTATTTATAGGCGCAGTAAGAATTCCAACCGACGTGGGCCGAACCCACTGCCAGGTGGGCCTCCAAGCGAAGGTGAATCGGCCCAGAGCAAGGTAACGGTAACTTTTTTGACCGTTGCGGAGCCGTTCGGGCTCCCCGAGGCCATTCTGGCAATTAGCGCGGGCATTTATTACCCCCGAGCATCGAGGTCACCTTCGGTCCAGGCTCCGAAGGTATGTTTTCTCTGAAGTTGTGTTTTCAGGTCATTTGTCCTAAAGGGCGCGTGCACCCTTTCGTCCCGAAGGCCTACACGCGAGGGGCTACTGTTGGGGGAATATATTTCCCTTGAACAGGGGCCAAATGACGTCAGCCTCTGACAAGTTCGGCCCAGAGCCCAGCACTGTCGGAGCCTGTTTTCTCTCTAAGTGTTGTTTTCAGGTCCCAAGGTGCCTTTCAGGCCCTGTAGCTTCAGAGCCCTCAGATCGGGAGGTCCGGCTCGGAGCCCCAGTTCGGGCGCAGGAGGCTGCCTCCCGGAGCCAGTCCGAAGGCCACCCTCCGGAGCCAAGTCTGGAGGCCGCCCTCCGGGAGCCAAGTCCGAAGGCCACCCTCCGGGCGCAGGACGCCGGAAGCCACCTTCCGGGCGCAGGACGCCGGAGGCCACCCTCCGGGCGAAAGATGCCAGAGGCCGCCCTCTGGGAGCCAAGTCCGGAGGCCGCCCTCCGGAGCATGCTTCGGAGCCCCCCCTCCGGGGTACACTTCGAAGCCTTCTCCTCCGCAAGCCAGCCTTCGGACCCTGTCAAGACTGTTCGAAGCCAAGGCTCCGAGACCCCAGTTCGGAGCCTAGTTCGAAGCCCAGGCTCTGAGACCCCAGTTCGGAGTTAGCCTTCGAGCCCTGTTTGGAGTTAGCCTTCGAGCCCTGTTCAGAGTCAGCCTGCGGGCTCCCTTCGGAGCTCCTCAGAGCAAGCCTCCGGACCCTTTCCAGCCTGTTCGGAGCTTTGTTCGGAGCGTTGTTCGGAGCATGCTTCGAAGCCCCCCTTCGGGGTGCACTTCGAAGCCCTCTTCGCAGCCTCTGCCAGAAGGACTCCGGCCCCTACTTCGAAGCTCAAGAAATATCTAAGTATATAGGCCATACCGGGGGCCCCGCCGCCCCTTGTATGTCATTTAGCTGGTCAAAGCCTGGCGCAGTCTGACACGCCTGTAAAGCTGTAAAGCTGCAAAGTAACTTTGTACCGTAGCTAGCCCTTTTTTCCCCTCTCTGCCCTTGTAAGCCTAGGGCTCATAGAGGGCATCCCGGTCCTTTCCTTTGGCCTGTGCTCCTATAAAAGCAGGGCCAAGCCCTTGTAACAAGGACACACGCCCCAGGGGGCCAAGAGACCCTGGAACTATTGCTCCATAGTAGGGCATACCATGCCAAATCCACCACAGCTGGACGTAGGGTTATTATCTCCCAGGAGAGGCCCAAACCAGGATAAACCTTTTTCTCCCTCTGTTAGAGTCCTTCGAGGCTCATTCTCCACATCACACTCCACCACACAAAACCTGCTGGAACTAACGCAATTGTTCCAACATCGGGCGTCACGACGAGCCAGAGGTCCTGTGCCTGGCCCCGGAGTTCGGCAGAGCCCAGGCTCCCAAACTCGAAGATGCGCCGTATCGGGGGAAACGTGTGGTCCTCCCCATATCCGTAGGAGGGGCTCTGGGAGCCCTATCCAAGCGCCAGCGGCGGGACTACGTTCGGGAGGTCGGGCATATCGGCACATCCAGCCCCTCTGCGCTACCTGAATGGTCCCATGTTCCCATCTCCTTCACCGCCGAAGATGCCGCCGGAGTCAAGTTCCCACATGCTGACCCCCTCGTCATTTCCGCAGATATCGCCGGAGTCGAGGTGCATCGCATCCTGGTCGATGGAGGAAGTTCTGCTGACATCATCTTTGTGCAGGTCTTCGATCAGCTCTGCCTCTCTCGGAAGCACTTGCTACCAGCTTCCCGACCACTCCAGGGCTTCACGGGCCCCCCGCTCGATGCCCTGGGCCAGGTCATGTTGTAGGTGACCTTCGGAGATTCCCCCCTCCGGCGCTGCGAGGAAATCCTCTTCGACGTAGTCAACACTCCGTACGCCTACAACGCCATCTTTGGGAGAGGGATGCTCAACTGCTTCGGAGCCATCGCCCACCACAACTACTTGTGCCTAGGCGACCAGGCCGCGGCCCATCGAGTCGAATACGGTCACTCAGCGCCGCTGGAGCCACGCTAGATTCACAGAGTCCACGAAGGTGTGGAAGGAGTGAACCTCCCCGGCGTCGGAGACTCCGCGCCGAAGGGGCGCCCGGCCAAGCCTCTCCCGGAGGGGGAGGTCATCACGAAGATCTTGATCCAAGACGGGAAGGAGCGCCCGATCCAGTTTGGAGGGGACCTGGAGCCGGAGGTGTTGAAGCACCTCGAGGAAATCATCCGCAACAACCTCGACATCTTCGCATGGTCCGATGAAGATATCCCGGGCGTCGACCGCTCGATCATTGAGCATTCGCTGGCGGTCGACCCGAAAGCTCGGTCGGTGCGCCAGGGGCTCCAGAAACTCTCCATCGAGTGGGCCGATCTTGCCAAGGGGTACCTCTCCGGCCTCGTAGCCCTCGCCACGCCTCGAGCCGGCAGTCCTCTTCTGCTCTACCTCGCCGCCTCCGGCAGCGCGGCGAGCGTGGCCCCATTCGGGATCTCCTTCGTTGCCCGAACTTCCATCAAGTCTCAAATCCTCACCGACTTCGTTGCCGAATGGACATCCGCGTCTGATCACGCTGACTCCGAAGCAGGCGAGGGAGTTTGGACCGTCTATTCGGACGGTGCCTACCAGGCTTCGGGGGCTGGGGCCGGAGCAGTTATTGTCTCCCCCTCAGGCCAGCAGGCCTCGTACTCCGCTCGGCTGAACTTCAAGGCTACCAACAATATCGCGGAGTACGAAGGAGTCCTCCTGGGTCTCCGCAAGGCGCATGCGCTCGGAGCCGCTCGTGTCATAGTCAAGACCGATTCTCAAGTCGTCGCCGGGCATATCGACAAGAGTTTCCAGGCTCGGCACCCAGACCTCGCCTCCTACCTCGAAGCCATCCGGAGACTTGAAGCATCCTTTAAGGGGATATCCGTTCACAGCGTCCCGAGAAGCGAAAACTACCAAGCCGACGCACTCGCTAGAGCCGGAGCCGGCGGCCAAGCCATGCCACCGGGCGCCTTCTTCGAGGAAATTACCCAACTTTCGGCGCTCCTCCGTGACGAGGCATCAACCTTCGCACCAGCCGAACCCCCAACGTCGCTTCGGCCGGCCCCAGTTCTCTGCACGGTCAGCAACGATTGGCGGGAGCCCATCTTACGAACACTCGGCAGTGACACGGATGACCAGCCCAGCCTAGATCAAGCGCGGATCCAACTCCACGCCCGGTCTTTCCAAGTCATTGATGGCATCTTATACAAATCGGGGCTATGTTCCCCACTGCTCTGGTGCATCTCTCACTCGGACGGTGTAGCCATGCTCCGAGAAATCCACGAGGGGCTGTGTGGCAGCCATTTGGCACCTCGGGCACTTGCCGGGAAAGTTCTCCGGCAGGGAGTGTACTGGCCCACTATCATCGCCGATGCCGAAGATCTGGTTCGTACTTGCCAAGGGTGCCAGTGGATGGGGCGGCGGAGTCACAGACCCCCGGTCAGCCTGCAGCCCATTCCGCCTGTATGGCCTTTGGCTCGCTGGGGGATAGATCTTATTGGGCCATTCCCTAGAGCGAAAGGCAATCTGCGCTTCGCTGTTGTCGCCGTCGAATATTTCTCCAAATGGGTCGAATCCGAGCCGTTGACTTCCATCACGTCCCGAAGTGTCCAGAAGTTCTTCTAGAAGAATATCGTCTGCCGCTTCGGAGTGCCCAGGCAGCTCACACTGGATAATGGCACGCAGTTCGATGCTGAGGCTTTCAGAGCATTCTGTGAAGAATTGGGAGTCCAGCTCAGCTTCACAGCAGTTCGGCATCCTCAGTCAAATGGAGCTGTTGAGTGGGCTAATGGGCATATACTCTCGGGCCTCAATAAACGCATCATGGGCTTATCCAAGGGGTTATGGCCTGAAGAGCTACCGATGATCCTGTGGTCCATTCGGACCACCCCTTCCCGAGCTACTGGGTTCACCCCGTTCCGGCTCCTGTTTCACGACAAAGCAATGACCCCAACGGAGCCTCGAGCTGGTTCGGTAAGGGTCACAGCACCCAAGACCGATCAAGAGTGCGCCGTCTCCCTCGTCCTTGTAGAAGAAACATGGCTCCGAGCCGTCGCCAATCTTTCCGAATACCAGAAGCAAACGAAGGCGTGGTATGACCCCAAGGTCAGGCGCAGCGAGTTCCAGCCAGGGCACCTTGTCCTGCGTGTGGTGGCCGCTCCGACGAAGCTAGGCAACAAGTAGGAAGGCCCGTACATCGTGACCGACTCTAGGCGACCGGGATCCTACCGCCTCGCTACCTTGGAAGGCGAGGACCTGAAGCATACTTGGCACGCGGAGCACCTGAAGCGTTATTTTGCATAATTTCAAAAGTGTATTCCGATGTTGGCCGATGCCGGCCACTGTTGTATTCAACCTTCAACTCAGTAAAACTATCGGGTGAGCGTTCTTGACCAAGGTGGACGCACTGCGGTACAAAAGCATAGTTTCACCAAAAAAATCGGCTTCCGAGCTCCGGCTCAACACGCCCTGAATCGGGTTCCGAGCTCTGGCTCGACACACCCTCAAATCGGCTTCCGAGCTCCGGCTCGACGCGCCCTAAATCGGGTTCCGAGCTCCAGCTCGACGCACCCTCGAATCGGCTTCTGAGCTTTGGCTCGACGCGCCCTAAATCAGGTTCCGAGCTCCGGCTCGACGCACCCTCAAATCAGCTTCCGAGCTCCGGCTCGACGCGCCCTAAATCTGGTTCCGAGCTCCGGCACGACGCATCCTCGAATCGGCTTCCGAGCTCCAGCTCGACGCGCCTTAAATCGGGTTCCAAGCTCCGGCTCGACGCGCCCTAAATTGGGTTTTGAGCTCCGGCTCGACGCACCCTCAAATCAGCTTCCGAGCTCTGGCTCGACATGCCCTAAATCGGGTTCCGAGCTCCAGCTCGACGCACCCTCAAATCGGCTTCCGAGCTCCGGCTCGACGTGCCCTACATCGGCTTCTGAGCTCAGCTCCCGAGCTCCAGCTCGACGCACCCTCGATTCGAGTTCCGAGCTCCGACTTGAAGCAACCTTCCCCGTTCAGTACAACTTACTTATCCCGCCTTCCTCATAGCTAATTCACGCCCAGTCGGTAAGCCGTCTACCCGCGACAGAGGGGGTGGGGGGAAGGAGCAAGGAGGAAGTCTTCGATCATTTGCATCGTCAATACAACATGCAGCATACATTGTTTGTTGTGAATCAAAAGCAAGAGAGATTAAGAGAAGTCTTCATCCAAGCCAAGCAAGAACCGGAGGCCCTTTCGATCTGACGAACCGCCCGGGCTGGAGCCCGCCCTAGTTCGAGGCTCCGGCGCTGCTCGCGTAGACTTCTCTTTCCTCTTCTGCCTTTTCTCCTCTTTCTTTTGGGAACGGAAGATCCCCTGGTCTTCTTGCAGTTGAGCCCAGCTGCGCAGATCTTCTCCCTCGAAAGGTGCTCCACCCGGACCAGCTTCCGTGTCGGACCAGTCCACCGGTTCAGGAGACGAAGACGGGGCTCGGGGCTCTCTCTCTTCTTCCTTAACAAGGCTCAGAACCCCTTGAAGAACATCAGGGTCCGCATGCCCGTCGCTACCCTGGGGAAGGATGAAGCGCGCGGGCCGATTCGATCTCAGAGCTTCGAGAATAGCCCATCGGTGCCAAAGAGCATCATCAGGCTCGAGTACCTCAATGTCGCAATCGTAGGCGTAGACACCCTGAGTAATCCCCAAAATACTCTTTATTAATGCATGGATAAGTCTCTAAACTATTACAAGATTAGCAGCATGGAGATCCTAAGGGAACTACACCTTCGGGTCCGGTTGGCGTGCCGGGGCCGAGGGCTTCGAAGGGGCTGGAGGTCCGCTAGCACGAAGAGCCTCCTCCAACCAAGCCCTGATTGCTTCAGGGCCCTCGGCATCCCAGGTCGCCTTGAGCGCTCTCGAAGATTGGGCTACCGCCGGACTCGGCGATCGGAGGTGGCTCCCTCCGAAGGCGATGGGATGCGAGCTCGAAGGCGAAGGAAGGGGGAGGCCGGATGACTCAAGGTGCTGGAGGATCCCAAAGGCAGCTACGTGGGCTGATACCTCACCGTACTTCGACATGGTGAGGCTTATCTGCCGAATGGCGGCCTGGATAAACTTTAGCCGGCGGCTAAGGGGCTCCTGGGCAACGTCGAAAGCCACGCACCCAGTGCCATAGCGCGCCAGCGCCTTTCGGAGCGACACTACAGTGTCGGCCGCCGTCTTCTCCCCCTGGGCAAGCGCCTCGGTCATCTCCCCGTTTCGGGCCAGGAGGTCCGCCTCGGCCCGCTCCAGCCAGAGCACTCGGGCTTCGAGGGCTTCGGTGTTCGCTGCTGCCCTCCAGAGCTCGTCCATCCCCGAGACTTGAGCCTGGAGTGCGGAGACCTCTCCTTCCAGTCATTCTGCATCCTCGGCTCAGGACCGGAGCCTCTCTGCCTCGGCGGCCTGGGCTCGAAGTGCGTCAACCTCCACCTCGAGCTCGTCCGCTCGGGCGGCCCGAGGCCGGAGCCCCTCCAGCTCAGTGAATTGAGCCTTGAGGGATTCGATCTCCGCCACCCGAACCTCGAGCGCCTCGGCTCTAGAAGCCTGGGAGCGAAGGCTTTCGATCTCCGCCGTGCGCTCTCGGGCTAAACTCTCGGCAGCATCCGCTCGGGCGGAGAGCCCCAAAGCCTCGTCATCGCGGCGGTGGCACTCGGAAAGCAAGGAGAGCAGCGAACCCTGCCCCAGCGCGACTACCTGCACATGAAGTGGCGAATCAGAAAAAAGTGGGCTAGGAGCTCGCCAAGAGGTACTCCGAGAAAATACCTGGCCTGCGGCATTCTCAATGGCCCGGCCGAGCTCGAAACCGTCTGACAAGCCGAGCTCATCTATCACCGGAGCCTCTCGCAAACGCAAGTAGTAGTCGTGGACCGGGGCCACCCTCGACGCGAAGTCCTCACCCTCCACTAAGAAGGTGCACAAGAGGGGCATGCTAGAACGCGCGCCCCGTGAGCTGGAGGGTGGTCGAGTACGGATCCCGGTGCTTTGGTCAGCCTTCGGAGAAGCCTCCTCGGCGGCCCCTGACTCCGTCCCATCACATTGTTCTGAAGCCCTCGACGCATTAGCGGGGACTCCGGACCTTGCGTTGGCATCGTCCTCGGAGGGGTTCTCAGTTGGATCAACGGCCCGGACGGATGTACCCGCTCGAAAGAAACAAAGGCTAAGAACGAGAAGGCCTGGCGCCTCGAGTAGATGCTAAGCAAGTTCGCGTACCTTCGTCTACGGCCTCGACAAAGACCTCCGACTGATAGAACAGGTCGTCTATCGAGTTCACCGGGGAACCCGCCGCCGCCGTGGCGAGTTCGGCCTCAACATTGGCACTTCCTTCGACGGCACCGAGGGGGTCAGCCAGCCCACCCCGGTCTAGCCTGTCAGTCTCCCTGCTCCCTCGGGAGCTGGCGGAGACCCCGTCTGAAGCCGGACCATGCGGAGGGGTAGTCTTGGGGGATGACACCACTTCGGTCTCTGGCACCTCCTGCCTAGTCCTTGGAGCAGACGTCGAAGGGTCTGGGGGGACGAGAGCGTCCCCGGCTCTTTCGGTGCTCGGCCGGTCTAGCCGGACCTGATCCAGAATCATTAGAGGGTCCTCTAACTCTAACTCGGCCCCCTCGCTGGAGCACCCCCACTCGGAGTGGGAGGTGGAGGAGTGAGTCGGAGAAAGCCTCCTCGGGCCATTCACCACCTTCTTCTTCTTCGAAGGGCGCCGAGGAGAAAGTCCGCCGTCGGGGTCGGCCACTTTCCTCTTCGAAATGGCACGGAGGACCTCCCCCTCCGGGAGAGGTGGGGGCGGGAGCTCGAGTGCGTCCCACACCCGGTTGAATCGCTCCCAGGACCCCACCAGCTCCACCCGCCGCGTGTATTCGGCCGGAGTGGGAGCCCCGAGGATCTTCTCCACCATGCGGGCAATCTCCTCGGGCGTCCTGGCGATGAGCGACCCTGTGATTCGGAGGTTAGGGCCAGGCACCCTCCGAGCGTAGTAGAAAGTGAAGCTAAAGAGAATGCATATGCTTACTGAGCTGGTGGGAGAGCTCCGTTGAGGTCGACTCGTCTCGGCTGCTCCGAAGTGACGCCGACCACTCCTCCTTTAGTGGTGGGATCTCGAGGGCCAAGAACTCCTCCGTCAGGTCCCGCATACTCATCCGGCGAGCAACGATTTGAAGGAGCTGGATCCTTGCGGAGACCGAACCGGCGCTGGCCTCGATGCGCGCCTCCCTCCGGAACCAGATGTGACACGGAGGCCCGGCGAGCCCAGAGTTGAGTCCCACGTGGATATAGAACCAACGGTTCACCCACTTGGAGTACAACCGCTCGTTGATGGCCTTCGCCGGGAAGGAGTCCGCGTACTTCCTCCGGAGCTAGAAATTGATGCTCCCGAAGGCTAATACCCGGCCATTTTTCTTCTTCGGCTGACAAAGGGCTTCGTGCATTTGTGCGAAGACCTCTGCCCTCCCTTCGCAACCCTCGGCGCGCATGGCCCACTCGAAGATGGCGAGGCGGGCCACGGCATTCAGAGACAGTTGCGGGAGATCCAAGTGGAAGGCATCCAGCACCCCGGCTAGGAGCTCCGAAGTGGGGAACCCTAGCCCCGCGTCGAAGAAGGCCTCGAAGAAGACGACCTCCCCTTCTCATGGCTCTGGGACCGACTTCGGGCCCGGCTTCCTGGCCAGTGATTCGGGGCCAAGACGCCCCCTAGTCACTTGCTCAATGGACGCATCAGTGCACGCCGATGGCCCAAGCTCTAGGGTTTGCTCCCTGAACCGCTCCGGGGCAGGACAGAGCTCCCGCGAGTCGCGTGCCTCGGCCGGACTAGAAGCGGTCGCCGCCACGGCCGCCGCCGCCGCCATTTGACGCTGCAGGAACCGGGGATCTACCGCCGCAGCAGGAGCACTCTCTTTTGCCATGGCAAGAAGGAACAAGGAGGAGGCAGGGGCTCAAGGGCAAACGTTCGCCGTCAAGAGTGAAGTTGAGGGTTTAGAGCAAGCAGGAAAGGGGCAGCCGCCGGTCAGCCTTCCGCCGTTCAACGTGTGCGCGCGACGGTCGCGCGGCGCCCGCATTTAAGACTGTCGGCGCATTGGACGTGCCAGTCTCCGACGGTCCACCTTCGTTGCACCGCCCAGGCGCCCGCCGCATTTACTGTGTTCAGTAATGCGCTAACTCATCTCCTCGGGTAATGGAACCCGACGGTCAAAGCCGCGCCGGCCTCAAGCGGACGGTCAGACCTGTTCCTCTGAAGGAGCGGAGAGCGAATAGCCGGTCGGGGGTGCTCCGAAGGCAGCCCTCGGCCTCTCCGGAATGGCCAGACTAGGCCACCCCGCAGCGAGATTCAGTATCTTTATGTAAGTCAATTTCTTATAAAGATTATCAGAATTATCTTGTGCGCTTCCACCCTCTCTTACGCAGGGCTCTCGAAGAGGAAAGAAGCGAGGGGCTACTATTGGGGGAGATAATCCCGATGATAGTAGGGGAACGCGAAGGTCCGTACGACTCCGAAGGAAGACCCCAACCAGAAGACCCGAAGCCCTATGCCGGAGGTACCTGGACCTATGAGCAAGGAAGCCGGAGGCCTTCAGAGGCTCCAAGACGCGCCGGAGGGGTCTTCGGAGGAGGAGTGATCAGCAAGATGCCGGAGGCCACCCTTCGGGTCGAGCTGAGGCTCCAGAGGGAGGCCGGACGATAAGAAGACCAGTCAAGTCCGTAGGGGGACAAGATCACGATCGCCTGCGCCGTGTCGGGCGGCCTTTGCAGCGCCCGACACGGCCGATACGCTGTCAGGGTCGAATCTTCCTGTCTGTACTACGCGGAGTCCATTTTGTCTGTACTACTGACCAGTGTCAGACCGAGTAGCGGTTGGCGGTTTGGAGGTGCCTGGCCCTTCAGAGTGGGTCACCCTATAAATACCCCCCAACTACAGTTGTAATGGACACGCGATCCAAGAATACAGAGCACACAACATTTCATTACTTCCATCCACTAAGAAAACCTGCTGGTTCGATCCGTCGTCCCAACACAGGTTATATTAGATTAACACACAATAAATCAACTTACTTCTTTAGTATTCTCAGATATTGTCTGTGCATACTTTCCTAAGTCATTGCTCATGAAATCACAAGTGTAATACCCGCAATGCACCGAACCAAGAAGTTGTTTGTGACACTTCAAAATAGACAAAGTTAGAACGATATATAGTTTGGCTTTATTATTTGAATTAAGAAATTTCAAAATATAATCTTACCAGATAGTTAGTTCTAATATGCATTTCTTTCGGTCTTTGTGAATCATGTGGGCCATGTAACTTTTCCACGTAATATTTATATGCACTCCGAAGAACATTTATTATATCTTGATATTTGTTGGCGTAAAAGATTACGCTAACAGGTTTTCGAAGATTAAGAACTAACAAACGAAGAGTTTGTGAAGCGGACTATTTCAAGCTTCCGAATTGGATAATAGCTCGAAGTAGTTCTAAGTTGTGTATTGAATAACTGAGTATTCGATGATTATTACAGGGTAAGAAGGGGGGTATTTATAGGTAAAAATCTTAAGGAAAAGACCTTTTTACCCCTCAATTACAACCGACATAGTGGAAACTATTTGGTACCCCTAATAGGGTTAAAATGGTAAAAGACTAATCTAATCAGAAAGAAGATAAGTCTTCCATCCTCGCTGGCAGATAAGCTCTCTGAAGATTTAACCTTCGAAGTCATACTCTGAACAGAAGTCTGCATAGATTCTTCGAGCTTGATCATGTACTAAACCGAAGTTAATACTGGAACTTTGGTTTAGTAGATTGGCTTTGTCTTATAACTATAGAGACCCTGAGGATGAAGTATTTTCCCCCAACAGTAGCCCCTCGAGTACACTTCTCCGAGTGATCTGCAAAGTTAGGAGAGCAGTATACGCAAGAAAAATAATCATGCGTAGGGGTTAATAAAATTTATCAACCTTGGAAGTATTCAAAAATTTAGAAACCTCGAATCGATTTCCAAGCAAAGGTCTCATTTGAATAGCTCCGAAGTCAATTTCAGCGAAGCTGAAAAGACCGTTAGACTCAGAAAAATAGTCGTTATCATTTTCTTTTGGAAGAAACTATAACGTTGCTTTAATTTCGGAAATAATAACGGTACAGAAGACGAAACATCGAGTATGAACGATAAGAAATCGTGAGTTCAGGCTATAAATAGATGAGCAAGAGACATTCGAGATACTTTTCCCACTGTTCTCGCGCAATGCCTCATTTAGCCTCCAGAGCTCTAGTTCCAAGCTTCTCGTTTTGTTCGATGGCAAAGACTAGCTTCAAAGCTCCCATAGCAGCCTCAACCTTGGCCAGGCAGCAAGCCATTGTGGCGGCAGCAGCAGCAGCGCCTGCGGGGAATCCCCACAAGCCGTCCCCCATGACCTCTGTAGGACCGAAAGTAGCGACCAGAGGGGGGTGAATGGGCGCCTAAAAATTCTCGCGAAACAATGCCCTCCTCCCAACACCCAACGCACCTCAACAGACTAACAGCGAAAAGTAAATAGATCAACAGAGCCAAAAATAATCTAGCCTAAAAATGACCGGTGCCATGAGTGAAAAGACACCAACATAGTGCTTAAAGGTAGATTAAAAGATTAATTAACTCATAGGCATTTACTCAGATCAAAAAACATGTAGATGGTAAACAAAGATGAACCAACAGATATATTGATAGCACATAGAGATTAAAACAACTGGCTCAAACTGTTCATTCAAAACAACTGATGAGATATATTAAAAACAAACTTCTTAGCAGTACACCACCATAAGCAAACTGATAATAGAGAAATAGCACTAATTAGCACGTAGAACAAGAGAATAGAAATTATTGTGCAATATCAACTAGTAGCATTAATTTCCAGCACATCAGAAGATAATACAGCAAAATAATTGTGAATGCACGCAAACCGAGGCAAGAAGTATTACCAAGAACTGTTGTCTCCTGGACACATGACCGAACACGTCTACCGCTTCTTGCCTATGCGTACACCGGGGAGTGACCACAGCATGTACATCAGCCCTCTCACTCAGAACAACTCCGCCATCGCCCGCACCATGAGGCTCCTGGAAGCTATGGACAATCTTCACACGGAGGTCATCCTCGACGCAGATAGCCAGCACGACACCATCGACTACTACCGCCACTCGTCGGAGAACCTGAACCGCGAGAATGCTGACCTTCGTCGCCAGGTTCAACAGAACCATCATCTGCGCACCGAGGTGGAGGAGTTGAGGCATCAGAACGAGCTTCTACGCTAG